>CM021102.1:258314228-258370481 GCA_007115665.2 Sequoiadendron giganteum
GATGGATGGATTTTTCCCATGAGGTTGAGTCCCCATTATGTGAAAGGCCATGGATAAGTGATTGGTCTCAGCTCTTGTGCAGGTGCGTGGATTAGGACATTATGTACCTAGAATTTTTGACATGTTCTGACAAACTGAAGTGCATCTTTTCTATTGTTGACCAGTAATATTGGGTCCAGTCTGGTGACTTTCCTAGCTAGAGTAAGGCCACTCGAATGAGATCTACATATACCCTCATGTACCTCTCATAAATTTGTGCGAGATTCATCAGTGTTGAGACAATGAAGAATGGCATTGTTAAAGCTATGGTGGTAAAGGGTGTCACTGACGATGGTGTATCAGGTGGATTTTTGGATGAAGGATTTGTGTTGATTATTGGATAAATTAGGTGGAAGGGTCTGGTACTTTAGATAGTCATATATATCTTGGTACCAAGGCGAGCTGGGACCAACAAGTTCACAAACCATCTCTATCTCTAGAACATTGTATGCGGGAACCAATAGTTGTTCCACTAAGAAGTCAAATTGTGAAACATTTTTGGGGATGTCCAAAAGAGATCCAATAGTTGCCATTGCATCAGAAGCCTTTTTTTGCACTCTAGGGATTTGTTCAAAGGCAATCAATTTGAAATATGTCAGAAATCTATCCACCATGTGCTTGTAGGGAAGAAAATTTTCATCCTTTGTTTCATAATCATCATTCACTTGGTTGATAACTAACCGAGAATCCCCGAATACTAGTAGTACCTGAATTTTCCATTTAATTTCCATTTTGAGTCCTATGACTAGTGCTTTGTATTCTACAATGTTATTAGTATAAGGGAAGATGATCCAGAATGCCTTGGGAATGGAATCCCCTTGCAATGTGATGAACAGGATGCTAGCTCCTAAGCCATGACCAATGTGAGACCCATCAAAATATAGTTTCAAAGGTGATGAAGGTTTGGCATGAAAGATAGACTCATCAGGAAAATCGATTATCAATGGATGAGTACCTTGGATGGGTGCATCTGCAAGTTGATCAGCTATTACCTATTCTTTTATTGCCTAGCACTCAACATATTGTATGTCATATTCACTCAAAATCATGACCCACTTTGCCAACCAACCTATCAATGTTGCCCAACTTAGAAGATACTTTAGTGGATCAATATTTTCTACCAACTATGTTTGGTGATTCATCATGTAATGTCTTAATTTCTAGGCTGCAAAGAAAATTATGAGACAAGAACGTTCCATAGTTGTGTAATTGAGTTCATATCCGATCAGTGTGCGAGTGATATAGTATATGGCTCTTTCTATTTCTTCAGTCATTTTGTGCCAATAATGCCCCCAATGCATTGGTGGTTGTAGAGACATATAGGATCAATGAATTTACTTCAATGGGAGGTATTAAGATGGGTGGTGTTAGTAGATATTATTTGATTTGTTGGAAGGTTTTTTGGCATTTATCTACCCACACAAAGGGAATACTTTTGTGCAATAAGTACTGAAATGGCTGAAATTTATCTGCTAGATGAGAAATGAAGCATCGGATGGACTGTAATCTGCCTTGTAGTGTCCTTAGCTCACTGATTCCTTTTGGTGGATGTATGTTCAAGATTTATTTTAGTTTTGCAACCAACTTATGTGCTTCTTCGAGAAACTATGTAGCCTAATAATTTTCTTGAAGTAACCCCAAAAACATATTTCTTTGGGTTCAAATGAAGGTTGTATTCTTCTAGCCGGTTAAATTTTTTGTCGAGGACTCTGAGATGATCTTTTTTTTGTCAAATATTTGGCCAAGAGGTCATCCACATAATCTTCCATTAAGGTATGCATGAGATCATGGAATATTGTTGTCATTGCTCTCTAGTATGTGGTACCTACATTCTTTAAGCTGAAAGGCATGATATTCCAATAGTATACTCTCCATGGGCATGTGAATTTCATTTTGTGTTGATCCTCAGGGGCGATACATATTTGATTGTAGCCTGAGAAACCATGAGTGATAGCATCTCATATCGCATAGTGAGATCAACAATAATGTCTATGTTTGGTAATGGGAAATCATCATTTGGACAAGCCTTATTTAAATCTTTGAAATCCATACAAATATGGATCTGTCCATTGGGCTTGGTGACAGGGACAAGGTTGGAAATACATTCAGCATAATTGATTGATCTTATGAATCCAAAATCCAGTAACTTCTTTAGTTTAGCCTCAGAAGTAGCACAACTTGCAGATGCATTTTTCGTAATTTCTGCTTGACTGGTTTAATACCTAGAATCAAAGGAAGATGGTGCAATACTAACTCAGGGTCTAGCCTTGGCATGTATACATATGACCATGTGAAGTTAACTATTCTTTCTGAGAAGAATTGTTTGAATTCAGGTTTTTCTTCTTCTATCAATGATGCGGCAAAGAGAACCATTTTTGGATTCTGTGGTGTAGTTATGTTAACTTCTATAGTGTCTTCAATAAGCATTGCTGATTTTTCTTGTGTTATGGTTAGAAATTCCAATCCTCCATCCTTAGGTGCCTCAGAGAGGTTTTCACCTTTTTGATATGTCCTTTATTTTTACTATTGAATTGTCAGAAGGTGCCTTGTGATTTTCACCTAAAGACATGTCTTCTTTTGTTTTATTTTTCATATTTTTGCGACTAGAGGATTGTACAGTCTCCCCGAACTATGCTGCATAGTCTAGATCAATAGAGAATCCTACCTTGTGATCATCACTTGGTATGCCCTCATGGAGTCCCATAAATTTTGTAATACCCTCATCATTTTGAAAAATGTCCATAGTGAGTGGCTCTTGTTGGTCCCAATCAATGAGTTGTGGGTAGACAAGGGAAATCCCATCATAAGTGTTGGTAAAGGAGGGGGATGATGTGAAAAGCATGCAAATGGAAGCCTCTAGTATGAAGGAAAAATTGTCATTTTCACTTTCCCACTCAGATTCAATCCAAGGACCATCTTTAGAGTCAGATGAATTATGCTCTTGGTCATAATATGGGACAAATGGATCAACATCGTGATCAATGGAAGGTAATTCAGAGTTATGTTTAGTATGTTCGGGTGTGTCAGGCTTTTGGGTGGGCTCAAGAATGGGGTGGGATGATGCAGATGTGACCGGTGATATTTTATGCTCATTTGGGTCCCAAGGGATGCTTACCCATTCTTTATTTTTAGAATGGTGATCTATAGGATCAATGTTGTACTTCTAGTTGAATCTGTCCTCAAAAGGGAGTTGGTCAAGTTCCAAGAATAATTCACTGATATCATAGAAACTTAGGGTTCTAGCAGATCCCCATTCCCACATATGAGAGTCAATTTTGGTAGGGGAGTCTTCACATGTCTTGAAACTTTTAAGATTTGTTATGTCCTTACCTGAAAGTACATAGGTACATTGATCATCAGTTTCAAGTTGCTCAAACCCTAGCCCTATATTCTTTAGTCTTTTAGAAATGATGATAGGCTCTCTCCTTCCATTATTGTTTGGTCCAAGGCCACTAGTTCCATAAAAACCATGTTCTTTACATATGTCATAGCCTTTGTCGTAGATGTGTACTAGTAGCGGGGGTAATCCTTCTGGGTCCCTGTAGATCCAATCAGCTATGTCAATAATGACTTCACTAATCATGTCTTGCCATAGTGTGAAGACTCTTTTCGGAGGAACCTTGAAAGTTGTCTTAGGCTCTACTACATAGAAAGGTCGACCATAGACTTTAGGTATCTTAGGTATTGTGGTGATATAGTAAGCCGTATTTAATTTGAATTCTCCACAACCCATGTCCTAGATCTTAAATTCAGTACTTGGTATGGAGGCCGAGGAGGATGGTGTGATAGAAGTTGATGGAATGGATATGGATGTCTTGGTAAGTGTGGATGGGTCGATGTATTTAGAGGAAGTGGATGTTGAAGCCTCTCGATTGATAGGCACTTGATGCTCATCAATAGCTCTCAAGTTGGTGCAATATTGAAATGGATCAGGATCTCCTAGGATTGTAATTTTGATGCCATGAAAAGGGAACTTCAGGCATTGGTGGTATGTGGAAGGAATGGCCTTTAAGGCATGAATCCATGGGTGACCAAGTAAGATGTTGTAATGTATATCATGATCTAGGACTTGGTATGTTGTTTCTATGATAAATTGTCCCACATGAATTGGGAGTGTGATGATGCGCTTAGAAGAGCGCTCGTCGTCATGATATGCCTTTATCAAAATACTCTTGGTAGCATCTACACATGAATCTAAGAAGCCAAGAGCTTTAACCAATTTTCAAGAGAATATTTTTAATCCTGATCCGCCATATACTAGGACTCGTCGAACATTACGCTTATGGATGAAAACCTCAATATGCATGGGGTCATTATGAGATGGCTTGGGTGAGGAGTAGTCAGTATCTGAAAAGGTAATGTGGTGAGGTGAAGTCAAATATTTGACCATAGTTTCAAAATAGTTGAAATCAATATTGTTTGGAATGGAGGACTCTTGCAAGACTTTATCTAATATGGCCTTATGTCGTGGTGAAATGAAAAGTAATTCTAGGATGGAAATTTGGGCAGCAGTTTTATTTAACTGCTTGATGAGATTGAACTCTGGATTAGGTATTAACTTCTTGGTAGACTGGCTTGGTATGGTGATTTTGGGTTGACGAGCATAAGGGCCTGGGATGGTGACCTTAACATTGTGTGTGGTGACATTGCATTTTGGGGTCTTTTTGATAGTAATTGTATTGACACATTTATCTTCATTGGCTGCTTGAAGGTTATCAATGATTTTGCCACTGGAATAGTCGAAAGCAACACATACATAACTAGCTTGATTGTTATGATTCTTTGTGCCAGACGAGGAGGGGTTACCTGAACCATGGTCCTATAGTGGGTTCTTGTGGATTGTATGGTTTGAATTAGATGCAAATTGCTAACCACCAATCTCAATGCTATAGTTTTCAATAAGATCTTGGACAAGATTTCTGAGTTGGCGACAAGAAGAATTTTTATGCCCTTTGACATGGTGATAATCACAAAATGCATTATCATCTAAACATGATGGATTAAACTAACTAGGATCATATGGTTTAAGTTCTTCCAAATTTACGACACCATTTTGGATAAGTTTCTTTAGGACAACTTTGATGGGTTCACCCAAGGGGGTGTATGTGCATTTTGGAAATTACTTTGTCTGATGAGGTTGCCTTTGGTTTGATTGAGCAGGATTGTTTTGAATGGAATTAGCATTTGGTGTTGGTGTTGTCATAGGTGCATTTTGAGTTTAAAATCCTTTGATTGTGAGCAGATGACCTATTGTGTTGACTATTTTTGCATCAACCATGCCATCATTGGTGATGTGTTTATTTTTAACGCAATATTTGTTTCTATCATTAGAAGCACTTGGGTTGGTGTTTGTGGTAGTGTTGATTGTTTTTCTTCCATACTTAAGTTGACCTTTAGAAAGTAAGGATTTCTCAATTTGGAAAACTTCCTCCACAAGATCAATGAAGGTGGTGCAACAATGGACTTGTAAGCCATATATTAGTAGGCCGAGGAGATTCTGCACAAACATTGTGACTTTTTCCTTTTTAGGAATCTCCATAGGACATCGGCTAGCTAGAGTTCTCCATCTTTGGAAGAATGGAATAAAGGTCTCTCCTACATCCTCTTGGGTGAGTCTGCATAAGGAGGCAATGTCAATTTTCATGTCAATGTTATAGGCATATTTTTCAACAAACTTGGTTTCCAATTCATCCCAAGATTTTATTCCTTTAGGCAATTGTGTGAACCACTCTAGTGTGTGCCCTGTGAGACTCCTATAGAAGATTTTCATTAAATAAATGTGCTCATAGGCAATGTCCATGCAATTGGTAGTGAATTCTCAGATATGTTCAATGGGATTTGTCTTGCCTTTGTATTTAGGGAAATGTGGCACCACATATCCATGAGGAAATGGTGGCATATAAAAGGTTGTGTCAAACGGATATGGACATAAGTCATAGGACATGCAAGGATTTTTGTTTGACTATTGTAAGGTTTCCACCTGTGTTTGATGAGCATAAATTTTGAGTGTGAGTGCTTCCACAATTGGGTTGTTGGTAGCATCACACATGTTGGTGATAGGTATGGATTGATTGCCCACCTGTTGTGAAGATGTGTGTTGATTTGGAATTTTTTAATGGTGATAAAATTGGCTTTTTTGATTTCGCGATTGTTGGAAATGAATTTTTTGATGAGGGATGTGTTGTTGTGTATGGACTTGAGAAGAATAATTTGGAATGTGGGATGTAGCCATGTTGTATTTGAGCATGTTGATGCCCAAATGGAGTAGAATACTAGGTGCCTTGATTTCCTTGGCCAAATAGATAATTATGGCCTAGAGGAATCTTTGTATTTTTCCTCAAAGGAATGTTGGTATTAACCTATGAGGAATTTGGGACATTAGGTTGAGTGACTTGTATCACAACTCTTCGTTTATTCCTTCCGAAAGGGTTTGATGAGTTTTTTTCCATTTTATTTGAGGAACCTAATAAGAGGTTCGCTGATGTAACCATAGAGGTAGATGATGTCCCAAAGAGGTTTAAAGTGTTGGCACCCATTGTCGATCCAAAAGTTTGTGAAGAAACTATGGATGTTTGCTGGGGGATGGATTGTGATGTGGTGTTTGTTTGGGTTGATGATCCCCCAATAGATGTTGTGTTGACCATATTGGATGCATTGGTTGTGGTATGGGTGCTAGTATGACCAAGGGAGGTAGCATTGATAGTGTTGATGACATTTTGTGTGGTAGCTCCCATGGAGGCATTGGTTACATTGTGTGACCGGTTTGTTTGATTGGTAGGATTAGGAGATGTTGCTCTTATAGTGTTGAGGTCAAATCCTTTTGGTAACCTAGCCCCTTGGTCAAGGAGCATAGCTAGATATCTAGTTGAATCATTTAAAATGAGTTCTTCCACAAAAGAGGCCACTTCTGAGTTTTGGGCAGCAACTTGTATGTCTTCTTCAAAGAGGTTCCCATTTTGGTCTCTATGGAAAAAGTGGTCAAAAGGATTGCATGAAGAGGATGGATTGGACATCTCACTAAATGGATTAATGAGATAATTCCCCATATTTGAATTTCCATTCATGTCATTAGGGAAAGTATTTGTGTTCATGTCATTGGAAAAATTAATTAGGTTGGTGTCTTGATCAAAAGAATCCATGAGTCTTCTTCTTCTCTGTAATCTAGTTTCAACCATAAAAGGTTTTTTGCTCAACCTTGGGAATGGTGAAGAATGACCTAAATATGCAAATGCTATGAAACTATGTTTTTGGGTTTTTTCTATAATGTATGCTATTGAATGATGAATGCAAAGTAGACTAATGTAAATGTGAGGGATTCTAAAATGCACTTAATGTTGGAAAACTTAAGTAGATGTACAACTAACCATACCAATTTTTGGCAATGCTTCAATTTTTGGGATGTCAATGGACCTGTAAAAAGGACTAGAGAGGAAAAAGTGAAATTTACACACTAGACTAATGAGTGGGAAATGGTTCACAAGGACAATGACTAAGGGAAATTGTGTGATCAAGTCCAATGATAACCTACTCTTGAAATAAATTTTTTGACAAAGGATGGTAAGGAATTTGTTCCTAAAATATGCAAAAAAACGAGTGTCTAAGATGATGGTAAAGCCTAACAATGCAATTAGTGAATTGCAATGGAAACCTATGGCAACCTAGGAATGCAACCAAGGATGATGGAAGTTGAGCAACTCAAGATCTAGTTGTGGACAAAAACAACATAGGAAGATGTTTGGAATCCTTTATGGACAAATTGAGTGTCAGTTTCAGGACAATGAATGAAATGATAAGGCACAAGAAAATGTGTCACATCAAATGCATTACAACAAAGTATATGTGTCATGGACTAAGAAAATGCAGCGTTCAAATAGGCAAATGCAGTTCGAAATGGAAATTGCAGCATTTGATATAGAATATTCATCAAATGACAGTCAATTATGGTTTTCTAGATGATGATTGCGGCTTGACAGAGAAATTGTGGCTCATAATTAATGAAATGCAGTTTGAGATGGAAAATGCGTCGTAGAAAGTAATTGTTGGAAAAATAAAAATTTGACCAATTCAAAAATTTGATTGAATTTTGTAGTGTTGTTTCAGATTTTGAGGAGGATGTTGATTTGATCATGTTGTCTGAATACACTTGGAAAAAAATTTGTCTTGAAAGAAATTTAAAAACAACCACATGAAAAACATGTACAATCCCTATGGCTGAAAGACTGTATTCTTTTGGATCCCACATAGATTTTACTCCAACCACATATTCTTAGTGGATGAATCTAGAAGCTTGGCCCCATGGGCTCCCCCTTACAGTGTACTCACTTCTTAGGGAAACCTAGCTTCCAACCCGCATGAATCTCCCATGGTAGGCTGATCACCTCTGCTAAAAACTACGAAGATGTGGGTGCCTTCACAATGACTGTTGCTGCACCAAAGAATAGAAAAGGATTTTGGTCACTGTAGTACAAAGGTTTTAATTTGAGCATTCCATTTGTGGGGCACCATCCATATGGGAAGAGACCATTGCTTCCCTTCTTGTTGAAATGATGCTCATGATTCTTGAACTTTCCTCGAGAACCCACACTTATATACCAGTTGGAAATCACTTGGCTTTAGCATGTTATTGGTTGTGTCATTCCTTGGGCTGATTACTTTTTCCCACTAGGGAGGCCCTCTAAGATAAAAAAAATCAATTTAGTACACCTTTAGTTCGATCAATCTTTGTAAGCATAAAAAAAGGGAGAATACATGCCATGTAATAATCTCACACTAGCCAGATCGTTCATTTTATCCCAAATTAAAATATGAAAGGGTGATTTAGTAACCAACTCTTTAGTGTTTTTGGTTCTCCAAATCACACAAGTTGCAAGAGATTTTCATACACACTATGGATTTTTTTTACTAAATCACAAAACACATCATGCACACATTCATTTTAACTGTTTGTAGTGTTATCAAATAGGGGTTCATTTTAACCGTTTGTAGTATGAGATGATAAAAAGTTCATTTTAAACCAATGAAACTATGTGATTGTTCTTTTTAAACCAATGAATGATCATGCATCTTGTGTTTTTAGCCCAAAGAGAATATGTGAGTATTCATTTTAACCCATGAGTGAAAAGCATGATTTTTTGTTTGTTTGATTAAATTGTAGAAAAAAAAACAAGAAATGGGTTAGATTCCAGCTTGACACATGTTGTCACACACATATTAGTAGCTCAAAAAATCTATAATCTAGAAGTAGAAAATAGGAAAAATATGGAAACAACAAAAAAATAAAATTTACTAGTCGCTTGTATTGCAACAGAGCGAATGCGGCATGATATGGAAAATGTGTCTCTTTGTCTGACAGATGTGGCACGATATGTCGACTGCGGCTTAGTTTTTGTCAGATTTGGCTTGGAAGATAGTTGCATCACTCGGAGAGTCAAATACGTCATGACAGAGCAGTTGTTTCACTTGCACAAGAAAATGTGGTGCAATAGAGAACTTGTCTCACATGGACTGTCAAATGTGTCATTCTGTGCACCTATACCTACAAAAAAATGACAAAAAGGTTGTAAGACAACCTGCAAAAATGTGTTTGAAAGGAGTCGGACTCACCAATGTAACTGAGGGTAATTTTCCTATTAGATAAGCTAGAAAATCACATGAAAACATATAAAACCCACAATAAGTAATAGAGTGCAAAGGAAATTAAATAAAGAACAAATGAAGTGATCTCACCCAAATTCTTCATCCTCCATGGTTGATCTCCATTACACCTTCTAGCTTGCTGAAATATGAGAGGTTGCCCTCAGATTTTGATGAGAAATCTAAACTATTGACTAGTCCTAAGAAAGTGTTGAAGGATTCAAGATAATTATGTAAGAGAATATAAAATCCTACATGCAAAACTCAATGACTAAATGACAAGAAAATGCTAAGCTCAAGACATGTAAGAAGCTTTCAAGATATTAATAAAAATTAAGAGATAAGAGATAAGAGATGACAAAATGAGGACAAAATTGGCATTTTGTAGAAAATCTAATTTTGGATGGATGAATGAAATTAAAGATTGAGAAGTACCCTAGAATCTATGGTCAAGATTCAAAATAACAACCCCTTAATTAGGGTTAGGGAAACTTTAGGGTGGAAAATAAATTGAATGGACAAGATTTAATTTAAGAAATTAAATCAAGGAATGAGAATAGGTGTGACAATGAGATGAGAATTAACAAGTAGAAAAATGGTGAGTTAGAAAATCAAGTTATTCTAGAAATTACTTAATTTGTGGAGGGAAATGCTATTTTGAATTTAATATTTTAATTTAATTCAAAATGGTGAAGTCATGTGATAGTAAATAATAATTAAAATATTTAGTTGAAGAGAGAGAAATTTAAATAAATGATTTTTATTTAAATTTAGAAATGAACTGTGAGGGACAACTAAATAATTAACTTAAATTATTTAATTGTGGAAGAAGTGGGTTAATAATTAAATAAATTGTGGGGGATTTATTTAATTATGAGATGAATTTAATATTAGAGACATATTTAAATAAAATTCATTTATTTAAATAATCAAGAGGGGATAGTGGATTAAATAAATTTAATAATTTTTTTAATTTAAAGAGGTCTTTAGACATTAGTGGCATATTTAAATAAATGTGATTTATTTAAATTATCAAATAAGAGAGATGAATTAATTAAATAATTGGTCATTATTCAATTTGATAGTTGAATTTGGTTAGACAAACATAATCAAATTATGTTTAGAGGAATTCATGAGAAAATTGAATTCGCACGTCTAGATCAATTTTATGTGTCTACAATAGCAAAACAACAAAAACAACAAGCAGCCTTAGCAGCACAACAAACAACCTTATCACAACAATAACATCAAGTCCATCAAACAACCTTAGTAGGAAAACAAAAACATCAAGCCCATCAAGTAGCCTTAGCAAAATAGCAACAATAACAAGCCCAACATCAAGCAACCTTAGCAACACAACAACAACAACAAGCCCAACAAGTAGCCCTTGTGGCTCAACAACAACAAGAAGCCCAAAAAGAAACCCTTGTGGCTCAACAACAACAACAAGCCTTACTAGCTCAACAGTATGCCCAACAACAACAACAACAACAACAAAAATAACAAATTTCCTACTATAACCCTCAATAGAACATCCACTACCCAAACACATCAGGAACATATACATCAACACCTCAATCACCTTCACAAAATCCCACACCACCATACACAACATACAACACCTTATCATATTAGAATCCCATGTACAACCCATCTGCCATCCCACAATATGCAACATATGTTCTTCCACCAAACCAACAAGATGATCTAGCATCACAACTTAAGGCATTAGCACAAGAAATGTAGGATCTTTGGATGGGAAAGATGAAGAAGCCCCATACATAAAACTTATGTCCATATCAATTTGATTGAAAAATTACAATGGTACCATTCCCTCCTAGATTTGAAATCCCCAAATTTGATAAATACAAAGCGAGAGGAATTCATGTGGGCCATGTCAAAGAGTTTAACATCATGCATATGGGGGTGGCCTAAACTGATTCTTATTTAATGCACCTCTTTCCCCAAAGTTTAACAGGTCCTACCACGGATTGGTTCTATCAACTACCTCCTAGTATCAAAAAATTTCAAGAAAACACCGATAAATTCATAGATCACTTCTCCTTTAACTTTGACATGGACGTAAGCCTATAAGAGTTGTATAATCTCAAACAAAACAAAGGAGAATCTTTCTCCAATTTCTTGCAATGGTGGAGACAAAGAGTTAGTAAGAGAAAGTGGCCCTTTCTCGATGAACAACAAGTGGGGATCATCATAGAAAATCTAGATCCATATCTATCCTTCCACTTGAAAATGTAGTACATTACCTCTTATGATGATCTTGTACCTAGAGCCCTTAACATTGAGAGAGCTCTAATCTCACAAGGAAATAATCAAGCTTATAAATATAATCACCCATCAACTAGTTCAAATGAAAAGCCTCATGTTTGGACTAAGAACAAGAATGTGACCAATGATGGTGTGGTAGATGCTAAGGTGATCCTAAGTTCTCCTAGACTGAACAATAATCAATTAGATAATGTTCAACCAACTATGCAACAAACAACACCAGAAAAAAAAGGCGATGAACACCCAACAAGAAGAACTATCCAAAATGCAAGCACAAACATTTGTTAGAACCAATTGAGACTATCATGAAAAAGTTGGTCAAATCAAACCTGATAATGCTTCCCAATTTTGAAAACTACCAAGAACCATAGGATACACCATCCTGGTACAATGAGAATGATCTTTGTGACTTTCACAAAATCAAAGGACACATAATGACAAACTACATGAGGCTCAAAAATATTATCCAAGACCTTATAGAGAGAGACACCATATCTGTTGAAGTACTAGCTGGTAAATAGGATCTTAAGATATACAAGAACCCTATGCCCAATCATAGCAAAGGAGAAAACACCAAAAAAGCTAAAGATTACACAAATGTGCAACATACCTATTCTAATGTAGTCACTTCCTATGATAGTTTCATCAACGTTGTCACCATCAAAGGGCCTAGTGTGGAGTGTGGAGTCACCACAAGATGTGGCAAAGTGACCATCCAAGGAGTCCCATCTAAATATAGGGCACAACCTACTTTTTTAACATCAAATACCAACAAGTACAATCTCCTAGATTAGCTTAAGAAGACCCCCACATAGATTTCTATCTTGGAACTATTGAGGCTATCTCCTGCACATAGGGAAATCCTAGAGAATGCTTTGTATTCATCATTCATCCTTGAGGATATTGATACAAATCAGTTTCAAGCTATGGTAGGCCATATCATTGATCGTCTTCTCACCTTCTCAGAACAAGACCTACCATCACAGCCATCTCATAATCATGCTTTACACCTTGAGGTCATCATTCATAAGAACAAGGTCAAAAGAGTCTTAGTATATGGAGGCATTGGTCTGAACATTTTCACACTTTGATTGATCAAAAAATTGGGCTATTTTGAAGGTATTATTAAGAAATTCAAGAGTACCACCATTAGATCATATGATGATCAAGAGCGGGTATCACAAGGCATCATTTCCCTACCCATCCAAGTGAGACCCATCATTGTAGAGACTACATGCTAAGTGTAAGACCTTGATATCCCATACAACATCCTACTTGGCCGACCATGGACCTATGCCCTAAAATTTGTAGCTTTGACCTACCATTAATGTGTAAAGTTTCCTTTTGAGGGATGAGAAGTTACCATCCATGAAGATCTTGAGCCCTTTTACTACTGGAAGAACCTTGAGGCCAAGTTTTACATGATACCCCAAATCCCTAAAAATGATGAAGGGCCAACATCGTCTTCCTCATTTGTCAACCCATCATCCCTTGCATCTACCTCATAAATTAAAACACCTATTGTACAGAACATTCCCGACATCAAAGTAGTAATCTCAAGTTATGGTTGTGGAAACTATAAGCTAATGATGGACACTTTTGTGTTGGAGGAGCTACCTCTTTCTCCCAAATCCCATGGAAAACCTACATCTAGCAACAAAGAGGTTGAAACAATCAAGATGGAAGCTACTACCTTCACCAAGTGGGGGAATTTAAACCAAGATGTCAATGAGGAGGATGTCTCTAAGATGTTATATCAAGATGAATAACCCATCCTTGTTCTTCCTATTGAAGATGACAATAAAGGCTTGCAACTAATGAAGGGATGGGGCTATAAAAATAATGAGAAGCTAGGACAGAATGATAATGGTTTGCTAGAACCCATCGTTATTGAGAAATGCCTAAATAATCTTGGCTTAGGGTGTACTACTAGTAAGGTCACCCTTATTGGAAAAGGTACTTTTGATAAAAGAGTTGGGACTTCCTCCTGGTTACCTACATCACGTGATATGAAGCTAGATGACTTCCCCCTCGATGTTTTTGACCTATTTGAGAATAACTCCCTTTTTCATGATATCCACAACATTCTTCACTTTGAGCAATCAACTGATTGAACTACACCTAATATGCCCACAAATCATTGACTTGGACCAATGTGGACCACCCATTCTAGATTTATTCAAAAACAATGAAGTGATCTCAAATTTCATGAGACTTCGTGACAACCTACCATGGGTAGATCACAAAGCAAGTTTTGATATAGATCTAGAAACAAGGATGTACTATAGGGAGATGATTGAATCCTTCAATCACAAAATTGATGAAATGCAACTAACATGTAGATCTTTGAGTTAAAACCACTTTGTGGCACTTTCTGATCCTAAAATAGTAAAAAGAAAGGATGCATCCGAGGGTGAAAACCTCTCTGACACACCCAAGGATGAGGAATTCAATCTCCCCCTTAGTCTGATGCATCTCAATAAGTCAACAATGCTAGCAAAAAGGCAACTCCAGCCAATGTGGGAAAAAAAGAAGCACCCAAGATCACTTTCTATGTTGAATCCTTGTTGGATGAAGAACAAAAAAACCTAGCAGCATTCTTGAAAAAGTAAAGAGCTAGTTTTCCATGGTCATACATAGATATGCCAAGGCTTGATCCAAAAGTGGGTGTGCATCACTTATAAGTCTATCCGAAAGCCAAGATAGTGAAGCAAAAATTAAGGAAGATACACCCTCAGATAGCACTCTTGGTGAAACTTGAGTTACAAATGCTTCTTGACATTGGATTTATCTGATCGATAGATTATCCTTAGTGGAATTCAAACCTAGTACCGATCTCCAAACCTAGTACCGATCTCCAAACCTAGTGGGGGCATCAAAATATGGATGGATTTCAGAGAATTAAATAAGGAATTCTCAAAGGATGTTTTTCCTCTTCCTAACATCGACCTCATAGTGGATCTTATAGTAGGGCATGAAATGCTATCACTCATAGATTGGTTTTCAGGCTACAATAAAATCATGTTTTTCAAGGACCAACATAAAACTACATTCACTTGTCCAAGAGGAAAATATTGTTGGAATGTGATGCCATCTGGGCTAAAGAATTTAGGAGCAACCTATCAAAGAGAAATGACCCTCATATTTCATTACATGATCCAAAAAAAATTCGAAGACTATGTGGATGATATTTTGGCCAAATCAAGAAAAAGGAGTGAGCACATAGAAGTCTTAGGATCCATCTTCGATAGACTCGAAGAGTACAAAGTACGGTTGAATCCGAAAAAGTGTGTGTTTGGGATTACATCAGGGAAGCTTCTTGGCTATATCATCTCATAAAGAGGGATAGAAATTGATCCAGCAAAAGTGAAAGCCATCCTAGACATGGAACCACCATAAACATTGAAATAGTTGAGAGGGTTATAAGGAAGATTTCAATCCATCAAAAGGTTCATCTCACAATTATCAGATAAAATTCACTCTTTCTCCCATCTTCTCAATAAAGAAATAACTTACAAGTGGGATGAGAAGTGTGATAAAATTCACCCTTTCTCCCATCTACTCATGTTGCCGATACCGAACAAACCATTGATCCTATATATCTTAGCAACATTAGCAACACTAGATACTCTTCTAGCACAACATGATGAAAATAGAAAGGAGAGAGGCTCCATCAATTACATAAGAAATACCTTGGTGGGCTGTGAAATGAAGTATTTATTCATTGAGAAAGCATGCTCAACAGTGGTTTTTGCTTCACAAAATTTTAGACATTATATGCTGTCACATCAAGTCAAGATTATTGCAAAGATTGATGCATTGAAATACCTGTTATCCAAAGAAAATCTCACTAGGAGAATGGCCAAATGGGTAATTATCATAACTAAATTTGATATACAGTACATGGAGTGCAAGGAAATCAAGGGACAAGTGATCATAGACCAACTGGCAAAGGCACCTATCTATGTAGATAACCCTTTGATATTTGAATTCCTTGATGAATTATTATTCCTTGTCAATGCAATAGATCAATGTAAGATGCATTTTGATGGATCATTCACCCAACATGGATAAAGGGTGGGTATCCTCTTTATCACTCCTCAAGGTGATTGCATCTCAAAGTCATATAGGCTATCATTTCCATGTACTAACAAAATTGTTGAGTATGAATCCCTAATCATAGGTCTAAGGATAGCAGTTGAGTGGTAGATAGAAGAGATGAAAGTATATGGAGACTCACAAAAAGTTATCAACCAAGTCAATGATGACTACCAAATGAAGGATGAAAAACATACTCCTTATAAGAAGATGGTACAGAGTCTCAAGGACCTTTTCATTGATATAAATTTTGAACAAATTCCTCGCATGAACAATTGAGTAGTAGATGATATGGAAACAATTGGATCATTGTTAGACATGCCACACAACATCCTTCAATGTAAATTCTTGGTAGAAAAACTTCTCATACCAACTTTTGAAATCCCTAAATCTAAATTTTTGTGTGTCATCATTGGTCCTAGATCCCCGTGGTATCATAAAATATTCATCTACTTTAGCAAAGGAATCCTCCCATCCTATATCACCTCTAACCTTAAAAATACCTTTGTAAAGAAGGCATCCTGATTCATGATCCTAGCTGATACCTTATACTGCCAAAGCATCAAGGGGAAATTAATATGATGTCTTAACCAAGAGGAAGCCTTGACCGCTTTAACAAAAGTAAACAATGGCATATGTGCTTCCTATTCTAGTGGTATGAATTTAGCTAAGAAACTATTGAGGATGAGATAATACTATCCAACCATGGAAAGAGAATCCCATCAGTATGTGTAGAAGTGTGTCTAGTGTCAATAGCATGGAGATCTGATTCATGTTCCACCTCAGGAGTTACAAGCAATGGTCACACCTTGGACTTTCTTGTAGTGGGGGCTTGACCTCATAGAAAAAATCATTCCAACCTCATCTAATGGCCACAAGTTTATCATAATATCCATTGAGTACTTTACTAAGTGTGATGCAAGAACAAAAACCAAAACCCAACCAAAATTTCACCGAAATCCCCAAGTGAAACAATGAAAAACAACTGCATGTAATTTTGAAATCTTATTCAAAGAAGATGATTCAATTACAAAGTTTAATGCCAAGCAAAAATAAAAAATATACATTTACATTACATGGATCTCCATAGACATTAAATCTCCTAGATTTCCTCCAACTCTGTCTTCAACTCTACTTCATCTTCCTCTTCCTCCTTATTCCCTTTTAATTCTCTTGATGTTTTTTCATAGTTTTCTGCATTTTATTCTTTTAACCATTGTTGTCTTTGAACAACCCAAGAATGGATGCATCCTTCATGCCTCCCACTATATTCTACTATGTTTTCATGTTACCTTTTATTGTTGTTTTAATGTGTTAATAAAAATTAGAATGGGGTGGTTGACTTCCCCATTTCCACACTACTCGTCCATTATTCACATGCTCTACACACCTCATCAAACTCCCACATAGTTGTCCTCTTCACCACAAAACCTCACCCTATCTATTTTCATGCTACTCTATCTTTCTTTATTGTTTTTTTTTTAATTTCTCATGCTTTTACCTAGCTCCCTTAACCCCTTATGCAACCACCACTTATAGTTTTAATTGCCTTAAATAAATTTCAATACAGTGGGTAGTCTTCCTCATTTCCTACACCTTCTTTTCCAAAACTAGGCATTGCATTTTCTCCATATGCATGGGCCCCTTCATTTCATAATTAAATTTACTTGAATGAGGAATTTCAAATCTTCCTTGAATGGAGCCAAATCTGTAGATATTAAAATTTGAAAAAGATACAAAATAATACTTCAAAGTAGCCTCTAAATAGGCATTTTCAATAAATGTTAATTTGGATGATCTTTAGCCTCTAAATTTTTTAAATTATACACATAATATAGGTGAAATCCTCCATTTTCATTTCTCATGAAGCTACATAAATCAATTAAAAGAAAGAATCTGATCATAGAACTATGATAGGATGTGTGAATACTAGAAAATTAACTTTTTTCATATTTTTCACCCAAGAGATCATATTCATGTGAAAATTAGCGAGTATGCTTAGAATGATCCTAAAAGTATTTCCACAAAATGATTTTTCTCCAGCCTTTAAAAATATTGAAAATTAATTATTTTTGTGGCCATCTAGTAAAAAAAATTATTTAAATTCTCCCAATCCATGAGGAGTTTGGTCATGAAACTTTCACCACATGGTGCACAATTCATCCAATGATATATCTTTTGAAGGATTTTAACCTGAATCTTATATATTGTTAGAAAAAATTGTTTCTATGAAACTATCTGTGGGAGCCTTAAAACTGTGACAGAGCAAAAACTCAAATTTTGAAAATTAAATCACATGGGAGGTTTTCTAATGCTAAGAGATACCTGAAAATACCAAAACACACCAAAAATGAGAAAATAAAAATAAAATATTTTTGGGCAATGTAGGGATTGCCCGTGGATTGGGATCCTCCTGCATCAAACACACGAGGTAAGTTGAAATGTTCCATTAGCTGAAAACTCATGAATATTTGGATGAGCTTGGGATGGTGATCCCATGCTTTTTCTTGATCCATACATCCTATTTTCCTCACACTCCTTATTCTTCACTTCATTTTGAACTTCTACAACTCCCTCTTGTTTCATGTTCTCTTTTTCTTTTTCATTGTTTTCTAGTTGCACATTGTAAGAGATCATTGCTAACCTTCTTTTGTAAATCTGATTTACATTATTCACGATACTTGACCATGTCTATAACCAATGATATTTGATATTCCATCTTAGTATCACTACTATTCTTATGTACCTCCCTTGTACCTCTATTCTGAAGAGCCTTCTTTGCACTATTTCCAACCTCTGTTGGAACCTTTACCTCTGGTTTTTATAACCTGCAACAATTCATAGGATTGATGTCCTTAATGTTGTTCACTTTCTCCTTCAATGAACTCAAAGTATACTTCTTCCCATATTTCATAATGGTGTAAAATTCTCCCTATAATCATAGATAGAATTTCTATCAAATTTCCAAGGCCTTCCTAATAAAACATGACATGCACTTATGTACATAATATCACATAAAACTTCATCTTTATAAGGACCAATATGAAAACTTACCAAGCATTAATATTTCACCTCTAACTCATGATCTTATTGCAACCAACTTACTTTATAGGGATTAGGATGCTTAATCCTCTTCAATCCTAGTTTTTCTACCATCTCCTCATAAACCAAATTATTTGTACTACCACTATATACAATAACCTTACAACACTTACCTCCTGATTTGCATATAGTATGAAAGAGACTCCTTCTCTAAGATGGTCCATTCTCCTCTTTTCTTGGATTCACCAACACTCTCTTGAACATAAGGGATTCTCCATGCTCTGGTTCTACCACCTCCTCTGGTGATGCTATGCTCTCCTTATCTTCTTACACCTTGTTATTTCTTGTTGCACCTCTTTTACTAGTTTCTTGGTGTATTTGTGGACACTGAAAAGCTCTATCTCCAACTTCCCCACACTAGAAACACTTTCCCAAGAACTCTCTGCTACTACTGCCATGTCCTCTTGTTGAATACTCTTTTCAGTGTGCTCCTTTGTTCCATTTTAGAATTACTTCTTCTTCAAAAGTCTGCTTTCCTTTGTGGCTACTTGGTTGTCCTCTTTTCATTGCTATCTTTCCCTTTCCTCTTGAATTATTTTTTCTGCCTTCTATTTACTTTTTCCTCTTCTTTTAGAGCATACTAGTAAGCCTCTTCAATAGTAGAAATCTTCAACATACTCATCTCATCTTGGATATTAAATCTGAGTCCATTTATATATCTAGCCACCTTCTCTCTATCCATTTCATGATGTCCCAATCTAATAACCATCTTGTATAATTCCTCTATATACTCCTTCACACTCATGTCTTTTTGTTTCAAATTTTGAAGCTTTTTGAACAACTCCAACTCATAATCTCTTGGAATAAACTTTTCCTTCAATCTAGCAACCATTTGTCTACACCATGTTACTCTCATCTCACCATTCTCTACTTTTTCCTTCTGTAACTCTTTCCACCACAATGCAACATGTCCCTTAAGGTTTCTTTGTGCCAACCTTACCCTCTGTGGATCTCTAATATTTTCAAACTCAAAATAATCTTCCAACTCTCCAATCCAATCTATTAGATTCTCAAGATTCAATGTGCCTAAAAATTTAAGGACTTCCATTTTATGGCCTCTATTTATTTGGGATATTTCTCTCAAAAATATTTCTTCTCCTTCATGTGTTGGCTCCCCATTTTATCTCTTAGACTCATCTACAACTTCCTCATCTTCAACATGTGCATCTTCAAGCATTGTATTTCTTCCCAGACCTACAACTATATTTCTTAACTTATTTATCATTTCATTACAAAAGTCTTATAGCATTTTCTCCACTCTTCTAGGTATTATCCTTCTTAGAGGCATCTCAAAATATTCTTAACATATCCTCTTGTGAATCTATTATCTTCTCAGCTCTCCATAGCTATAGGACTCCACACACCTACAACAACCTTTGGAGCTTCAAAACAACTTCAATCCTCACCCATAGATCCTAGCATAAGCTGCTTCACATTTGGATGGTCTTTAGCCTCTGAAAATGTCAAATTATACACATAATATAGGTGTAATCCTCCATTTTCATTTCTCATGAAGCTGCATAAATCAATTAAAATAAAGACTCTAATCACACAACTAAGAAATGATGTGTGAATACTAGAAAATTGATTTTTACATATTTTTCACCCAAGACATGAAAATTGGCGAGTATGCTTAGAACAATCCTAAAAATATATCCACAAATGGATTTTTCTCCAGCCTTTAAAAATATTAAAAATTAATTGTTTTTGTGGCCATCTAGGAAAAAAAAAAATTGATTTTAAATTCTCCCAATCTATGAGGAGTTTGGTCATGCAACTTTCACCACATGGTGCATAATTCATCCAATGATATATCTTCCAAAGGATTTTAACCCAGCTCTTATAGCTTCTCAGAAATAAGTGTTTCCGTAAAACTACCTACGAGGATGTAAGAAAATATTTTTGGGAAATGCAAGATTTCCCATGGACCTGGATCCTCCTGCATCAAAGTGGGTTGAAGCCATTCTTATGACCTACATAATGGGGAAGAAAATTGCCAAGTTTATCCTGAATTACCTTATATACCATTATGGTGTTCTGCAAACCCTTATCTCAAACAATATAACACCCTTTAAGAATCAGGATGTGAAAGATCTATGCCAAAGATTCAACATCCAACATCGATTCTCTACCCCATATTACCCTCAGGGCAACAATCAAGTTGAGCCTACAAACAAGACCATTTTGAATATCCTAAAGAAAATGGTCAATGAAGCTAGCCGTGACTGACATTTACAGGTAAATCCCACCCTCTAGGCCTATTGAACCAATATTTTCACACTTACAAGTGCAACCCCTTTCTCCTTGATTTATGGATTAGAAGCCATATTGCCTATTGAGGTTGATCTTCCATCATTGTGAGTGTCACTATAGAACCTAATCACTGATGATGAATATAAAGTATCTCAATGAAATGAGCTAGAATTCCTAGATGAGTATCATCTTGATTCTCTCAATCATTTGCGAGTTGTAGAGAAGGGGGATTCGCTATTCATGAGTCTCTTTATTCTCAAGAGATTCCCAAGGGGAGACCTGCCATAAACTACCTCAAGGAACAATGTGAGAGTTGTAGAATCAGAAAGAGTAGGCCACAAAGGTTTTTTGGACAAAATGATGAGGTCTTGGCTAAAGGATGACAATGCGAGACAAGGATGATAGCACAGAACATTGGAGTCTTGGAGACACCTTGGAATTTTGTATGCACTAGAAACCAAGTTTATCATAGAAAATGACAAAGAGACTACCAACAATCAGATTACTGAGAACTTACAAAATGTGAGAAAGTGACAAAAAGTAATAGAACTGAAATAAAGTGAAGTAGAAATGATAAAGTAAGAGAACATGAGATAGAAAATTCTCATAGCAACCCAAGTAACGAAGTCTCCAGCCAATAAGTATCTTCAATACTTGCGTGCATAATATGTGGAGAAAATGTTGGGGCTATATAGGGGTTTTCCTCAATCAAACACCTATTTTGGTGTCCTCGCCTCCACAAACAACTAGATAGATAGAGAGAAATGAACAAAAGAGTGATAAAAGCAATCCCCGCTTGAGGAGGAGAACTTGTATCACAAAATGGAGATGTAATAGATAAGGGATGTGTGAAATCCCAAGATTCTCACAAGCACAAGATAAAGGAGACATAACTACAAGGGTTAAGGAAGCCAAAGAGAATAAGGACAAAAATGAGGGTTGTGAGAGCTAAGAGAGCTACAAAGATCATTGTAAGAGCTTAATATTTTTGCAAAGATATTTTTCAAGAGAGCTTCAAAGTGTTGTTGAAAGCTGTAGAGAGAGCTATGCAAGCTTGAGAGAGTGGGAAAGGAGAGGAGAGTTTAAGGTAGAACCTAAGAAGCATAAATAGATTGAAAGGATCACTATTTAAAGAGAGGAGAGAATGGAAAAGAAGCTTCTAGAGTGGTTATAAGGAGTCTCGAGCCATTACCACAAACAAAAGGAATTGACAAGTGGAAAACATGCTTGAAAAAAATCATTTAAACATTGAAATGTCTCGGGATGCTAGTGTGGTGCGCTAGTGTCTAGACACATTGTGCTACAAAAGGATGAAAAACAAGAAAAGTGAAAGGTTTGATGCAAATTTGACGCACGAAGGTAGCTACTAAAAAGGGGTACTAAGCATCTTGAGAGAGAAAAAGGCTGATGCAGGGGCTAGAATGAGCCTACACAAATGCTAGGGGAGTGGACACTAAAGCAGATGCAAGAATGAATGTACAATTGCAAGGGGTGCAATTTTATGACATTAGACAAGTATACAAATATTGACTGAAATGAAGTTATAACATGAAGATCAAATATCTATCTTTTTAGGTAGGGTATCTTGTTCTTGAACAAAATCAGAAAAATCTTCTAGATTAGGACAGTAAAGGAAATTTTCAACCTAACTAGTTAGGCCCTTTTGTGATCACAACAAGTTATGGATCAAGAGCATATCAATTATCAACTCTTGAAGGTGAACCCTTGTAGGAACCAACCAACAACTTGCATCTTAAAAGGTTTTATGCCTAGTCTTGAAGGGTGTAAATCTGAAAATACAAAAAAAATCAAAAAATGAGATAAAGGATTGAAAAATTAAGGAAAATATCATCCTCTATTGAAAAAAACTTCAGCAACGCTTTGGGAAAGTACCCTGGTGGAAAACTTGGAAAAAATGCACCTCACATAAATAAAGCACCTCCATTTATTCTTTGGCTCTTTATCCTATCATTCTTTGCATCACCATTCATCCATCACATCATTCATCCTATTTATTCCATCACCCATCCACATCCATATCATAGCTTGATATCGTGAAGTAGTGATAGAAATCCTAGATCATACATGCAAACCTAAACACCTTCCACATAAGAGAAAACATAAAAAAGTAGAGTTTTGCATGTCAATGTGCAAAATAATATTATTCAGGAATTCAATATTACAATGAGATGATTTGCTTTATAAAAGCAAAGTATGCAACCCTAATGTTGACCTAAAAGGAAACCCTAGTGTGCACAATTATTAATGTACCTAAGTTTAGCTTAAACAACTAGAGGAATAAGTGACTTAATTAATTAACTAGTATGATATAATTAATTAAGCATATAACTTATTACTCTAACACCCCCCTTAAGATGAACTTAGGAAGAAGCTAAAATACTAGAAGAAGATGCATGCAAGCAAAGATGGGTCCCGAAAACTAGGCCTGATCAAGTACCCATTTACAAATGCAACAAAAAGGTAGAGAAGGATGTCAGAAACCCTAGATTAGACATGCAAACCTAAAAACCTTCCACAGAAGAGAAAACATCAAAAAAGCAGAGCTTTGCATGCGAATGTGCAAAAATGATATATTCAGGAATTCCAATATTACAATGAGATGATTTGCTTTATAAAAGCAAAATATGCAACCCTAATGTTGACCTAAAATTAGGTCAACCTAAGTAAAGCTTACTTATTAATTAAGTAAACTAATTATTACCTAAGCAAAACCTAAGTAAAGTTATGCAAGTGTAATTAAATATTAATTACACCAACACCCCCCCATAAGTGCAACTTAGGGAGACTAAATAAGCATGCACCTAAAACTAAGATGAATGCAAGAAAGCATGAATGGGTCCCGACAACAAGGCCTGATCAGGTACCCATGTACAAATGCAATAATGAGGTACAGAAGGAAAACCTAGTGGGACAACCCCCCCTACAATGAGATGATTGTTGCAAAGAAGCACTGGAAGAACACTGTGGAGTAACACTGGAATCGCAATCTAGAAAGCAAGGAAAGATACTTCTGTCTACAAGAAACCATATCAGAATCATAATAATGTGACAGCAGACCCAATGCCACAGAACACTCGAACACTCCAAACTGGAACAACCATGGAATCCATAAAGCAACAGTAGATGATATGATGATGACAGAATCTGAAAGTCGTGAATCTCGATGCTGATGCCAAAAATGAGACTGAAACTCTTCCATGGGAAAAAGTACCATATAGAATTAGGAACAATAACCACAAATTTAGTGGCCCTCAAACTGAGATGGATCCGATGCGGATCACTAACCATAGGCTCTCAATCTAAAGTGTGAACCAAAATGAATCTGGTATGTGTCAAGCTAAGACAAAATATGGCCAATAAGAAAATAAGAAACCAGATTACAACCCATGCGAGTTTCCATCAAAACATGATGAAGATTATTATGCAAGAAACCCCCACCGATGGAACTTTATATCAGTTCATTATTACAATCCCCAATGACTACAAAAGGAGAGAATTCCTAACATGAATAAACAAAAAATAAAAATAGACCTCAGATCTATGTAGAGGATTGAACCAGCTTTCCAACGCCGCAAGAATGGCAAAAAAAAGATCACCGAGTCAAAAGATATGCCCTCCGGAGTGAAAAACAGAACATCTGAGTTCAAGGAACTGCAAAATAAATCTGGAGCAAAATCTAGAAAAACTAAAATGCTGAATAGATCAGTGCTGGAATTAGCTTTCCAACGGTATCTCGTTTGCAAAAAACGGACACAGTACGCAAAAGTTACGCCCGATTTTGTAAAAGTGCTCCAGAATGGCCAATAAGCCCTACAGGCAGCCCAGGGGGCTAAAAAAATTTCGGCCCCTGGTCCTGCATGCGACCAGGGGCTGGCAGACTGGGGCTGGGGCGGAGCCCCTAGTCACCCATGTGACCGAGAGCATGCAGAGGAAGCGGCTGGGGGCTGGGCGCATAGCGCCCGATCCCCCATACGACCTGCGCTGGTGCTGAGCGGGCCCACGGGGGCTGAGGCAAGGGGAGCGGCGGATCGAGTGGCGCCGCCGGGCTAAGCGGCTGGCGGGTGGCCGCCTGGTGGCCGCCCAGTGGTGGAACCTTCTGAACTGGTGGCACGACAAATGATGAGCATTTTTGGTTTTTTTCTCATTTTTCGTGAAGAAAATTGCCTCGAAATGCATGTTGGGGAGGCCGTACGGCCTCTCTGGCAAAAAAATTTTGTCCTCCAAACCAACTTCATCAAAATCAATGAAACAAAAGGTGATCTTAGGGTTTTTGGCCGCTGCGAATGCAATGGTGACCTCCGTTTCTGCTCAAAATGCTTCAACAAATGGCGACGTCTAGAACTTGCAAAAAAATACTAAACTTGAAACCCTTACAGATCTGGCAAATCATGGCCAAAATTTGCAAAATAAAAGTCAAACCTGACTTTTTCCAGTGCTCTGAATCCAATGGTGAAGCCTGATCTGATCCAAAATGCTGCATAAATGAACTCAATGCATAAAATCCTCGAGGAACCTCGAACGAAATCTGTAATGGTTTTCTCCAGAATTTTAGAAGGGGCTGCATGTCAAGGCTCTGATACCATGTTAGAAACCCTAGATCAGACATGCAAACCTAAAAACCTTCCACAGAAGAGAAAACATCAAAAAAGTAGAGCTTTGCATGCGAATGTGCAAAAATGATATATTCAGGAATTCCAATATTACAATGAGATGATTTGCTTTATAAAAGTAAAGTATGCAATCCTAATGTTGACCTAAAATTAGGTCAACCTAAGTAAAGCTTACTTATTAATTAAGTAAACTAATTATTACCTAAGTAAAACCTAAGTAAAGTTATGCAAGTGTAATTAAATATTAATTACACCAACAAAGGAAAACCCAGTGGAACAACCCCCCTACAATGAGATAACATGCTGCAAAGAAGTACTGGAAGAACACTGGAACTGCAATCTAGCAAGCAAGGAAACATACTTCTGTCTCAAGAAACCATATCGAAATCATAATGATGCAACAATAGACTCGATGCCATGGAACACTCAAAAACTCCAAATAGGAACAACCCTGGAATCTATGAAGCAACAATCAATTATTGAATGATGTATCATTGAAAATGAAGTGCAAAGATGCAAGATGCACTCTCCCAACTGTCAAAATATCCAAGTAATCTCCAAAACACCCATCGGGCCAAATCTGGATTAATGAAAAACTTGGGACAAATATAGAAAAAAGTGCATGTACAGCAGCATAAAGCTCCTCAATACCTTTCCAATGCCGCAAAGATAGCAAAAATCAGAGATCGTGGCAAAGAGTTATGAGCTCGGAAGCATAAAATAAACATCTGACTTCAACCAGAAATAAATTCATTAAAACTGTAAAATATTGTAAAATAAACTACACCAAATGAAAGTACTCAAAACCAGCTTTCTGACAATATCTCGTTTGCCCAATTTTGATACCGTATGCCCAAGTTATGCCAAAAACAAAAAAACTACTCTTTTAGGGAAAATTAGGGTTAGGAGGGGACAAACTACCGTACGACCGATGATGTCATGCTGATGTCAACACTTCACTACAAAAAAATTGATGGCCATCTGGCTGTCGGCGCAAAAATTTACCCCCCTTGCAAAAAATTTTGGCCCTTGGTCTCCCATGTGGCTGTGGGCGGGGGCCGGGCGTAGAGCTTTCGGTCCCCCATGTGACCTTGGCAGTAGAAGTCTGGGCCCACAAGGGCTGGAAAGGCCACCGGCAGGTTAGTGGAGGAACCCGGTGGTGGTGGTGGGTTAGCAGCCGCATGGTGGCCACCCGATGATGCACAGGTGGTGGGATAGTGCCACATTGGAGGCACCGGCACAAAACCCGAGAACGGCCATTTTTTCAATTTTCGTGCAAAACCTTGCCTCGAAATGCATGTTGGGGAGGTTGTACAACCTCCGTGGCAAAAAAATTTTTCCCTTCGAACCAACCTTGCCAAAATCAACAAAATGAAAGGCGATCTTAGGTTTTTTGGCCGCTGCGAACGCAATGGTGACCTCCGTTTCTGCTGAAAATTCTTCAAAAAAATGGCTACCTCTAGAGCCTCCAAAAAATGACCAAAACTGAAACCCTAACAGATCTTGCAAATCATGACCAAAATTTGCAAAATGAAAGCAAACTTGACTTTTTCCAGTGCTCTGAATCCAATGGTGAGGCCCGATCTGATCTGAGATGTTGCATAAATGAACTCAAGGCACAAAATCCTCAGGGAACCCCGAACGAAATCTACGATGGTTTTCTCCAAAATTTGAGAAGGGGTTGCATGTCAAGGCTCTAATACCATGTTAGAAACCCTAGATCAGACATGCAAACCTAAAAACCTTCCACAGAAGAGAAAACATAAAAAAGTAGAGCTTTGCATGCGAATGTGCAAAATGATATATTCAAGAATTCAATATTACAATGAGATAATTTGCTTTATAAAAGAAAAGTACGCAACCCTAATGTTGACCTACATGCAATCACCTGTCACATGCAAAAGACATTCAGAACTAGGCCTGATCAGGTACCCATCTAGTGTGCACAATTAATAATTAATCAATTATTAATGTGCCTAAGTTTAGCTTAAGCAACTAGAGGAATAAGTGACTTAATTAATTAACCAATATGATATAATTAATTAAACATATAACTTATTACTCTAACAAGTAGTGTATCCCCTTTAGTACTACTTGGCATATTCCTAAGGTCATTTTATCCTACCTATATTGAGGTAGTCTATTACATCACACTGGGGGTGTGAACCCCTAAACCTGCAATTTGCACAAGAACAACAAACAAATCAAGATGTTAGATCAAATGAAAATAAGAATAAAGGATTCCCCATGAAATCCATCTACTCAAACTTAAACTAGGAAAATGAAGAACAAACTAAATAAATGAAAGTAAATCCTAATTAAGTGAAAAAAATAGAGATCCCATGGGGGAATTGGTGCCAAATTGAAATGTTGAAATTGGCCCTTTCCCAGCTCCTAAATTGCAATGTTGATGATTGTAGATTGATCAAATCTCCTCAATGAGATTTGAGCATAGCCTAGCTATGGAATTGTGAAATGATGAGTATGTGGAGTGATGTGCACCAAATTGACTCTCAATGTTAAGAGAGTAACTTTGCATGAGATTGTGGATGAAGAATGAGGAGAGAAGCCTCCACTTTATAGATTTGAATTTCGAAGAGAGATCAAGATTTGGGCTATGTGGGACTAACTTTCACCCAATGGTTGAATGCCACTTGTCACCATGTGAATGGTTGTGGAATGAACACATTTTGGTCAATGTGCATGATAAATTCCATGAGATTCAAATTTGAAATTTGAATGTGACATGTTGGAGGGAGAAAAGAATGGAGTTAATGTCACTTGGATCAATCCACAAGAACATGTAAGAGGAGTGAGTGCCTTGTTGGAAGTACCCATCCACTTGGATTTTGAATTCAAACTTGAGGGAATATTCCTTCCTTATTCCATGTTTAGAGAAAATAGGCAATTTAATAAATCAACGTAATTGATTTATTGTGCAAGTTGAATTCTCTAGAGGAATTTAGTGATTGGGATTAAATTAATCAAGATTTGATCAATTTAATGAGAGATTAGATGATTTGACAATTTTGACTCAAATTTATGAGTTGATTTAAATCAAGAATTGAGAAGAAAAGGATTAATTAAATAAATGATTTGATTTATTTAACTAAAGAGGATAGTGTTAGATTAAATTAAATAAGGTTCAATTTATTGAATTTAATGAGAAGACTTTAAGGACTTGATTTAAATAAAATGAATTATTTAAATAAACAGAGATATAAGGTTAATTAAATTAAATTGATTAATTTAATAAATAGAGGAGAAAGACTTAATTAAATAAATAATGATTTATCTAATTAAGAGATGAAAAGGTGATGATAAGTTGAGAGTATGATTTAGGAGGAAATGTCATTAGTAATCAGGACCAAGTGTGCCAGATCGAATTGTACATTTTCCATGTCTACAGGGGGAAATTTTTTATTGATCACATCGAGTTCTTTTATATCTTAAGGTTATTGGAAATCTCATCAAAAATCTCAAAAACATTTATAAAACATTCATCAGAAAATCCAAAAACATTTGCAAAATCAAAAATTCTAAAAACATCCAAATTCTTGTATAGCTAAAATCCAAAAATATTCAAAAAGTTATAAAGTAAAAATCTGAAACATCCAAAACACATCAAAATCCCTAAAAAGGTCAAAACATCAAAAATCCAAAAATAGTACCTTGTCAAACTACAGGTCTCTGAACTTGAACGTAGGCAAGGCCATCATTGATGTGCCCCTGAGACACCCTAGCTCAGTCCTTTAGGAGTCTATCATAATAAACATACATCTCATCAACTATTCATATCTCGTTGTCAAAAAGTCAATTCAATCGAACTACGTGGTCTCTGCATGTATAACGTAGGCAAGGCTAGTATTTGATCAGCCCCTAAGGCCCCTAGGAGAGGTCTTTTAGGTTAGGTTTTTGGTCAAATCTCAAAAAGTCCTAAACATTCAAATATCTCAAAAAGCCTAAACATTCAAATATCTCAAAAAATCCAAAAACATTTGAAACCTTGGAAAACCCTAAACAACCTCAAATAATGCAAAAATATAAACATTCACATAAACTTTCAAAAAGATAAAAAATAGCCCCAAAACATTTTCAAAATACCAAAAACATTGAAATATTAAGAAAATCCAAAACCATCCACCCCATTTCACTTCCAACTACAATAAACCTTCACCCTCTGGCAAAAAAAATAGAAAGCAAGTATAACAAGTCGTAAAGAGAGAACCTAAGTGTCAAAATATGAAGTATAGATTATAGGTAAACAAGTTAGTGAAGTTTTTATTAATGAATTATCACACACCTCATCCTAATGAAAACACATGATTAGCATGTCCTAGGATGCATCCTTCCTACGATGGACATCAATATCAGAAATCACCTTAGCTATATTTAAACTAGCAAGAGATATAGATAACACTGATTTTTTGTCTCTAATCTTATCTTATGATTTATCTCAATGACCCATTTTGAGGACCTCTCAATGATGTCTATGAAAAATATTTAGAGAGAAAGGAATGGGGCATCGATCATTATCTTTCATTTTCTATGCTTGTGGGTTTTCTTGTAAAATAATATTTGCACATACTTGCTTAGTTGTGTGTAGGGAGGTTGTTTGGAGTATATTGTTAACTATTGCATATGCTTTGGTCTTAGATATTCTAAACTAAACTACATTCCAATGAGGTTTTTGTATGTCAAGATGTGAACAAGAACTATCCTATGTATTTGTAGAGTCAAATTCCAATACCCTAGATACAATGCCATCCTGGTTATTAATACCTTGATTTATCGTGTTTATGTGTTATATAAAAAATAAGGAATGATAGAAAAGACCCAATCCTAAGATATGAGAAATTCATCATCATCATCATCTCTCATCACCATCTCTAATAAAGTCTCGGTGGATCATAGTCTTGTTGGACCTTTTGAATCAATCATCAAAATCAATGGTCAAATCATTAATTTTTATTTCTTCTATATTTTTTCCATGCTAACTTGGTATTATGACGATCAACAAAAAAAATCATCCATACATCCATCCTCCATCCACAAGGCATTAGAATACATACATCTTGCATTATCATAGCATAAGTATGAACATCTGCATAAGCATACATATCCTCAACATTCATAACATTTGCATGCATACATCATCATCTCATAAATTGCATAGAAAAGTACACAAAAAGAAATACAACCATATCATTTACATAAGCATAACATTTGCATATCATAACATCCATCCCATAACATGTCATAAAAAGATACAGAAAAAAAGGTACATCCATCACATTGCATCCATACATGATCATAATGCATAAACATACAAAATCACATCATATCATTTACATCCAAACATCCATTGAGTATTAAATACAAAACATCACATATCGAATCTGGATCATCTCATATATTTCAAAAAATGGTGACTATCATAATACAATATTTGAATCAGTGTCTGTATATCAATCAAAAATACAATATCCACAAGGCTATCAAAAAGGAGCCCATGAATGTATATCTATTTAAAGAATAGGGAAATAATCAAAAAGTGTCTACATAAGCATGCTAGCCCTGGTGGCCACTCATCTCACCCCTAACTGATGGTTGATCCTCAACTCTAGGTGGTGCTCCACTCCGTTGTGAGAAATAAAATTATCGCATCCCCTGAGGAACATCACGATGATAGTGCAAGTAGTAGTAGGTTCCCTTAGTGATTGCTTCTCTGTACAACCACATAGATATAGTCCTGCCTTGTGATGTTATAGTCACTGCCTCTAACTACTATCTCCACCTAATCCCTAGGCTAGTTGCATGTCCAACTACTACCACAAATAAATCCCCTAATCTCTTTGTGTAGTCATAGCTTGTAGCTATTGATGTAGCTAATCCTTCTCTACCTATAATCAATCCCTCTTAGTAGTAAGAGCCTGAATCTTTTCCTAAGCTTGTGCATCTAGTTGTATATGTGGAGGAGGTAGTGGTGCCCCCGGAACCTATCCATCATGACCACCCTACCATCCTGGAACTTGTACCTGATTTGGATGCTACTGGTGCCCATACCTTGGCACTTGGCTCCTATAATTATCTTGATCCTATCCCCGACATCTACCTCCATCCCTACCTCCATCCATGCCTCCATCCTTGCCTCCATCTCAGCCACCATCTCAACCTTTTCTCCTGCCTCTACCTCTACCTTTGGGGTATCCCCCTGCTAGATCCATTAGACGTGTAGGTGGCCTAAAAAATACATCATAGGTTGGAGTGGTTCCTACATCTAGAAGGCCTTAATCAAATGCCCACGACTGTGGAACAAGCTGTATGAAATTATTGATTGCCACAATGGGATCAATTTGGGCTCCACACTATCCCTCTCTCTGTGATCTAACAAAAATGGTAGTATAATCATCTATAGGTACATCCTATAACTCCCCAAACTACCAAGCAATGTGGCCTAGGAGGTATCACTCAATAATCATGTGCTCTCAGCCCTGTATGTATTGATTTTGTCTAGAAAAATCCAACTACTATTGATCATCATAACACTATGGATGTTATAGCCATGACCTCCATCTGAACACTGTCATGTCATCAATGACATGATGCCAATATGGTAAACCTATGAGGCCCGTGTGTTGCAATGTCATCGACACCCTGTACCAGAAAATGATGGGCTCATCCTCATGGATATTGGCTAGAATGACCAATAGCCTTAGTACTACAATGTGCTCATATTCCCATATGTGAAGCAAAGTCACCCCTACCCCGATGCTCCTACCCTCTCGATAGACGGACTTGTGCATATCATGATACAAAGAGGCAAGGAGAATTGAAACACAAGCATACATAATATCTCTCTAGATCATCCCCTCCTAGCCTAAACCCCATTCGATATTGAAACCTTTGCCCCATCAATCTGGAGCAAACAATGCCACAAATCAGAGTTGCAATGAACAATTTGAATGTGTCCACCTGACTACACTAAAAATCCAGATCAATCTAGGAGCTGATCAAAATGACCAATCATCTATGTAGAAGGGAGAGGCATGCATTTCTCCCAACATCTGGGTCATAAATCATGTGCTCTCTATGGATAGGCAATCACAAAATGTGCCACATCCTCTAGTGTGATGGTTGCCTCTCTAGTAGGCAAGTGAAAAGAAGAGGTCTCATTGTGCCACCTCTCAAACAACATTGTCATCATGGAAAGATGAGTCCTGACCTCAAGTAGGAAAGAAAAAAATCGTAATCTTAGTCTCCCTAGCTACTCCACCTCCAATTCGTCAAAATCTCTTGCAACTACTAAAAGGTCAGACTAGTGCTCCCATGACATCAATGATGGAGGATCGTCCTACATGCATCACACACACATGTTCAATTTGCCAAAAAATTTGAAAAACTGATCAAAATTTAAGACTTTGCATCCAAAACATCAATAGTGTCATTAATTTTTGGGTGTGTCATTATATTAATTTTAGGGGTATGTCACCAATTTGGTGATGCACATTGCTACAATCAATACCGATTCGCCATTGGGGTGTGTGGCTATTTGCTACATGTGTCACCCATCGCTTTCTAGCATCACTAAACTAAAAAATACCATGAGTTGTTATATCACTCCCTGACCCCTCAATCAATTGCATCGCTACATTAAAAAATTGGGGTGCGTTGTTAAATAGAGCATGCATCGCTAAAAAGGTAATAGCGATGCTTTTGACACTTCAAAAGTGTCACTATATAGCAACATGCCTATTGACCTCACTTTGATGCCCTAATAAATGCACCTAAAAGAAAAAATCGAGAGAGGTTTCAAATTAAATACCCGAGGTCCTGTGTCTGCACACCATTGGTACTCTTGAACCAGCTTCAAAAAGTGAAGAGGAAATGGCAATGAGCCATTTCGTCGAGGTATCAGAGCTCAAAATGCAAGAATTCTCTAAGGTGTCAATGCAAAAATGAATTGAAAGTGACCCTTCATCACCTATTTAAGCATCAAAATTAGGATTTTTTGCCCTAATTTGACTGTGTAGCTAGGGTTTTCACCAATTTTACCATTTTTGCAAAATTGAAGCTTATCATTTGCATTTTTTGCATTTTTGGCATGTTTTTTGCATCCCAAAGCCTTTTCGGATCCCTCCTGCAACATTTTACCTTTGTCAAGAAATCAACCCAAAATTCAAACTTTCCACCCGATTTCTTGAGGGGGCAGGGAACTAGCTTATTCCTTCTACTAGGGCAATAGTGGGGCATCTAAAAATCAGATTTTTTTTTATTTTTTGATTTGAGCAACAATTTCTAATCTGATTTTTTTTAGTATTTGAAACAACGTAACAGGTACCTCGCTACAAAGAGGGGAAAAATGTAGAAACTTAAAAATGTCCTCAATGATATCGTGTAGTCAAGTCAGGTATACTAACATCATTTCCTTCTAAAACCCATCCTGTTTTCGCTTAATTGATTAAATTTTTTGAGTTATTTAATTAATTATATCATTTGCATCTATTAACCTAATTAATCTAATCGGGCTAATTCACCCCCTTTCATGCTAAAATCTCATCCTATTAAATTAAATACATCAATTTATTTAGTTTAAATCCCTAAGTCCTCTTATTTAATTAAATAATCTTAATTTATTTAATTAAATATCATATCACTATCCCCCTTTTTCATTAAATTAGTTTACTTAATGAATATCATGAAATTCCCCTAGTTGACACAATTAATTTTTTTTTTAATTATCAATTCCTAATAAATCTAATCCCCCTACTTGCAAGGGAATATTCCTCCTTTGCACATTCCTCTAAAATGGGAATATTCTTATGGAATATTCCTTCCTCTTTTTCACATTAAAACTTTGTTTTAATTTGCTAAATATCTAATTTTCCTCACCCATGAGAATATTCCAAATAATATTCTCTCTCTTCACTCATTTGAAAAAATGAATATTCTCCCTCATAACAAACTTAAAATATTTCTTGTGCAAGTTAACTTACAAGATTTCTTATGCAAGTTAAAAGTATGTTTGTTTCAAAGAATATGAGCCCTTGATTCTTTCCTTGATCAATGTGATCATTGATTCTCATCCATTGATGAGAATACATGGTCCATGTTTCATTCTCTCCTCCATTTTTGACCATTGATTAACCTTTTTTTATCTCAACCCTTCATTTCTCATTCGTCCTCATATAAATAGGTCACTATTTGGAGACAAATGGATCCATTTTTTTCAGAGAAAAATCATGTTGTTGAAATCACTCATACTCACACTCATATTTAGCAATTATTTAGTATCATCTTAGCTTAAATTTACTTGGATATTAGCTTAGCTTCCATTAATGGCTTCCATGATAACATAGATGCATACATTTAGCTTATTTGTTAATTAAGGTTTGAATCTTTTAAAATAAAATCCATATCAATCATTTAATCATAAATCATGTTAAGATAGCTTACATCATGTTCATTTATCATTTAAATCATGTTTCATCACACATCTATCAATGGTTTCGTCAATTCTCTTCAATAGAATCAATCATAACATGCTCATTTATCCATGGGATTGGGAAAGGGTCACCATTCCACATCAATGTGACACCACTCCCCCAATAGGATAAGTTTCAATGGATTAGAATAAGGTTTTTGAAGCTTTCATAGTTTAACATGTTAAGTTTTAATGGATTCCTAGTTTAGTGTTTATTTGATTGATCTTATTAGGATTGACATTTAATGGCATGAATATAATTCGTATCCTCATGGATCATGTGTAGTCAGCCCATACTAATCTATCAGTCACATATACCATAACCATTAGGAAATATGGTCTCGAGGCCCTTCTCTAAGGACCCCTTCCATACATTTCCTAGTACCTTCCCCTTGTTTGTTTAAGGATATTAGCCTCCAAAAACAAGGTGCAAAAAGAACAACCATAGAACTAGGGGAGAAATGGATTTAAGACCATCCCATACTAGTCCCATTTGTAACCCCTTTCAAAAATAATTCTCTAGCACATCTGCTCTCCTATATGACCTACCAGGGAACCCCCTAGGGTATGGTAGTTTATATATGTCACATTACACCACACTTTCCAATAGTTAACAAACAATAAGAAAGCCTTGAATTGATTAACATAAGATCATAAATCAATCTTTCAATAAAACTCCCAAAAGAGGAATTTATAAATTTGAGAAAAAAATGAAGATTAGTTATAGCTACATTGCAACATTCCAATTTTAATTCAAAAATGAAATTAAATAAGTCCTTGAGGAAAAGTGAACCATGAGAACCTTCAAGTTACTAAATAGCTTTCAAATAGATAAATATAATGTTTCACACTGTTGGCATACAATAAAATAAAACAACAATTAAAAAACCGACAATAATTCATTTTCCATTGATAAGATTTGCACATTACGAGCGCCACATGAATTTGATAAGCCATCTAAGGGTAGGAGGGGAATGATGGTTCTCTAACCACATAAGTATAATAGCATACAATAACTAATGGTCCTTGACCACATAAATATGATAGCACACAATATCATGGTGGACTCTTCCCTATAGTATCAATGCCCTACATTGTTGAAGTATCCAAAATGTGTAATCATAAAATGGGATCAACATCTTGATCAATATGGTCCATGTAATTCCATCGTTTACCCATGGTTTATAAACATAAAGGGATAGGTTTTCACTATGAACCAACACATGTGGCTCTCATATGTGGGGGAGTAGGGCACAATCCACATCCATGGAAAATTATAACATCTCAACATAGATCATTTATGAGGATTAGGGACAATGCCTTGAGCTCATAATTTTCCAATATGGAAACATATCTCTTAACCTATTGTTTACACTAGTTGGCATCTCACTCCCAAAGGGGGAACCATACACTAGGGGTACACATTTAACATATATAGAAGACTTACACAAAGGAATACATCACATTCCATATAGAAGATACACATCCACACATTTCTTGTTCACACCATTTCATAATTAGTTAGCTACACAATGCCATCATGAAGGGTACACGTAGGGGACCATACTTTATGTCCACTCACCTTTGTCCCAAGTCAAATACCCTATATCTCATACTTGGGGCACACCACATTTACTAGTTTCCACATATACTCCATTTCATATGAGTCCAACATGCACAACATATACTTACTCTTACAACATGGTCTATCCACAACAATTGCCACATTACACAACATAAGTACCATTACGGGGTATTCACATCCACCGTGGATACAAAATAATTTCATTTCCAACTATTTTTTCATCTTTTAAAGCCTCAAAATCATTTCCTTACACATAATTAAACTTAAAAATATTCTATTCTACAAAGTGGCATGCATAGTTATGATAAAGCTCCTTCTCAACAAGTCTATTCAATACTCAATGCATGATAAGGAAAACACAATCCAGTTGGTTAGAACCACAAGCACCACATTCTTTTACTCAAAATTCACTTAATCATGCACTTAACATTTGTATCTCCAATGAGTTAACATTTATATGGTTTTATATAACTAATAATTCAATTGGAGACCTTAAGTCTTTCCAAAGTAATGCTTTTGTAATGCACATGCCATTCTATATTCCAAACATTCCATGCAATAATAAAACAAACTTAAATTCAGGATTTAACAATGCAAGGTTTACTATTGCATTCATTCCTTCACCACCACCATTATTTATTTACTATGCATATTATATTCATTATTCTATTTTTATCTTAATATTAACTGATTCCATGTACAAGATCACACATACATCCTATGGTAAGAATGCAACTTTGGGACTAAGGCTTCTTTACCCCAAAGATTCATCTTAATTAGACATCTTTCTTTTATATCTACAACAGAGATTTACACAAAACATACATTTAATTGGTCTCAAGGCAACGTGTAATTTTAGGAAGTAAATTTATCCACACATAAGAAGGAATTGCATTTTTAGATCACTTTTAGACACATGGAGAAAGGTCTCATAAACCAACCATAATTAAATTACTACTTTTTCTATCCAATTTTAAGGAATAAAATATATGATTCCCTTAAGAAGCATTACTATTTCACTGCTCTTTTACCATATACAGTATATAAACATAGCATCATTTATTTCACAATCAACTACATCATTCACATTGGGGTACATAACACTTAGTCAAATCTAGTAGCAATTAACAAAGAATAAGGGAAAGAAAAGACATCATAAGGTCATTTCAACCATCAATCACAACAAGGAGATAAGAACACAAATGAAATTCACACAAGAAACATAACATGAGCAACAAAAATAATAAGAGATCCCAATGCTACAACCATTCTTTGATACCAAATTGTCATTCCCAACATTTTGACACCAAAATATAGTTAAAAACAAGACACAAATTTTAAATTTTTACCACCAACACTTGCATGACTCACCAAAGGTTGGTTCTTAAGCCTGTATTTCATGAAAATGTAACAAAATTTGATCAATAAAATTAGAATAACTTAGTCAAGTAAACATTTTTTGTGACAATCATGGTCTGGTTCAAGTGGAATCATGGAATCCACACCACTAAGATAAACATAATTAGTTCTACTCAGTAATTAGTAATCTAAAACATAATTCCGAGTCACATGTCATGCAATACAATATATATCAATAATAATCTCAAGGTAGAAATTAACATAACAATACCTATGGGAAAGACCTAGTCCTCAAGGGCTCATCTTTGATGGCCTTGCCTATGTATTTTGTAGAGGCTTCATAGTTCAACAACTTGAGTTTACCCAACTCATACTCGATTTCTCAACAATCACACATTTGACTTGGGGTTTGAATCAAAAAAACTCACACTAGTATAGAAAATACATAAAATGATCAACAACAGTTAATCTACTAGGCTTATCTTTTAACTACAAGAATAATGGTTAACAATCTCAATTGTAACAGTACTCAATGGCCACTTTCCAAACTAGATAACCAAGTATGATCTAGGATGAAGATAACCATATCATATCATTGAATAGATGATTATAAATGAAGTTGTGGTTTTAATCCAAGCCATATAAAGGTCACCATATAACATTAATAATATTACGAGGTGAAAGGCTAGTAAAAAAATTCATATATTGAATCTTTCTAGTCAATTTATCCATCATACACTTGGTTGAATAGCACAAAGGGTAGAACCCTTAGGTTTAAAGATGACTCTACCTCAGTCACACTCATGACCTAATAACACTGATATATGCCAAACACACTTCTCTACATTAATTCACCTATGCCTCTATTATTTTATTTATAAACTAAATGAGTGGGTACGAAACCCTTTCTAGGTTCCCCTTTCCCCAGACAGTTCCATAATCGATTGCCACCCACTTAGGTGAAGCTGAGGATCGAAAAAATAATTAATGATATCTTAACAACATAAGGGTATACAATTGATCCCTGATAAATTGGTAAAACTCAGTCATGCACAATACGAGTTGAATATGTGTGTTAACATAGGAATGTATTATAGGGATCTTGACCATAATATCATATATTTCCCTTATTGAAATTTTTTTGATCGATAAGTGGTTGAAGGATATTCAAAGCATCTTGCAATATTATCTCTTGGGTAAATCTAAATATACAAAGTTTTCAAGCTAGGAAAATTTAATATTGCATTATAATTTCAAACTTCTTACTTTCTAAGGATCATGTTCTTTCCTAAGAATCCTATCAAGATATGCACAAATTTTATAAGGATAGTTTATTCATAAACAATGCACATCACAGATACACAAAAATTTAATGTCTAGACTTAATATTTGTTTCTCTTCAAGGAAGAAATCCTAGTTAAGTGAAATTTTCAAGACCATCTCTAACCACAAGATTGGTAACAACAATGATATAACTCGAAAGAATCAAACTTTCTCTTCACCCGACCATATTGGCATCATGAAACCTCATGAGCTCTAGCCAAATCACCGAGAAAAAAATATTTTAGCCCCATGATGATGAAATGGAGTCTTCCATTCATATAATATAAAATGGTGTTTCAAGACAAGATTTATCTATGTAAGTACCAAATAGTTCCATACGTGCAATGCTCAATTTTTGTTGAATAGAGCATTCCAACACCCATTATTCTTACTAGTTATTATGTATCAAAAAATTATATATAAATTATTGGTACTAGCATTTGAATACCAAGAAGTACGTAGAAGCCCAACCCTCTATTCATTTAGGGATAAGGTTAAAAATTCCATACGATGGGCTTTGAACAAGGGTTTCACTTGAGACCAATGAAATGGTTGATGGAAGCCAAAATTCTAAACATAGTCCCAAAACATTCATAGATATGATTTGGGTATTAATAGATACTCCCAAATATTACCCCCACTACAAGAAATGCATGAGAAGCACAACCAGTTCCCTCAATACACATGATAGGGTCCAACATTAAAGGCATTGAGGTTGTGTCTTGAGCCTTTTCTTTTGCTTCAACATTCTTTGTCCTCCATCCAAAACTAACTGTAGGTCTTTAGTCATATCATCCATCCCCAATGGTAGTGTGATTTTGTGTGTTCCAATCTCCACCTCTTCCCCTCAAAAGTGCCATTCCTATCCCCTAGCTTCCCTATTTCCTTTAGTTTCCTTCTCTCTCATTTTACCGAGCTCTTGCCATCCTTCCTCTTGAAGAAATTGAACTTCATTCCTCTTTTCTTAATCAACCAACCACCTCTCCTCGATCCATTCACCCTTGACTAAATTTATTACACTTGCATTTTTTGGTGTATCACAATCTAGGGTTTTTTTTACATTAAACGCCACCCCTTCATTTGCATGATCTCTTTCAACTTAATTAGCTAACCTTCTACATTCTTGGTGGCATCCTTTTCCTTCATTCCTCTATAAGAATTCCACCTGGATTTGACATATCATTTTTTTGTACCTTAGCTCCATTCACCTAGCTATTCAGACAATCTATACTTTGAATGTAAGCCATCAATCTTGAAAATTGTGCCATGATCAAGTGCATCTCAATTACCTATATTAATTTTAAATACCACTGTTTGATTTGACCTACTTTAATCCTAGCCATAGATCTCCATCACTTTTATGCTTCTAGCTCAAAAACAATTTCCATGATGTAAAGGAGTTGCACAATGCAATAGACCATCACCATCTATCACCTTGGACACATGTCACTATCTCACTCACCTTTTGCTCCATCACAAATTCATTTGCACTGAAGAGAAGATAAATGTGATGTATAGGGCAGGTGCATGGAAATGGGTAGCCATTTCATGGACACCTTTCAATTTTTTTCTGAAAAGCCATAACATGAGCGTGTTATAATGTGCTCATTGTGTCGAGCTTGAGGCTCGGCAACAACAAACCAATAACACGAGCGCGTTATAATCCACTCGCGTTATTGCTTGTTAAAAGCATAAAAAAGTGAAAACCTGTCATTGTTATTTCGACTGTTGTTTTCTTGTAGCCATGGCCAAAACCCCCATATTTTCACGCTCGCATTCTAGGAGGAGAAATTCAACAAATTTCCTCACCAACAATTTCTATTTATTCACAACGATGGTGCCACAACGAAGAGAGGTGTGAGAGGTAAGGATTATGTGGTTTTTGTTTTGAATTAGTTAGTTTTAGGTTGAATTTGATATATATTTGTTTGAAATTTAGGAGATGAAAATCAACCTACAAACCCTCAAGATCAAAATCAACCACAACAACAACCTCCTCCACCAATCACCCAACCCCCTCCTAGCACTCAAAAAAATTTAATGAGTGAAATTGAGAAAAACAAAAAGAAAATTAAGGATTTAATCAGTAGGTTGAGTGATCCAAATGGTTCAACCGCATAAATGACCCTAGCAAATTCATTGAAAGATATGTTAAAAAATGTAGATTAAATTAGCAAACAAATAACTGGATGGCAAGATAGGAGGTAGGCGGCTAGGGATTATTATGCAAATAAACTATCATACAAAGATGTAAAGGATTGAAAAATTAAAAAAGGTGATTTGCGCTCATTATTCACCGACCCATGAACAAATAAAAATATTACCCTCAATGCGAAGAGGTTTCCTATCCATTGGTGCCACCACCAACAGATTAGGGACCAGTTTTATGATAGGTGGTAGATGGTCTTTGATTACCCACCGTGCAACAATTGTGAGGTCCCGTAATATTTACTTAGGAAACTATATAGTGAGTTCATATTGAAAAAAATCCCAAATTATTTTGATATGAGGGATTTCCAGGGGAGAGGTGGGGGTTCAGCTCAGGATAGACTCGGTGCACATATGGATCCTACATGGCAAGGTAGATGAGCTCTAACTAGGCCACCTCATGAGCACGCTTTTATGCTTTCCATCATGAAGGAAAGTGCTGATGTTGAGACATTGCATGTGATTAGCACTTTGTCCTAGAGTGTCATCCATCATACTAGCCCTATTTTATAGTGCCATCTAGTGGAGTATTCGAGTGGTGGCCTTTGAACACATGTGTGTCAATCTTGCGGGACTACTTGTTCATATGACCCCACTGACACTCAGGAGACTGGTACGTAGGATCCGTCTGCAACTATGGAGATGGAGAGGGCAGCTGACATTTTGCATGAGGCATATGGCATTGATAGTCAGGTAAAAGTTAGTGCATGTTCATTGAATTTAATTTATTATATTTTGATTTTGAAATGCAAGATTAACTAAAAATATTTTATGATTTTAATAAAATTGCAGGGTCACAGTTTTGAGACTGGATACACCAGCCCCCAACAACTTATTTATGTAGTACACCTATCACCGGGGTATGTAACTAGTAAACAATTATAAATTTATTGCATGTTAATAGCATTGTTTTACGAATGGTAAATTAATGCGATTTTGGATGTTGAATAGACTAATATTGGAGGTTTTGATGGAACACTTCCTAGTGGCAGTGGATTTACTCAAACCTACATGAAGGTAATAGAATAAAGAGTTTAACTAATGAATCAAGTACTTAACAAATTTGTGTAGTTTATATGCACATCGTTGATTACGTTGAATAATTTTTTTTATTTTCAGATGTTGCAAGATGAAACACCTACGAATGTGATGAGGGCAATGGATATTGGTGTGTTATCTACTATACAATTCTCAATGGCTCTGATAGGAGAGGTATGAGGAAAATTAGTAAATTTACATTTACATTTGTTGTTATAGATGTTAGTTAGTGAAAAATTAAACCATTATTGATTCACGTAGTTTAATTTATATTTTTATGGTTTATACAGGGCTTGAGCACGCCTGAGCATGGGCGTGAGAATATTTCCCTCATGGAGAGAGATCATGAGATGTTGTTAAGTGATTATTTTTTCAAATATATCATTTTTTATAATTTAATTTCTATATATTCAAGTCTTTACTTCTTATTGTAATAGTTAAAACTTCACCATGAACTAAACCCTAGGAGGAGCAGCAAGAGCAGTCCTTGAGTGCAACAAAAATGAGTGATAGACCTATTGCCATCTGATCGAAAAGGAAAGGGAAAGAATTTATTTCCAAGGCATGAAGAGCAATGACTTTTGATTCCAAATCCCTTTGTTGTATGCCTACATGGCAGTTTTGTACATATTTTTATTGGACATATTTGACATTGTATGCCTATATGGGATTCTCATAAGCCTATATGGCTATTTTGTACATATATTTCATACTTATATTGACATATATTGATGTATGCCTACATGGTTATTTGGTTAATATAAATATCTTTTATCGATGCCTGTCCATATTTGCATTCTAAATTGATGGTTCAATACATATGAGTTACACGTATTCAAGTGTATACTTTACAACTTACGCGTATACTTTGTGACTTACGTGCATTCAAATGTATAATTTGTGGCTTATGTTTTTTCATGTGTATAGCTTGTATTCGTGCATATAATTTGTATTAATTTGTGTATACTATGTATTTGTGTGTATACCTTTTGAGGCTTATGTGTTTTTGACTACTTGTGCTTCCCTTATTGACATGTACATGCTTGAATTATTCACGTGTATAATTATTAATTGGTTAGCCCTAACATTGATCATTGTTTTCCTGCATGATTTTTCTTGAATATTAATTGATTGATTCTAAACAACTTTATCGAAATAAAAAAAATGTTTACAATTGGCATTCCATGAAATGATTCATAAAAATATTCTAATATGTTCTTGATGCATCACTATAGAAAGATTTATATGTCAACTTTTAGCAATATTATTTCTTGTATACAAAATGGACTCGGGAGAAAGCAAGTTATAATTTATAATACAAATAGGAAATGGACTCAATGTTGTCCTAGACCACCAAATAGGTCTATTTAACAAAGCAACATGCTCTCAATCACTCTTCAAATTGCAAACTACCATTGTTGATGTAGAGTGGCTCCATAAAGTTGTGATTTGACACAGCTTCTCTCAAATATGCCCACTAAGACTCCAACATTCACTTGAATCAACAATAAGAACTCTCCTATTCCTTTATGGTTTTGCACAAAACCATCACCAAAAGAAATCCAACTCAGCCCTCTTTCAATCCATGTCAGCCTTGGGACCGTATAGGAAAGTTGAAGGTCATACCAAGTACGACATCAACAAGTTTGTATCAAAAATCTAAAAAACAAAGAATAGTGTGAATAATTCTTATTAGATCTTCTCCAAAAGTTAATCAACAACCTCTATTCAAGCCTCTCAAGGCTTTACATAGTGTTTTACACCCTTCTCTAACTAATCCATAGCCTCAACTAACTAAAAACCAACTTTCAAAACAAGTAACCTTTGCATTTCAAATTTGTTGCTTTAAGCAATTTACAATTTTGCAACTTTAGACTCCTCCAACCTAATGAGTACATCTAATGACCTCTAAACCCACACAAATGGCTTAAAAATAGCCTTATTACATCGACAAAACTCCATTCTTTCACAATCATATACAAATTCACAAATTTTTCTTCAAAGGCTACAAAGACAACTTCTAGTGCAAGATTGAAATTTTCACATTTTTTGTCACTAGACCCAAAAGTCACCCTAAAACATACCTAATGGTCTTAATTGACCTTATTCAAGATAAAGCATGCTAAAAATACACACATAAACCTATTGATCAACCTATTCACCATCAGATAATCACTAAAACCACTGAACTAGACCTTCTTCATCAAATGGAGGAACAAGGTGCTCTTCACCAATGGTCATATGCTTTTTGTGTGCAATACTCAGACTTCTCAACCGTCATTTGTAGTTTTCTCTTTTCCAGTGTTTTGCATGCCATCATAAGGGATCAAGCCGGTTGAACGCAAGTTAGATCAATTCCATGTGTTTGGGTATGAAAGAGGACCATGCCTAGCGTAAACCTATGTATTTGTTGGAGTAGTTAGTTTGGTCACATGAATTGCAAAACAAAAGTTGCACCACTTTGGAACTTTTCACAACTTGAATTTGAAACTTTTTCCATCAAGTGAAAATTCATCGCTAGGGGAAAACCACTCTAAGATAGCCAAAAATAAGAGAGGTTTTTGTAGAGGGTCCCAATGTGATCTTGTAGGATCAGATGAGAATTTTCTAACCATCATGATATCTGAGTAATAACATGTTGAATTTTTCAGCCATTTTGTACTCTGGACCCTTAAGGGATTGATCCGGTGGAACGCAGCTCAGAGCAATTCCATGTGTTTCATTGTGAAAGAAGACCATGCCTAGCTTAAAAATATATATTCAGATGCATTGGAACAACTCGCTTGGTCACACGAGTTGCAGAGTGAAAGTTGCACCACTTTCCAACTTTGCAGAACTTGAATTTGACACTTTTTCCATCAAGTGAAAATCCGCCACCATGGGAAAACCACTCTGAGATAGCCAAAACTGAGATATTTTTTTTTAGAGGGGCTCAATCTGATCCTTTTGGATTAGATGAGAAGTTCCTAAGAATCATGGTATCCATGTAATAGCATGCTAAAGTTTGCAGCCATTTTGCACTTTGGACCCTTAAGGGATCAATCCAGTGGAATGTAGCTCAAAGTGATTCTATGTGTTTGGGTGAAAAAGAGGACCATGCCTAGCTTAAAAATACCTATTTGGACATGTTGGAATAGTTTGTTTGGTCACATGAGTTGCAAAATGAAAGTTACACCACTTTGCAACTTTGCACTGCTTGCATTTGATGCTTTTTCCATCAAGTGAAAATTTTCCGCTACGGGAAAAGCACTATGAGATAGCCAAAACTGAGAGAATTTTTTGTAGAGGGGCCCAATGCAATCTTATAGGATTAGATGAGAAGTTTCTAAGTGTCACGGTATCCAAGTAATAGCATGCTAAAGTTTGTAGCCATTTTGCACTTTGGACCCTTAAGGGATCGATCTGATGGAATGCACCTCAGAGCGATTCTGCATGTTTCAGTGCTAAACAAGACCATTCCTAGCATAAACATACCTATTCAGACACATTGGAGCAGTTAGTTTGGTCACACGAGTTGTAAATCGAAAGTTGCACCACTTTGCAACTTTGCACAACTTGAATTTGACACTTTTTTCATCAAATAAAAATTCGTCGCCACGGGAAAACCACTCCAAGATAGCCAAAACCGAGAGAGGTTTTTGTAGAGGGGCCCAATGTGATCCTGTAGGATCAGATGAGAAGTTTCTAAGCATCACTATATCTGAGCAATAGCAAGCTGAAGTTTGCAGCCATTTTGCACTTTGGACCCTTAAGGGATCGATCTGGTGGAACATAGCTAGGAGTGAATTCCATGTAGGACCATGCCTAGCATAAAAATACCACTTTGCAACTTTGCACAGCTTGAATTTGACACATTTTCCATCAAGTGAAAATCCACCAGCACGGGAAAACCACTCCAAGATAGCCAAAACCGAGAGAGGTATTTGTAGAGGGGCCCAACATGATCCTATAAGATCAGATGAGAAATTTCTAAGCATCATGGTATCCAAGTAATAGCATGATGAAGTTTGCAACCATTTTTCACTTTGGACCCTTAAGGGATCAATCCAGTGGAACATCGCTCAGAGCGATTATGCCTATTTCGGTGCAAAAGAGGACCATGCCTAGTGTAAAAATACCTATTTGGACATGTTGGAATTTTTCGTTTGGTCACACAAGTTGCAAAACAAAATTTGCACCACTTTGCAACTTTACACTACTTGCATTTGATGCTTTTTCCATCAAGTGACAATCTGCCGCCACGAGAAAACCACTTCGAGATAGCAAAAATCGAGAGAGGTTTTTGTAGAGGGGCCCAACAAAATCCTATAGGATCAGATGAGAAGTTTCTAAGCATCATAGTATCTGAGTAATAGCATGATGAAATTTGTAGTCATTTCACACTTTGGACCCTTAAGGGATCGATCTGGTGGAACGTAGTTCGGAGTGATTCCGCATGTTTCAGTTAAAAAAAAGACCATTCCTAGTGTAAAAATATCTATTTGGATGCATTGGAGTAGTTAATTTGGTCACACAAGTTGCAGAGCGAAAGTTGCAACACTTTGCAATTTTGCACAAAATTTGACAGTTTTTCCATCAAGTGAAAATCCTCCACCATGGGAAAACCACTCCTTGATAGCTACTACCGAGAGAGTTTTTTCTTGAGGAGCCCAACATGATCTTTTTGGATCATACAAGAAATTTCTAAGTGAAATGGAATAATTTTTATGGGGTTTGTGTTGCTGCTCCTATAGATTTTGATGGAAAAGGGCATGAAAAATGAGGTTTCACCCTAGGCTTCGATAAAATATTGCATGTAGAGGTTGGGTGATTATCTTTTGAGTTTGTGTAGGTTATTTCAAGAATTTTTGAGGTAGTGGCATGTTCTGGTAAGGTGTGGAACCATTCCTTTCAATAAACCCTCCTTATACTAGTATAAAATAAGGGTATTGGTTTGGAATGGTGGAGTGAGTCTGTCTTGAGACAAATTGGGGATCTGAGGGTTTGGATACATGATAATTGTTGTGCCAACAAGTTAAGGGGTCTCTTGAATGTTTAAAGGTATGTTCCTTTGTAAATTAGGCCTAGTTAGCCTAATGAGGACAGCGAAGAAGGTCATTTTTGATGCACATGTTCCAAGATAGTCATTGTTGATTTTGAAGTATGTGTTGTAACTCAATAATAGCTATCTAGATCAGTCATTTTTTTGTGAAGTCATTTGAGAATATCTCCTTAAAACACAACTTGGAGCCACTCTTTTCACTTGAAAATTCATCATTAAACCCTTTAGCAACAACTCCACTTGTGTTTATTGAATTCCATTGCAAAAATAAACACACACACACCTAAAACATCCTAATTCAACTTTACATGATTTATACCACTTCTCTAATCACCTAATGACCTCTTTGAGACTTTTAATACATTACATATGACCTTTACATGACCTTTTTCACATTGTTTACATTTCAAAATGAAAATTTTGCAAATGTGCCTATTGAAGGCATTTACAGAACAAGGTGCTACTGCACCAAACATGAACTCCAAAATTACAATATTTGAGTAAATCTCATTATGTAAGTAAATATCATTACAATTCCTTAGGTACTTCATTCTCATAGATCTTTTACAATGTCACTCATACATTTGAGATTCTCTTCAAATGTCTACATCATAGGTGCTCATTATGAGGCTAACTTCAATTGAGTAACTTGAGATTCCCTCACTAAGCTTCACACACTCTTTTATAATGGTTTCAAATAAAAATTGAGATTTATCAAGATCATCAAAATAAGGATGTTGCATTTCTTTTTTGGCTGAGATTCTCTTTGATGGATCATAAATCAGAATTTTGTGCAACGAGAGATCAATCAATTTTTAGTAACTTTTACTTACAAATACACAAAGTAAAAGAGAAAAAGAAAGAGCATCCAAAATGGAAATCAAATAAAAATAGATGGAAGGTACTTATAGATAGGCATGCAGGTCTCACAACTTAGTCACTCCTGGTCATACATCTTCACTGGGAATTCCAACATACCTATTGCACACAACACCTCTCATGAATAGAGTAATTTGAAATTTTAGATGCTCTTATAATGTCTACATCATAGCTGCTCATGATAAGGTTAACTTCAAATGAATAACTTGAAATTACCTCACCAAGCTTTGCACACACTTTTCTAATGGCTTAAAATCATGATTGAGATTTATCAAGATCATCAAAATAAGGATGTTGCATTGATTTTCTGTCTAACATTCTCTTGGATGGATCATATATCTTCATATTTTGCAAGGGGACACCAATCACTGTTTAGTATGTTACTTAAAACTACGTAAAGTAAAATAATATGATAGCATTGGCATCAAAAAAATTAATGTGCATACAAGTAAAAATTAATAAGAACCAATGTGGATATACTTACAAATTAATCCAATGAACCATCCAAGTCTGCTCTACCCTTTATTGTGTCAAGTATTGCCTCATGGTCAAAATCACAGACCTTCCACAAGGTCTTTTTCAAAGGTCTACCCCCATATTTGGTCAAAAAAACATTGGATGCCACGACAAGGTTCGATTAATGAAGAATCTTATAATGTGTGTCAAAGTCTTGAAATAGCCAATGTTTAACACTCGAATGTGGGTACCTTCTAAGCCATGTTCCAGTAACCATAATTGAGCCTGTAGGGTATTCAATGTTCTCTCCATCTATAACTGGGGCCTCCAATTTATTTTTGGCCTCAACACAGTGACATAAGTAATAGTTTGTTCCCTCTTCATTGTCTTCATCTGCAATAACTGCATAAAGATGCCCTGCATTGATATGTGCAGAAAATATCTTGAAATTTGTCAACATTATGAATACAGTACAAAGTAAGATAACAATATGGAATTTCAACAACTAAGCAAGTAGATATATCACCTGGTTGAACTAGATCTGATATGTTGTCAAATTCAACCGATGATTCCATTTGTGTCAGTTCCAATGTTGTCAGAGGGTGATATGTGTGAGGTGGGCTAAGATAATTTTTCAACCATTTGTCAACCCACTCCCCTAACTCACAATCATTCCAGGCTTGCATTGTACATGAATAACAAAAGCATGCCATCTTTCATGTATCGGTACTCCATGAACCTGCATTTGAGCTAAGGAAAGAGTGTACCTCACTCAATCTTGTTAGTGTACAACAGTCTTCATATGGTGCAATGTTAGTATCATCCATCAACTAAAAAATTCTACAAACTAAAGATGTACCTTCATTACCTGGACCCATCAAAAAATTACACTACTTGACAATTGATTTTGCATTTGTCAACTTTGCACTATCTTTATACTTTAACTCTTCTTGTGCTAATGCTCTTTTCATGCATGCTCCTACACCATCATGCTCCCCCTTTCCATGTCCAACCTCACAAAAGTTCCACATACATTGAACACCTATAATGACATGCATCCTACACAACCAGTAGAACATGCGTGAGTTCTTGAACTGTGTTGCACAGTTATTAGACCATATTATATGTCGATCGTATTCTATGCCCCTTTGAGCCAAACCACTATAGAACATATGGAAGCAACCTTCCATGAACTCTGGAGAATGTGTGAGACCATCACTAATGTAAAATTTGTACTCCCTCAATAGCTTCCTTTGGTCATCTGTACTATCAGATGCATGAATGAATGCTAATATGTACACAAATATCAAAACCTGTGTGGAGTTGGAATACTGTAACTGCACCTCATGTTGTGGCTATAGAGTGTAGTTCTCTGTAAATTCAACCATTGATACTATGCTTCCAATTGGAAAGGTTTCCTTCCATAGCTTGAATTGTGTGTCCAACCATCGGGCTCTATGGGTATGCATTGCATACTTAGACAATATATTGTCACGAAACATGGACATAAACTAGTACACTGGAATCTTCTCAATAACCAAATCACACCTTTTTTCTTGAGACCCATCTTTTGTAGCATATGCCACTTTTTTATACTTCCCAAACTCTACTAGTTCTTGTCCCACCTCATCTATGCTTTACATATGTTGACATACTCGCATACATTGGAAGCCACTGCAACGCTCGCATGAACCATCCAAGAATGCTATTCTATAGAATATCTGGCCATCCTCTATTTCACATTATTTTTTTGATAAGAACTCTCTTGAATATTTTTTGTGGGGATTCTATGCCACAATCCTGCAAAACATCGTTAGTATGCAAATCTACACATATAGAACGATAAACATCATAATGGTTGGAAAATTCAATATGTAGTCTACAACAAAAAATAGTGCATGTGTGATTTATCTTGACATAAAAAGGTATAAGAATTTCAAAAAAAAATTGAGAAATACTAATTTGAGGATAATCATTTTCAATTTTTCAAAAAATATTGGGTTTGAGTCATATCCAAAAAATGCTTTTAATGTGGCTCATGATTCCAACTACCAATTCTCCTTCTTACCACATCCCTTTGATTCAGAGATGGCCTTGTGTTATTCTTCCAATACTCTTCAATTAGTGTTCTCAAGGCTTTGACAACTTCTTTATATTTTCGTGAAAGTCTCCCCGAGAATGCCCATAATTCATTTGAATCATTTCCCTCAATTCTTTGCCGCCTTTGAATGGCTCTTGATAAAGTTTTTCTACCAATTCCCATTTGTTCACTCATCTTTCTAATGAGACGAGATCTCTTTATTTGATAGCTTACCAAAGTCAATGTAATGACACATTGAGTGACATTACTATCCTTTGAGCATGAGGTCTTACCCACACTCAAATAAGCATCCATTCGATTCTTCACAATAGTGTCTTCACTCAATGCATTCAATGTTCTCAACCCAGGAGTCTTCATGATGTTCCTATACTTTACACCCCGCATCATTTCAATAAATAGTTGACATCTTGTAGTCTCATTTAGCCTTTCAAAGAATCATTCCCAAATCTTATCAGCATATCTTCTACAAGTGCATGTTGAAATATTACCTTCCATGTGCTGCAAAATATCATTATCAATATTAATCAAATATTTGGCTTTCTACACAAAATTCTAGGTGGTGTTCTCCTAGGTACATACATCTCAACATTAGGAATTTCATCAATATTTAATTGAGCTGGGCTAGATTGTGTACCTTCAATTGAGGGTGGAGAAGAAGACATACCTTTAGGTTGACATGGGGATGATGGCATACCTTCTTTGTCAAATCTGAGTGATGATGTACTTTCAACTTGAGATGTCTTGGATAGTGTCCAAAAATATTCACTTGAGGTAGATGGTGTCCCTCCATATTCACTTGCAGTAGATGGTGTTCGTCCATATTCACTTGTGCTAGATGGTGTCCCTCCATATTCGCTCATGCTTAATGGTGTCCCTTCACATTCACTTGACATAGAAGGTGTGTCTCCAACTACAGTATCTGAATCTATCTTACAATGATGCTTGCACATTTGTGTCTTTTGTGCTGCCAATTCCCATTCTTTTTTTGACGGTTGAGGTTCCTCTTCAATTGGCTTGTTTTTGTCAATTGTTTCCAATTTCTTATTTTCATGATATGCCGCCACCCAAAATCTCTCCTTTTCTTTGAAGTTTTCATTCTCTTCGTCTATTAGTTTCCTCTTTGTCTTTTTCTTCGGCATGGTGGATAATTTTATATGTACCATGGTAATGAGATGAATATTAGTTCCTAAAAAATGTATCCATTCAAGTTAATTGAAAAATATATGTCATTCAAGGCTTCATTTAAATAATACTTACAATCATCCTGTACAAAATTTAGCCTAGCATAGAAAAATGTGACATGATTTTTTTCAATCTAGAATGCCTTAAAGAAAAGTGGTAACGTGGCACGCCATGATTGCAAGATAGGCTCAAAATTGAAGCATGGACATTTGCAAAAAAATGAATTTTTTGGAAAAGTTGTGAAGAGATAACTTAGTTAAGAAGTTACAAAAATAGTTAGATACATTGGGGGACTTGATTTTGAAGGGAAATAAGATAAATATCATGTAAGTTACAATCATAATGAGTGTAATGGCATTGCGAGTGTTTGATAAGTTTGTGGTGTAGGAGCACCTTGACAATCTATGCTTCCATTTTGAAATTTGATTCAATTTTGGGTATCTCCATGTTGTAAGAGGGTCATTAGATAAATTTTACATGTATGGTAATCATTAGGAGGTTTAATTTTTAAGTCCTATGTGTATTTTGTAAAGTTGTCACTATTTGCAAAAGTTGCAAAAATACAAAATTATGAAAAGTTACAAAAACTATGAAATAGGGAAGGTGAAAAGTCATAAGGGATTATTTTCGCTTGGATGAATTGGAAGTTGATAAGACATGTATTTAATGACTTTATAAGGCCTCATGTATGTTTGGAAAGTTGTGGGTGATTGAATATCTGATTTTGAATGAATAAACACACTATTTTTCTGTATTTTCTTTAGAATTTCACTATTTTAGGCTCTTGTGCGAATTTTTACAGGCTAGAAAGCTTGGTTGGATGTTTTTAAGTGTTGTAACACTCAATCACCTCGCACATACAATTTTTTTCATGCATTTTTCTTAACATTTGAGTCAGATATTGCAACTTTTCTATAAAACTGTCAAACCCTCTGTTAGGGTAAACAATGAACTTGAGAAATTGTGTTTCTCCCATTCTACTTGGTGAAAGTTCTAAATTTTGGTGTAAAAACTCCTTGTGGCATGTAATTTCATATTTCAAAGGTTACCAATCATATGGTGAGGACTAAGGTGTGAAAAATATTTTTTCTTGATTGTAAAATTGTGTTCAGATTGGTAAAACAGGGAATTGTGAAGCTTAGAGCTTACGGTTTATGGAAATGTGTTTGGAAATGAACTTCTAATGGAATTATAAGCTTGGGAAGGTCAAATGAAAGGTATTTTATGTATTGGTTATGAGGTTTTGGTGTTGGGGGTAGCAAAACTAATAACCCCTATTTGCACTAAGGCTTAGTTAGGCTTATTCTCAAACTGAAACAACTAGTTTACAAGCATTTTATCTAAAGGAGTTAATATCCATCTTGTAATATTTTTTGTATGAGGGAAATTTGTGTGAAAAATTAGTATCATATTCCTAAGTGTTTGCATGGTTTGGGAGATACATGTGATAGTTTGCAAATGCTTGGCTACTAGTAATGTGCATAGTCAACAAAGGAACTGAGTTTGTGTGTAAGGGTAGACTTCTGAAAGATTTCATTTTTGTTGTAATAACTCAAAAAAAGATTTATTAAGCAAATAATGGTTTGTTTGTGCCTTAAGAATTATAGTTTGTGTTTGTAAACAATGGTTCCATTATGGAAGATTTAAGACAACTTATGAATGAATAATCATTGGTTGATGTTTTGAGGAACCTAGTTGATTGTAATCAGTTATTTTCAATATTTTCAAGGTGTTTTAAAGGTCCAACCTATAACCACCCTATAACCAACCTATGACCACTTTTTAACTACCAAGACCTTCATTTGTCTTAAAAATTGCTAACATTGACAACTTTTACTAAATAAGAAACATTATGAAAATTTGTTCTCCAAGACGCCTAAGACAACTCAAACACCTTTATTTCATCCCTAATACAACTTATAGACTCTTTTCTTGCACTTCCATTTATAATTTGAATAATTTTCCTTCAAAGATTATATGGAAAAATTGACAATTTTATGAAGCAAGAGTGCATACTTGCACATTTGATCACCAAAATCACAAAATCCCTAAATACATGAATGATTGGTCTATTTAGACCTTATTTGTAATAAAATATATGACAAAGCATCTTAAAATTATTGAACTCACCCAAAGACCTTATGAGATATTGTCACCAAAGCAGATTTTGAAACATGGTTGTAGGTGCCCCTACACCACGAGTTTCAAATACTGCAAGGGGAAGCATTCTCAAAGGATGAATTTTGGTGAGATATTTTGAATGTGTATTTGGTTTATTTCAATCAATAACATGCTGATTATATTGTCTTGGATGTCTGGATAAAGGTCGGTAGTTACCTTCCATGATTTGTTGTTATTTTGCCATGTAAGTTACAATATTGAGTTCTTGAATTAGTGAATCATGAATAGTTAAAATCATCTTTAAGCTATGTTAAAATCAATTTTATGATGGTTAATCTATTTTTTGAGTGTGAAAAAGAGTTGAAATTAAGTTCTAATGTTTTGTGGAAATATGAAATCAAGTGAAATTGAAGGATTTTGATGAAAATATGATTGAGTTTTGTTCGTTGATCTTCTTCAATTTAAGTTAGGGTCAAAAGTACCCTTGATGATTTGTGGATCCTGGAAGATTCTCTGCATCAAGTTTAAAATGGTAATTGGCAAGTGTATATAATTGTGTAATTTAAAATGTGCATTGACAATGTAAGGTTATAATGACAAACAAAAATGAAAGCAAGCCATAATAGACTGAAAGAAAATGTGTAAAGACTTCACATTCCTTAAAAAACTAGACTTTCAAATGGAGGATTTCAACCCAATTATGAATCCTTAGCTTCTTCTTTCTTCAAACTCCACAACAATTTGACTTTTTCAAAAGCTTTTTCCCCTCCAAACTTCAATTATATATCAGTTTTCAAAGGAATAAAAACTTCAATTTATATTATATGTCTTTCAACATGGAAACTCTGCTATTTCATGCAAAGGTGGTAGAAAGATCATGGAAAAGGTGATGGAATGTGAAAAACATGCTTGCACACTTCACAACATCATCAAAAAGCTACTTTCTATCGGAGCACGTGCAAAACAAGGAGAATATGCAAACTGTGGGCTTTGACATCATGGGTATGTTAAGTTTTTTTACCATTTTTAGTGGAATAAAAAATTTGCTCACGTTATTTCTTCCTAAAATGGTAACATCTTTACTTCTTCAAAATACGCATGCGTTATATGAAATATGGTTTTCTTAATATATTCATTTTCTCCCCTCTTTGTCTATACCCTCTATCCTAATTCTATATCTCTCCCCTGCACCCTTATAGTAGAGGAGATAGAGGTGAGTGTGTGAGAGAGAGAGAGAGAGAGGGGGAGAGTAGGAGAGAAAGAGAGAGTGGGAGAGAAAGAGGGAGAGGGAGTGAGGGAAGGAGAGGGAGGGAGGAAGGGAGAGAGAGGGAGAGATGGAGAGTGGGAGAGAAAGAGAGAGTGGTAGAGAAAGAGGGAGAGGGAGTGAGGGAAGGAGAGGGAGGGAGGAAGGGAGAGAGAGGGAGAGATGGA
>CM021102.1:258370581-258654411 GCA_007115665.2 Sequoiadendron giganteum
CCTCAACCCTCAACCCTCAAACCCTAATCCCTCAACCCCTATACCCTCTACCCTATAACCTCTTAATCCCTCAACCCTAAACCCTTAAACCTTAACCCGTAAACCCTCTACCCTCTATCATCAATCCTTTGCCCTCTACCCTCAACCCTAATCCCCCAACCCTTAAACCCACTTAGTAAAATATCTACCCTAATCCCTCAACCCTCTTGACCCTTAAACCCTCAACCCTTGAACCCTTAAACACTCAACCCTAAACCCTCGACCCTCGACCCTCGACCCTTAAAATCCGAACTCTTAAACCCTCTACCCTCTACCCAATACTCTCTACCCTAAACCCTAATCCCTCAACCCTTACACCGTTAAATCCAAGAAAACTCAATACCCAAATCCCTAAACCATAAACCCTTATTATTTTAACCCCTATAACCTCCACCCTATATATTGGACCCTGAACCCTAATCCCTCGACCCTATACCCTATACCCTCAACCCTCAACCCTCAACCTTAAACCCTAAACCCTTAAACCCTCTACCCTCTACCCTATACATTAAACCCTCAAACCTCAATTCTCAACCCTCAACCCTTAATCCCTCAACCCTCAATCCTTAAACCCTAAACCCTCTACCCCTATACCCTCTACCCCTTACATTGGACCTTGAACCTAATCCTTCAACCATATACCATCAAACCTATACCCTAAATCCTCTACCCTCAACCAAGTAAACCCTTAACCCTAAACCCTTCAACCCTAAACTCTTAAACCTTCTACCCTATACCATCAACCAAATACCCTCTACCATCGACCCTATTCCCTCAACCCTCAAACCTTAAACCATAATACCCTAGAAACCATCAACCCTATAGGTCCTCCACCCTAATCCCTCAACCCTATACCCTCAACCCCTATCAATTTCTCTCTATCTATACATCTCACCTCTCCCTCCCTCCCTCCTTGCTACCCTTTCTAATTGTCTCTATCTACCATCTCCCTCTTTCTAAGTACCTCTCGTTTAATCAATCCCTACCACCCTCTCTCGCTCCCTCTATCCATCTCTCTCCCACTCCCTCTCTCTCCCTCTCTCTCAAGTCTCTTCCTCCCACCCCCTCTCTCTCTTAGGTCTCTCCCTCTGGAAACCTACCTAGGTAACTTTCTCTCTATCTCTCTCCCCTCTCTCTATCTATCCCTCCCACCCTACCTAGATAAGTCCCTCTCACTCCACCCCCCTCTTTCTCTACCTCTATTAGGTGACTCCCTCCCACACCCTCTCTATCTCTTAGGTTTCTCACTCACACTCCCTCTCACTACCTATCTTTCAAGTCTCTCCCTCTCACCCCCCTCACACTCTCAAGTCTCTCCCTTTGGCACCCTACCTACAAAACTCTCTCTTTCTCTTTGTCTCTCTCTCCCCCCTCTCTCTCTCCCTCTCTCTCAATTCTCTCTCTCCCACCCCCCTCTCTCTCTCCCTCCCTCTATCCCTCCCACCCTACCTAGCTAAGTCTCCCTCACTCCAAATCCTTCTCTCACACTCCCTCTCTCTTAAACTCTCACTTCCACACCCTCTCCATCTCTCTAGACTCTTTTTCTCTCTAAATTTTCCCTCCCTCTAAATACATACGTAAATACATACATACACGCATAATACATATGTACATATAATCCTACATCCATACAAAGATACATACATACATGTGTAGATACAATCTTACATACATACATACAATATATATGCATTGATACATACAGGCGTACGTACATACATACAAGCATGCATACATGCATACATACATGACATACAAGCATACATTTACATAAAAATATGCAAATATATCAACATACATTAAATATATTGGCATTTAACATAAAGGAGGACATAACGCGAGTGCGTTATAACACATTCGTGTTATGTCTTAGTTGACATGTTTCCCGCAGAAGCAAAAACAATGTCAAAACTAAAATATAAGGTGAGCGCGTTATAGCGTGCTTGTGTTATATCTTTCTTTGGGAATTCTTGTGCCTTAGCCTTGGTATTTTCCTTGGAATACCAACCGAAAGGCTTGGAGGGCATTCCCAACAACCAAAGACATGTTTTTAAAAAATCTACCATATTTCACATAATCGAGTTCATGCTCACCACCAGGATTGCATGTGGTTCAATATCAAAAAAATCGAACATATGGGTAATGTTGGGTTCTCTCTAAGCTATCCAACGATGTAATTTTTCTCAGTTTCCAAAAATGTTAAGCCTTTCATCCATAAATTATTTTATTTTATGTCTTTTTTTTGCCAGAAAGTAGTGTTTGGTATTTTTTTCGTTATAAATTAACTGTTCATCAAATTTTCAAATAAATTACATTTTTAGAAGCTAGACTCCATTCTACAAATTTATAAAAAAGAAAAAATTCAATTAGTTTCCAAAATTTGTAGGGGTAGCACGGCCAAAATTTTATTTTTCAAGAAATGTCCACTTCAAAAATTAGTAAAAAATCAAATATTCTTTAAAAAATTATCAGAAAAATAATGCATCGCGTACATGTTGTCAGCTAACTTCTGACTGTTGCAATTTTAAAAATACTAAAAAAAAATTCACCGTATGAGGGTCGTACAAGAGTTGCTATGTTATGTTTTTTTGACAGAAACAACACCAATTTTTGTACGTCCCTCTTTTGAACCCCTTAATCTCAACCATTTTAAAATTAAATTAGTAGTTTAGAAAGTAGACTCAGAGCACTTCGATCCTTGTTTTTGTTCCATTCCATCTTAAAATTTTGAGTGTAACTATCCTCAATTTCATGTCCAAGGTCAGTATTTCCTGATTTCAAAAAAAAATTGTCCACTTAAATCCCCTTTTTGGGAACCATCTTGGTGCACTTACCCTATATAGCATCTTTGATACAATAAAAACTCAACAAGTATCATTCCAAACATGAGTCATCTTATCACATCATTGCTCATCACTACCCTTTTTCCTATCACATAAATTCTTTGTGCTTTGAGATTGTAAAGTATAGTCCATATAACTTCTGCAATGCAATAAATAGTTGCCACCTATTCATTTTGATGTCATACACCACTACCATCACATGCCACTCTTATGCCTTGTGCCTAAAGAATGACTTCAATGATGTGAAGAGCTCGCACGATGCAATCACGAACCACCACTTGTCTTTGTTCCTAGATTTTTTTTAGGTATTGGCTTCATTGATATTTTTTTGTTTTATAAACCTTGACAATCATCGATAAGGTTATTGTAACTCCCTTTCTTTCCAAAACCTTCCTTTCACCGATATTCTTCCATGTTTTATAAACCTTGGCTATCATTGATAAGGTTATCATAACTCCCTTTCTTGCTGACACCTTCCTTAAGTTTTTTCTCACTATATATTTGTTTGTCATTTTTTAGCAAAGTTAAGGAAACCTTTCCTCGATACTAATATCTTGTATGGAGATCTTATGTGATCAATTTAAAATACTATCGGTCCATATAGAAGTTTTCATAACCTTCTGAAAGTTCATTTATGAAAGAAAATTACTAAGGCATTGAAAATAAAGTGTTGGATGTCGAGATCTAACAAGGTTTCAAAAACCTCCTTTTATGTCAATTGTACTGATGCCTTATTAAAATTGAAATTGATAAAAGGATAAAATATTGTAACCATAGAGGGACCTGATGGTCTTTCTAGAGATTTCCTGAAAATATCAATAGCGATGCATAGAGAATTATTTATTGAATGAATGTGAACACAAAAATAGAAATATGTAGAAATTAACATAATCACATGTCATTATCAAATGCAAAAGAAATTAAGAATGGAAAATCAATTTTCTAACAAAACAAAAAACGTCATTTTGATAGAGAATCAAACAATACCAGGATTATATGGTTATTAGTCAACCACCATGACATTTAAATTGTCACCATCGGATTAGACAGGCTTTAAATGTTGGTTGTAGATCTTCACCTAAAACTATACCAACTATCCTACCATTATGTTGATGTCACCTTATAAAAATGATTCACAACAATAATGTTAATTAATTGTACAAACGATTCTTTCCATGTGTGACTCATCTATATCTTTGTGTTGGTCAACCCAAGTCAATGCAAGAATTATGTAGAATAGCATAATTCTACCATCTATTAGGCTTATCAATGGTCTAGGATCCCTAATCCATATTACCTCCTACTTGAAGTGCTTTGTAGAGCTTAACAAGAAATTCCAAACACATATGTTTGAAGTTCTTTTACACCTATTGGGGTTTGGCCATTAGCCTTACCCTTTACCATTTACCTTCCTTTGTACCATCGCAAACCAACACACTAACCTTTAAAACACCAAAGCACAAAATCTGAAACATGCATGAGTTTGTCAAATGTTGAGGTTTGGGTTTACCTCTTACTTCTTCATTTGTTTCATGTTAAGGCATAAGCTTTTAACACTAGCTCATGAACACTGAAACTATTTTGAGTGTCGAGGTTCACCCTTAACTCTTGCCACTTACCATCCTTTCTATAAGGAATTAGATTTCCTACCAAAGTGCAATGCCTAAACATTTCTTTCACAAGCCTTAACCCCTTTCTAGTGTCAACCTTTAGGATTTCTTCTTATTATTTTCTTTCCATTTACTATCAAGGCGTAAAACTCAAAGCAGACCCACAAACACTGAAACTATTTTGGGTGTTGGGGTTTGAGGTTTCATCATACCCATTTCACTATTTCATATTAGGGAAAAGGCCTTAATACCAACCTATTAACACTGAGACCATTTTGGTTTCAGGGGTTCAGGGTTTCATTATACCCCTTTCTTACCATTCTTGGTAAGGCATAAGCTTTAACACTGACCTATGAACTCTAACACCATTTCGAGTGTCGGGGTTCAAATCTCCCTCATTCTTCATACTTAATATTTAGTTAAGGCATAAACCTTAGCATCAATGCCTAATTGTTGATGCCTTTATCATAAGATAATCCTTAACTCTATATTCTGATGCCCGACGCCTTTTTGGAGTTAACACATGTGAATGTCCTTTTCTCTAAGGGATTCAGTATGGGGTATGACCGAAACCCAAAGTTTGATGCCTTTTGAATTTAACTTAGAATTCCTTTATTTCTTTAAGGAATTTGGTATAAGGTATGACTGAAGCCCAAAGTCCAATCTCTTACAACAAAGAGTAGGCCTCAAGCCTGAAGTCTGAATCCTGATCAGGCGTAGCTAAATAATGACTAACCCTTTTCTCTTTAGCAAACCATACAAGGTAAGCCCAATGCCTGATACTTGAACTTTTGTAGCTCTTCAAGGCTTTTTGAAATGACGCCCTAAGGCCAATGAATCCTTCTTCCTAACATCTATTATGAAGCCTTGATGACCTCAAACAACATCTCCTCATTTGATATCATTCAGATCTCCTTCTGACGTTAATGAGGTACCCATTTTGACCTCAATGACAATAATATTGCCAACATGTTATTATTCTAATTAAAGCTAGGTTTATCCATCCCTATTAGATTAACTCTCCATTAACATCTCCCTATTATACGTAAGGGTATGATGCTCTAATTTGAGTTTAGATCATAATTAAATGATAAGAGACAACTCAATAGCAATATATACTCTAAAATTTTCATCTTTCCTTATTTACTTGTTATCTTAATTTCTCTAAATTAAGCAGTACTATAGGGATCAAATCGACACCTACTACCTTTTACTAAAACCTTTAAGGCTCCTCTAGTGACTTTAGCCATAATACTTGATATGAAAAACCTCAAGTGAATAGTATAGGAGGTATTCATAATTAGCATGAGTCTAATGATAAGAAATGACACTACTACAAGTGGGCCTTAGAAACACATTATAGCATGACAAATTATAGTATATATCAATGTAGATATAGTCATTTACTTTAACAGAATAATTCACATAAAAATTTAACTAATCTACTCTTAAAATCAAATGACTTAAAGTACAGTGGCACTCAAACATATTTGGATCATATATCATCTAAATGATGCAATCTAAATCTACATAGCAGAGTAACATAAGTTTAGAATAAAAGGGGTTGTAACTCTGATATAAAAGGGGGGCTTACATTATCTTGTAATGATTATTGGTGACAATAAAATGAATAAGATTAATTCAAGAATTTGGTCCAAGAGTCTAACCTTTTTATAATTTTAGTTAAACTAAAAGAAATTGTGTGGGTTTGAATAAATTATTTTCTTACAAGATGATATTAATAAGATATAAATTTATGTGTATTAAGTGTATAGACTTTAATTATTCATATAAATTATGAGAGGTGAAAAAAAAAAAAATCTAAAAAGGAGAATAAAATAATAAGAATCAAACTTTGAATTAAATCAATTCTCTCACCTTTAGATTGAGATCAATATAGTTTACACCAAAATAGAAGGAATTCATGAAATACAAATGAAAAATTGTAAGACATTATTCTTGATGGAGTGAATATTCTTGAATGCTTTGTGATATTTTTTATTAGTATTGTATCATTTACTTTTTCAATTTGGGATGATGAAATTGGAAGATTAATTTCAAATTTATAGAATTTATAAGAGGAAGTTTAATGGTGGAAATTTTATCTTTGATCATGAGTTAGATCCATGAATGGTGATTTTTATGGGGAGAGGTGGTAATCAATTTGAGAAATGGATGGAGAAGAATAGGTAGTTAACTCATTTTATTGGTTAGTTGATGATTAATTGATTTATTAATTAATTTTTGACTTTAATTAAGTCAAATCGATTGACTTGTCAATAGATTTTATTGGTGATTTATTAAATTGATCACTTAATTAACTATTTTTATTAGACATTCAACCAACTAGGTGCAATTTAGGATTTAAATTAATTTAGTTGTGGATAATTTAGATTTAAATTCATTAAATTAATCAAAAAAAAAAAATCATTTACTAAATAAAAAAGAATTATAGATCAGAATGTCTAGTTTTCAAATATGTAATATTTTTGTGATTGGATTATTTTTTCTATTTTTTAATTAATTTCTAAGGAAACTGGTTGATAAACATGAAATATTAATTTTTTATATTTTTAAATAATTAAAAATTAGTTTGTTATTTCTTTTGTAAAAAAAACTTATATGGCATTAATCTACAAACAATATTTTACACAACGAAAAAAATATTCAAAAAATGTTTAGTTTAGATCAAATTATGGTGTCTATACACTAGCATGGTATGGTCCTAAACAAGCTGACTTTTAAAAAGTGGCTTTTATACATGCGTATTAAAAATTTATTTGTATCATCTAGGTATTAGAATAAAATACACTTTTGAAAACTTGACTCAAAATACTAAATTTCATAGTACTAAATTTTTTGAAGTTTCAATGTATAAGTGCTTCAAATTTTCAGTTCAACTATGAAAAATTCTGAGAATTAGGGAAAATACTTCCACTTTTTGAACATTTGTGGACCCAAATTCTTGCACTTACCCAACTCACTATCAACACCTCCATATCAAGCATTCAATAAATAAAATTAATACATAAAACTACCAAATAGTAATTATAAAACAATGAGATAAACCACCCGGATATGTGGCACCCAAATACTTAATTAGAAATCCAACACCACAATCTCAAGATGAGTTCATAGGCTAAAAATAATATATTTTCCTTCCACCTATCATGTAACTATGCCATATTTCACTCATCAATTAAGGGATTATATTTTAAATTTATTATCTTAGTTTAATTATTCCTTATGATTTTTCAAAGAATGTGTCATAAGTTGTTCAACAATTGTAACTCCATGTTATATTTATTTTTCTATTCCCTATATATTTTACATTTTCAATGTATGAGGCCCAAAATCTAGAGGCCATATATTCTAATCTAGGATGTTGTTAAGAACTTCTTTTGTTAAATTGTAAAGCTCAAAATTATCTATGAAATACACATCCCTAGATTGAATTTGAATAACCTATATTTTTTTATTTTACCCCAAACTAAGGTCTACAACCCAAATTTTTTTATGAATCATAGTCCAAAAATATATTTTTATATACTTAACATTTGGAGCAAGATTGAAATTTTTTTCCCTATAATTCATGAATCGTCCCATTCTTACACATTGTTGCACTTTTATTACATTATATTTATCATATTGTGTTATGTATTAGATACAAATTTTCAAGTCCCTTGAGTCATTTTGATTAAATTTAGAGGTATTAAGGTAAGTATTATCCTTCCTATTTGTGGAACCTTACCCCTTATCATAACTTTATACCATAATTTAGGCACTTTCCCACAATTTTGATTCTATGCCACTTGGGACTTATTACTTGACTAACCTATGTGTTTTCATGTTCTTAGATGCCACAATAAGGGCATATGTGTATCCTTGTGGATTTTATACTTGCACAAGTGATCTTGGTTGTTAAGGGTCACATTGGTATTTAATATCACATGGTGGGAGAAAAAATATTATTCACCAATTGTATCTCTAACCTATATTCCAAGAATAATACTTCTTTACAATTATTTTTATATTCTTAAATTTCTATAAAAATTAGAATCTTATATAGTTACATGATTATATTTTTACATGCTGAAATATCAAATCTTTTGTTCATGTAATATTTCTCTCTCACACAAAATTTACTTGTGTGATATGGATATGATTGTTGGTGTAAATAAAGTTTTTACCTAACTAATCCACTAGTGGTCATATTCACATGTAAATTTTACTTAGGTCTAGGAATATTTCTATAAGTCTCAGTTGCCATTTAGATCTAATATTATCTTATGGTATTTAAAACTTGTGTCATAGGTCATTTAATATTTGTTGAGTTAGCTGTCTCATGAATGACATACGATTAAGACACTTTTTATGATCTTGTCTAATCCTATGTCTCACCTTCACTATATAATCAAGGGGTTCTCATCTGTAATTTTTCCATGCTATTTTATTGAGTTGTGTATTGATCACATTTGAATTGATATTATTTTTCATCCATTATTGTAAATTTATGCTCTTTATTTTCTCTCATGTAGAGGATTACTTTTGGTTTTGTAGCTGATCCTAGAGGCTTGAGTCCTTGAGTGACTGACATGGCATCGAATCTTTAGATCATCAAATCCCCTTCTCGGATCTAAGGATGATTTAGGATTGATCTTTTGTTGGGTGAACATTAGGGTAAAAGTAAATCACCATTGAGTCTAAAAGATCCAAAACCCTCCATTTTCATATAAAACATTTGATATTTTGATGAAAAAATATGCCATTTTAGGGTTTTGGTAGGGGTCACATAAAAAATTTCATATAGTCGTACAAAATCCATATAGTATAGATCTGTGCAATAGGTACTTTTTTATACTTATTACTATCAATCTATAGGTGTTAACAAAAAAAAATTGGTATCTTCATAGAGAATATTCTCTCCAATCACAAGAATGTATTGTCACTTGCATCATTGTTAGGTATGAACTCATTAGTCAATATGATTTTGAATTTTTATTACTTAAAATTTATTTTTAAAAATAGATATATCAATTTTTTTTAGCAAGTGAATATGCTCACACCTAGCATTAGGCCTTGTGGATTGTGTTAGGGATTAAGGCCCATGAAGGGGTTATGGAGGATCCACCACCCTATCACTGCTTCACCTAATTGGCACCTCCACCATCTGCATTGTTGATGGAAAAGCACTTGGGCACACATGCAATCAACATCACCTAAATATATTTTTTGTTGTTTGTTTCAATTTTGGTTTTTCTTAGGATTTTTTTGGCATCTCACAACATTGGAGACACATGGTACGGTCAAATTAATAGGAAACTAGTTTTTGTTATTTATAATAGGCAACTTTCACAAAAATAATATTTTAGGTGGATCGAAAAAGTTTCCTGGCAAACCCTCTTACAAGAGGGTTGTTGAAAGTTCCATGATCAGATTTTTCCTAGTTTTGGAGATGTAATTATTTTGTGACTTCTAGTAGTGATTTGTCGAAACATTAAATTTTTAATTTTCATGAGGTTTTGATGAAGAGAAACTTGGTGGAGATCTGAAGGCTGTTAAAATACATGTCTTTGCTAGTTTTTGTGAGGTTCCAAACATCTAATATAGAGTTATCATAAAAGTCATTTTTTAGCTTTGTTGGTTGACTGACTAATGATATTGTTTGGTGTAGCCCACATATTTGATTATTTCAATGATATTTATGTGGATATGTCATCTAATGAGGAGGATATGATCTTGAGCACTAATAATAGTTTGATTTCATAAAGGTCATGCCATGGAAATAGGAAAAGGAAAAAAATCAAATAAAAAATTATGCCCATATATAGTATATAGTAGGAAGATGTGAAAGAGGGAAAGGGATGGGTCACAACTAGATGGAGAGATAAGAACTACAAGAAAGAAGTTAAAGATGTGAGGAAGTGAGTTGCCAAGTAGGGAGGACCCTACACCAAGGTGAAGGTAAGAAATAAGTGGCACCACAACCAAAAGGAGGTCACCACCACCATAAAAAAAAAGATGAAATAAAAAAATGGAGAAGTCGAGCAGATGAACTGATGTTGACCTTATGAATAGAGGATGGCATATGGTAGAAGAGGCATGTTTTAGGGAAGAATATAGAGGTGTTATTAATGATTTATAACATCAATTAAAAAGGATTGAAAGCTATCGATGTTGAGAAGAGGGTCCTCGCTAGCATGTAAGGCCAGAGAAATAGTAGGGGAAGTCTACATCTCATAGGTGGGATAAATAGTCTATTAAAAATGTAAGTAGAATGGTGACGCCATTATGGAGGGAGGATTGAGGTAAATATAAGATGATCGAGGGGTTGTGGAAGTAAGAGGTTATGTATAGAATGGAGAGGATGCTCGTAGCCTTAAGAGGGAGAAGAAAAGCTACATCATGAAGGAAGAGATGTAATTGAATAAAGGAGTGGCACATAGTCTATTTGGGGCCAAGTTCACCAAGTAGGGAGATGAAGGAAGACTGAGATATATAATAAGAGATATAACTAGCATAGAAGGAAGAATGAAATCACAACTATTAAATTCCCATGTAATTGAAACCCATTATTTTTGAAGATGAACAAGATAAGTTTTTGTTGTAGTATTTTATTTTAATTCGAGTTTTTGAGTGTGGTTTAGTTGTGATAGAGTAAGTACATTTTATTTTTGCACCAAATGGTATCAGAGCCAGAGGTTCTGAGTGCATAGTCAGAGCGTCAAACATGAGGCAACCTATGCTAGGACCGGTGGGTGGAGTTGTGTAAACATATTATTGAACATGAGGTATTTTGTAACTGAAATTAAGTGCAAAGGTGGTAGTGAAGAAGATCATGTAAGGGTTATTCTAGGTAGGAGTAATCCTAAGTAGTGAGAGATATTCAAGACATGAAAAAGATTAAGAGTGTGGCATGGATTTAAGATTGAGGTGATATTGCAACAACAAGTGAGATGGGAATATTGGTGAGGAAGAAGCTCGTGATATGTGAGGGTTGGATGCAATATGAGAAGAGGAATATTTTGGTGATGATGATTGAAATTAGTGTGAGAGTGGATAGATTAGAAGCATGAAAACATGATAAAATGGTCAAGCCCGATGAGGATAAGCAAGAGGATGCAAGTGTAGTAGTGGTTGAAAATGAAAAGGTTGAATATGTAGCGATGGAATGTAAGGAGGTTGCAGCCATAAATAATGGTGAAGATGATGATTTGTTAGCACATTTTTTTTGTGATAGAAGAGGAGTGGCTTGAGAAGATCACCGATGAAGATGGGAAGATGCATGTTGCAGTGAAAGAAGGGGAAACACAAGTTGCAACTCACAAGGATGTGGAAGATGTCGCAATGAAAATTGATGTTGCAACTATGAATAAAGATGAGGTAAATCTATTTTATGGTGGTATTTTTTTAGATAAGATGGTAGAAGAAGAAAAAAAGCATGTAGAGAAAATGGAGATTATTGTAGATATAGATTGGTGTTTAGATGTTGCAAATTTGTGCATAGAACTTGTAAAGGATGTTTTAGGATATTTGTGGAGGTGGTTAGTCTACGATGGGTTGTATTCTACGAAGGAGGAGATGAGAAGAGCAAACATTTGGTGGATGAGGACGATACATGGTGGATGTGAATCCATGAGAGGAGAGGAGGGTGGTGAATGGAGTTGTTGAAGGATGATGGTGCTTGAGCCGGTGAAGTGCTGGAAAAAGAGAAAGAAGAAATAACCCTATGAACATTTAATAGTGATGGAGTTTTCTATAGATTTATTGCAATCTGAAAGGGTGATCCTATCACCCAACTCCACTTTTGTGAGCCTATTCTCACAAACTCTCTACCCGACATGTCTAATGCAAGAACACTCAATCGTATGTGCAATCAACACCACACAAAAATATTTTCATTTTTGGTTTTGATTAGGCTTTGTTTGGCATCTCACAACATTGGAGACACATGGTATGGTTAGATTGGTAGGAAAGTAGTTTTATTCTATTTATAATAGGAATATTTTATGAAAACAATTGTTTAGGTGGTTTGGAAAAGTTTCTAGAAAAACCCTCTTACAAGTAGGTTGTTGACTTCACTATGGAATTGATCCCAAAAGTTTCATGACCAGATCCTTCCTAGTTTTGGAGATGTAATTATTTTACCACTTCTATTAGAAATTTTGTGAAACATTAAAATTTCAATTTCCATGAGGTTTGATGAAGAAAAACTTGGTGGAGGTCTAAGGGGTGTTGAAATACATGTCGTTACTAGTTTTTGTAATATTTTGAGCATTTGATGCAAAGTTATCATAGAAGTCAGTTTTTTTCTTCATTGGTCGATTGATGAATGATATTATTTGGTGTAGCCCACATATTTTCTTCTTTCAATGATATTTCTCTAGATGTGTCATATAATGAGGAGGATATGATCTTGAGAACCAATACTGATTTGATTGCATAATATCCTTTGACAATGTGGAAAAGATAAAAGGTCACACCATGGAAATAGGAAGAGGAAAATAATTAAATCAAAAATTATTCCCATGTAGTATATGTAATAGGGAGATGTGAAAGAGGGAAAGGGAGGGGTCATGACTAGAGGTAGAGATAATAATTGCAATAGAGAAGTTGTAGATTTGAGGAAATGAATCACCAAGAAGGGAGGACCCCATGCCAAGGTGAAGGTAAGATATAAGTGGCACCACAGCCAAAATGAGGTCACCTCCACCATTGAAAAAAAGATATAAAATGCAAAATGAAAAGTTGAGTAGATGAAATGATGATGACCTTATGAATAAAGGAGGGAAGATGGTAGAAGAGGTGTAATTCAAGGAATATCACAAAGGCATGCATAATGATTTATAACACCAAAATAAAGGGATTGAAATCTATCAATGTTGAGAAGCTGGTTGCAACTAACATATAAGGATAGAGAAAAACTAAGGTAAGTCTATGCCTCATAGGGTGGGATAAGTAGTGTATTACAAATGTAAGTAGAAGGATGACGCCATTATGGAGGGAGGATTGATGTAAAGATAAGATGAGTGAGGGGTTGTGGAAGTGAGTCTTTGTATAGAATGGAGAGGATGGTCACAACCTTAAGAGGAAGAAGCAAATCTACACAATGAAGGAAGAGTTATGTAATTGATTAAAGGAGTGCCAAATAATCTATTTGGGTTAGAGTTCACCAAGTAGGGAGATGAAGGTAGACTAAAATAGGTAATAAGAGATATAACCAACACAAAAGGAAGAATGAAATCATATCTATTAAATTCCTATTTAATTGAAATCCATTGTTTGTGAAGATGAATGAAACAAGTTTTTGTTGTAGTCTTTTGTTTTAAATAAAGTTTTTGAGTGTGGTTTAGTTGTGACAAAGTAAGTACATTTTATATTTGTACTAGTTGTTGCACATTTTTTAGACCATGATATTTTTTTCTCATAACCATGGTCATATGAGTGCTCAAGGGCTAAGTTCCTAGGTGCTCACCAAGGTATCATTTTTTTTCAAATGAGATATTGATGGAAAGTTGGTTCTGAAAACTTCATGGTGGTGCAAGCTGTAGACACATAAAAATGACCTAGACCCACAAGCTCTTCTTCTAACCCTAATTAGGACATTTTAATTATGTCCTTAACTCACTTCCAATTATTAATTTGATAATTCTTATTTATTTAATTAATTCATGTCCCTTTCTATTCTTCTTGATTATTAAATAAATAATTTTTATTTATTTATCTAATGCATCACTAATTGTCTAAAGTCCTCTTATAATTAAATAAATTTATTAATTTATTTATTTAATTATGTCACTAATTAAGTCTTCTTCTTCCTAAAATTAAATAAATTTTATTTATTTAATTTGCTCCTCTCCTAAACTTTGAATTAAATTATTATATTTAATTTAAAAGGTCCCCCTTTATCACATTCCTCTAATAATTAAATAATATCTCTATTATTTAATATCCCAGCACATGAATTAAATAATTTTATTATTTAATTCCCCCTCTTTTATTGTGCTCATTTTAAATAAATTTATGTATTTAAAATAAGTCTTATTTAAAAATCCCTTCCTTTGTAAATAATTTAATTTAAATTATTTACTGTCACATAACCCCACAATTTTTGAATTAAAATAGTTTTTAATTCGAAAAGTCAACATTTCCTCTTGATTTAAATAATTTTAAATAAATTATTTAATTCCCCAACGAATCTGTTTTTCGTGCCTAGAATCTTTTGTCACATGCTTTGTCAACCATTGATTTGATTCTCTAAAGAATCAATCTTGACCCTTTATTTCGAATCTGACCTAATGTTGCCCTAACCCTAATTGTGGGTTGCTTTATTGAATCTCGTCCATTGATTCTAGGGAATTTACTAACTTTCAATCTTGGCCATTCACACAAAATTGCCTCTTCTATAAAAGAGCAATTTTGGTCTCATTTTGAACATCTTACATTGTCATATTTTTACATAATCTCTTATCTCTTGCATTTTTAGATAATCTTGCTTTTTCATAGTTTCTTATTTTAGCATTGTTATCATAGTATATCTAGGTTTTCATTTGATATTAGCTTAGAGATTGAAGATGTTTACTATTTGCAGTAGGGCATAGTTGCATCTAGGTCACTTCAAATCCTTCAATATTTGCTTAAGGGCTTGTCATTTCTATTGGCTTGCTCTTCACAAATCTGAGGGCAAACAAATCATATTCAACAAATTAAGAAGGTGTAATGGAGGTTAGTCATGGAGGATGAAGACAATCTATAAGATTGTTCATCTATTCCTTTGCACTCCATTACCAACTGTGGATTTTTAGGTTTCTACATATTATAGATGCTAAACCGAATTCTAGAAATTTCTCATTGTTATATTGGTGAACCCGAGATCCTTTTTAACACATTTTTGCAAGTCATAGTATGGATTTTTTCATCCTTTTTTTGCAGTTGTACAGAACGACACATTTGACAATTCCTGCGATGCAAGTGACAACCCGAGCCGCATCTGACATATACAGAGCCACATTTGCTCTGTCAAGTCACATATACCTACACAAATGACGCATCTGCTTCTTGAGCTGCATCTATTAATCAGAAATTCGCATCGCTGCATTTGCCCTGTTGCAATGCATCTGAAAGGTATAATTTTTATTTTATTTTTTTTCTATTTTCCGGTTTTCTCTCTTTCTTTCTTGGATAGGTTAGAGATTTTTGGTTACTAATTTTTGTTTGTAGCTTGTGGAAAGGAGTTGAATGATTTTTTTTTACTTGTTTATTTCTTAAATCTTAGACAAACTTGTATTTTCATTCATGGGTTAAAATAAACATGCATGCATACTCATTGGGCTAAAAAGAACACAACTTGCATCACAACTCATTGGCTTAAAATGAATCTACATTTTCATAGCATTGGGTTAAAATGAATCTTTAGTTAGCTCACACTACAAATGGTTAAAATGAACCCCATGTCTGCTTTTTATTTCAAGTTTGTGAAAAACATTTCGATTTGGGCTTAAAAATGAACACCATGTGAGTGTGAATTAGGATATTCATGTTTTCACACCTTGTCTTTAAACAAGGATCGATTGAACTATGAATATGCTAATTCACTTTTGTTGAACCTTAGAAAATTGGGCTTGCTTTGGTGGGAATAAGTACTCACCCCAAAGCGACTCAAACCGACAATGAAGCTCTTTAGCCGAGCTACTTCCGATCGATATATAAATGTGAATCCTAAGGGAAAACCTAGGATTATGAGTGCAGATATGTTATACGGACCAAGTAGTACTCCCCAAAACCCTATTGAGCTTAACCTCTTCACGCTGGAGTGCCTTCATAACGGAGCTTAATCTTGGCCCCACGTATAACCACTCAAACGGATGTCTAAATTAAAATCTTTGTTTTAGCAAGCCAAAAACCTTCTATTCTTTGGTACAACAACGATCATTGTGATGACACCCGCACCTATATAGTTCTTAGTAGAGATGATCAATTTGCCATGGGAGTTTCATGGAGGTTGGAAGCTTGGTTGCCCTGAGAAGTGAGTGCACTATAAGGGGGAACCTGTCGGGCCAAGCTTCTGAATTCATCCACTGAGGATATGTGGTTAGTGGGATCCAAAAGAATACTGTCCATAAAGCCATAAGATTTTATAAAATGACTTCTATGTGGTTGACTCCTTTTTTTTTTTCAAACACCATGTATTTTCCAACTGCTTTGAGACAAACAAACATCAAACTTGAAACAAATATTGTCAATTGAAACAAGTTTGCAAAATCGGCCTAACATTTTTCCTACAACGAATTTGAGAAACACAGAGCCACATTTTCTCTGTTAAAATGCATTTGAGCAATACAGAGCCGCATTTGATAGTCTAAGCTGCATTTGAGCAAGAAAAATCTGCATCCACTTACTTAAGTCACATATGCTAAATTTTAAACTAGTCCAACTGTTTTCTGCAACGCAACCGCACTTATTAGCTACATTTGAACACTTGTGTGATGCATTTGACTTACTGAGTCACATTTTTTTAACAGTGAACCACATTTTCCATAACAAGCCACATTCGTTGTTTACCTACATTTTTCTAGTACTAAAATACTTCCAAAATTGCTTATTACAGCACAACTAACCTATCAAACCGTAATTGCTAATCGAAAAGCTACATTCACCGTTGTTTGCCAAAATTGATGTCGAGTCATATTTGCCTATTTGTTGAAACATTGCCAAAATTCATTCCTACAGTGCATTTGATGAGCCACATTTGACTTCCTGAACCGCATTTGCCATTGTGAGCCATATGTGCTCTGTCAAAAACCGCATTTGAAAAAGTGAGCCACATTTGCTCTGCTGAACCACATTTTCCAGTCTTCAAAAACAATCTGCTCACTATCAAAATCAAAGTCAAAAATTGTCCTTTTCCAGATTCTAGCAAGTCCATCTTTTTTGTTTCTATCAAAACCAGATACTGATTTGCTCAACTTCCCTCATTATACACATCATTCTTAGGATCATCATAGGTTTCCAATAGCATTTGACTAGTTGCATTATTAATTTTACCTTAGACACTCACTTTGCAGATTTTAGGAACACACTCCTTACCACCCATTGTCAAGACTTTGTCTTCAAAAGTAGGTTATCATTGGACCCAATTACCCTTAGTCATTTAGTAAAAACTTTTGTGATTTGTTTCTCACTCAACAGTCTAGTGTGGAAACTTCACTTTGTCCTCTTCTAGTCCTATTATGGTCCATTGATTTTCCAAACCTGAAACATTGCAAGCACTTTGTTTGGTCAAGTAGTCATTTCCTTAGATTTCTCAATAGTGAGTGCATCTTAGGCTCCATTTAGTTTGCATATCATTAGTCTCCTCATTTTAGAGTCATACCATTTGTATTCAAAAACCATTCATCTCCCTTTTTCATTTCATAACATTCCTCATTCTCAAAAAACACAAAAACATAGTGTCATATTTAGGTCATTCTCACTCATTATCCCTCATCATCCCAAAGTCAGGAAATTTTTTTTATGGTTGAAACTAGATTACAAAAAAGAAAAGACTCATGGATTCTTTTGGTCAAGACCCCAATTTTACCAATTTCACCAATGACATGAATTTATTCCCTAACAACATGAACACTCTTGCTAATGACATGGGAAATTCTAAAGTCAATCCTTTTGAAGAGACATCTATTCCCCATAACCAATTTGAACAATTCATCTATAGAAACCAAAAAGGGGAAGTTTTACAAGCTACTGCCCAAAACCCAGAAGTGGCCTCTTTTGTGGACGAATTAGTCCTACATGACTCATCCAGATATTTAGCCATGCTTCTTGACCAAGGAGCTAGGTTACCACAAGGATTTGACCTCAACACCATTAGAGGAACATCCCCTAATCACCAAACACACAATACTTCCATGGGAGCCTCTCCACAAAACACCATTAACACCATCAATACTATCTCCCTTGGTCATACTACTACTGCAACCAATGTAGCTACCGCAACCAATGTAGCTACCGCAACCAATGTAGCTACCGCAACCAATGTAGCTACCACAACCAATGTAGCTACCACAACCAACACAACATCCATTGGAGGATCATCTACCCAAAACAACACCACATCACAATTCATCCCCCAACAAACAACTACTACTCCTTCACAAACATTTGGATCAACAATGGGGGCAACCACCTCACCCATCTTTGGAACATCATTTAATTCCATGGGTACATCAACAAACCTATTAGGAGGCCCCTCAAATACTATGGTAACTAATTCATCAAATCCTTTTGGGGGAAATAAATGAAGAATTACCATTCAAGGACCCCAACCTAATTACTCACAAGTTAATACCAACATTCCTTTGAGACAAAACACCAACACTAATCAAGGCCATAATTTCTCATTTAGACAAGGCAATCAAGGCACCCAATCTTTTACTCCATTTGGACATCAACATACTCAAAGTCAACAAGGCCCACAAATTCAATCCAATATGGCAGGATCTCAAATCCCCACATATGCTACACAAGTGCATACACAACAACATAATCCCCATCAATACACCCATTTTCAACAACCACACAATTGGAACACTCACTTTTCTCACCAACCACATATTCAAAACCAACACATCTCATCAAAACAAGTGGGCAACCAATCCATGCCTCTCACTAACATGTGTGATGCTACCAACAACCCCATTGTAGAAGCTCTCACACTCCAACTTGCTACTCTTCAAACACAAGTAGAGACCTTGCAACAATCCAACAAAAAATATTACATGTCACATGACTTGTTTCCATATCCATTTGACACAACATTGTATATGCCACCCTTTCCTTATGGATATGTGGTACCTCATTTTCCTAAATACAAAGGCAAGATGAACCATATTGAACACATAAGAGAATTCACCACTAGTTGCATTGACATTGCATATGACCAAACCTATCTCATGAGACTCTTTTCAAGAAGCTTTGCAGGTCATGCATTAGAGTGGTTCTCACTATTACCTAAAGGAATCAAAACATGGGATGAATTGGCAAATAAATTTGTTGAAAATTATGCCTATAACATTGACACAGATATTGACATTGCCTCCTTATGCAGACTTACCCAAGAGGATGCAGGAGAGACTTTCATTCCATTCTTTCAAAGATGGAGAACCTTAGCAAGTAGGTGTCCAATAGAAATAACCGAAAAGGAGAAAGTAACCATGTTTGTACGAACTCTCCTTGGACCCCTAAGGTATGGATTATAGGTCCATTGTTGCACCACTTTTATTGATCTTGTTGAAAAAGGTGTCCAACTTGAAAAAGCCTTAATCACTAAAGGAGAATTGAAATATGGTGGCAAAACCATCAACACCACCACAAGTAATAACCTAAGTAGCTCAAATGACAAAACCAAATACTGGGTTAAGAACAAGCATATCACTAATGACGGTGTGGTTGATGCAAAAACCATCAATACAACAGGTCATGTACTCACCATCAAAAGAGTACAAAATAAAAACACACCTGTGACTACACCAACACCAACTGCAAATTCTATCCAAAGAAATCCTCCTCAAACTAATCAAAGCTAGTTGCGTCAACCGCGGGAATTCCCAAAACGTACATACACCCCTTCGGGTGAGCCTATTGAAGTTGTCTTGAAGAAACTCCTTCAAAATGGTGTCATAACATTGGAAGACCCTAAACCATATGACCTTGGTAAATTCAAGCCAACATGGTGGGATGATAGCGCATTTTGTGATTTCCATCGTGTCAAAGGGCACAAAACATCCTCTTGTCGTCAATTGCAAAATCTGGTGCAAGACATCATTGAGAACCACACCATTAAGCTAGGTGGTCAATCCTTCACATCTAATGCGGATCACACTATACACAAAAACCCACTGCAAGATCATGGTAAAGCTTCCTCGTCCAGCACAAACAATCAAGCCAACCACATCTGTCTGGCCTACAATACTACTCGTCCTGCATACGGTTACCCCAATGGTACCATTATTAACAATCTTTGCGCTGCTGATGAAGATGAATGTGTTAATACCATTTCCATTAAAAAAGCCCTAGAATGCAATGTGACAACACATAAAGGAAAGGTCACTATCCCCGGTCCTTCGACACGTTGACCTAAGATCACCATACCTGGTCCATCCGCTAAATAGTTAACACCCAAACCGGAGTTCAACATCATTGAGCAACTAAATAAAACACCTACTCAAATATCCATTCTTGAACTACTCCGTATTTCACCCGCACACAAAGCCATCTTGGATAAAGTCTTACAAACGTCATCCATCCCAACCAACATTGATGTCAACCACTTTGAGACTATGGTCGGATACCTAAATTCACCTCATCACATCACCTTTTCGGATAGCGACTATTCCTCACCCAAACCATTGCACAATGATGCCCTTCACATCGAGGTTTTTGTCCAAAAACACAAGGTTAGACGAGTCCTAGTAGATGGCAGAGTAGGATTGAACATCTGCTCTCTAAAATTGGTTAAGGCTCTTGGTTTCTCTGAGGCATGTGTAGATGCCAGCAAGAGCATCGTCATAAAGGCATATGATGATGAAGAACGTGCTTCTAAAGGTGTCATTAGCATTCCACTCTGAGAAGGACCCATCATCATAGATACAACATGCGAGGTCCTGGACCATGATATACACTACAACATCTTACTTGGCCACCCATGGATTCATGCCTTAAAATCCATTCCATCCACATACCACTAGTGCCTCAAATTCCCTTTTGATGGAAATGAGATCACCATCCCAGGAGATCCCAATCCATTCCAATATTGCACCAACCTATGAGCCACTATTGAGCACCAAGTACCCATCAATCGGGAGGCTTCATCTTCCACTTCATCCAAATACATTGACCCATCCACACTCATGAAATCATCCATTCCATCATCTTCTACCACATCATCTCCATCGGTCTCCATCCCAAGTAATGACTTTTAGATCCAGGACCTTGGCTGTGGCAAGTTCAAGCTGAATACAGCCTATTGTATCACCACAATACCTAAGCCACCAAAAGTCTATGGAAGACCATGTTTTGCAATTGAGCCCAAAACAATTTTCAATGTCCCACCAAAAAGTGTTTTCACACTGTGGGGCAATGTGGGTAATGAAGTCATCAACGACATAGCTAACTGGATCTACAGAGACCTAGTAGAGTTACCCCCACTACCGTTACATCTCTATGGCAAAGGATATGACATATGCAAAGACCAAGGTTTCGACGGTACAAGAGGCCTTGGAAAGAACAACAACAGAAGACAGGAACCTATTATCATGATGGCAAGACCAACATACATAGGGTTAGGGTTTGACCAAGTTGGAACTGACGATCAATGTACTCTTGAACTTTCAAATAAGGTTGTAACGGCTACAGAAATTGTTGAGACATGCGAAGAACCCCTCACTGAAACTGACTCCAATGAATGGGAATGGGGATCTGACAAAATAGTTAGTGACTATGACATCGATGAACTATTCTTGGAACTTGGTCAAATTTCCTTTGAAGAACGATTTTTCCAAGAATATAACATCGACCCCATTGACCAACATTCTAAAAATAAGGAATGGGTATGCATTCCTTGGAACCCAGAAGAACACAAGGTGTCATTGACAATACCTGAATCATCCCAACCCATTCCTAAGCCCACCCATAAACCTAACCTACCTAAGTCCACTATCCATACTTCTGAAATGCCAACCACTAGCCACGATGTTGCCAATTTTATCCCATATTATGACTTTGAATTCGATTCATCTGACTCAGAGTATGGACCATCCATTGCATCAAACACGGAAGTGGAAATTGACAACTTTTCCTTCACACTTGAGGCTTCAGTTGCCACACTCTCCACATCTTCCCCATCCTTCACCAACACCGACAATGGGATTTCACTTGTCTATCCACAACTGATCAACTGGGACCAACAAGAGCCACCAATAATGGACATGTTTTAGAATGATGAAGCCATAGCAAAATTCATGGGGCTCAGAGAAGGCATACCATGGGGAGATCTCAAAATGGGGTTTTCTATTGACCTAGATTGTATGACTTACTTTGGGGAGACAGTGCAATCCTCTAGTCTCAAAAATGTAGTGAATAAGACAAAAAGAGAAACGCCTTTAGGTGAAAACCGCAAGGCACCTTCTGACAACAAAACAGTAAAAACAAAGGATGTATTCGAAGGTGAAAACCTCTTTGAGGTACCTAAGGATGGAGGATTGGACTTTCTCCCCGTGATAGAAGAAAAATCATCCATGCTCATTGAAGACACAATGGAAGTTAACATAGCCACACCAGAGAGTCCCAAAATGATTCTCTTGGCTGCATTGTTGTCAGAGGAAGAAAAGCCCGAATTCAACAATTCTTCATCGATAGGAAAGTTAACTTCACATGGTCATATGTTGAAATGCCAGGCCTTGATCTTGAATTGGTTCTACATCATCTTCCTCTTATCCCAGGAATCAAACCAGTTAAGCAAAAGTTGCGAAAAATGCATCCATAGCTTGCACTCCTGTTAAAAGCTGAATTAAATAAATTACTGGATGATGGGTTCATACGGTCAATAGACTACACTGATTGGATTTCCAACATTGTCCCAGTCACGAAGCCGAATGGACAAATCCGTATCTGCATGGATTTTAGGGATCTGAATAAGGCTTGCCCAAAGGATGACTTCCCCCTACCAAACATAGACATGATCATTGATCTCACGACAGGGTATGAGATGCTATCCCTCATGGATGGTTTCTTAGGGTATAATCAAATTTGAATTGCCATAGAAGATTTGCATAAAATGACGTTCACCAGCCCATGGGGAACATACTGCTGGAATGTCATGCCTTTTGGCCTAAAGAATGTAGGCACCACATACCAGAGGGCTATGACCACAATTTTCCATGACATGATGCATATCCTCATGGAGGATTATGTGGATGACCTTTTGGCCAAATCATTGACAAGGAAAGATCATCTCGAGGTCTTGGACAAAATATTCAGGCAGCTTGAAGAATACAAGGCCCATTTAAACCCAAAGAAATGTGTCTTTAGAGTCACTTCTGGCAAGCTGTTAGGCTACATAGTTTCACAAAGAGGCATAGAGGTCGACCCAGCAAAAGTAAAAGCAATCATAGACATGCCTCCACCAAAGGGAATTAGTGAGCTGAGAACTCTATAGGGAAGATTGCAGTCAATCTGCCACTTCATTGCATAGTTGGTAGACAAGTGTCAATCATTCCAATATTTGCTGCGCAAAAGCAATCCTTTTGTATGGATAGATAAATGCAACATAGCCTTTGAAAAAAATAAAGAATATCTATTAACACCACCAGTGTTAATGCCTCCTATTGAGGGTAAACCATTGATCCTATATGTCTCCTCAACAACAAATGCACTGGGGGCATTATTGGTGCAACATGACCATGAAGAAAAAGAAAGAGCCATCTACTACATCAGCCACACACTAATTGGATATGAGCTCAACTATACAACCATTGAAAGAGCATGCCTTGCAGTTGTCTTTGCAGTGCATAAATTACGACACTATATGCTAAGCCACCAATCACATTTGGTAGCTAAGATTGACCCATTAAAGTATCTCCTAAGTCATGCGGCATTGACAAGTCGCTTGGCGAAGTGGGTCATGATTTTAAGTGAGTATGACATACAGTATGTGGAGTGCAAGGCTATAAAGGGTCAAGTAATAGCAGATCAGCTTGTAGACTCACCAATCTAGGCTACCCACCCATTGGTAGTTGATTTTCTTGATGATTCTATCTTTCATGTTGAACTGGCATTACCATGGAAGCTATACTTTGATGGGTCCCACACTGGTCATGGCTCAGGAGCTGGCATCCTATTCATCACACCACAAGGGGATTCAATTCCTAAATAATTTTGGATTGCTTTCCCTTGTACAAATAACATGGCAAAATATGAGGCACTGGTCACAGGTCTCAAGATAGCAATTAAATGGAAAATCCAGACATTGCTCATATTCAGAGATTCTCAATTGGTCATCAACCAAGTCAATGATGACTATGACTCAAAAGATGAGAAGTTGCTTCCCTATAAATGAATGGTGGATAGTTTCTTGATGTATTTCAAATTGATTGCATTTGAACAAATCCCAAGAACACTGAATAAAGCGGCCGATGCAATGGCTACCATTGGATCTCTCCTAGACATCCCTAAGAATGTGTCACAATTTGAATTCTTAGTGGAACAACTACTGGTGCTTGCATACGATATTCCAGAGTCAGAAATGGTGTTGGTCCCAGTTCGCCTTGGTATCAGGACATATACAACTATCTTAAATCCCAAACCCTCTCACCCAACCTATCCAACAACCAAAGAAAATCCTTCATCTGAAAGGTTGCCAGACATACCATCATCAGTGACACCTTATACTGCCATGGCTTCGATAACACCCTTCTTCACTATCTCGACACTAATCAAACCCAAACAACTTTACGCAAAGTACATGAGGGTATATGCGGATCTCATTTGAGTGGTCCAACGCTAGCTAGGAAGATCACCAGACTGGGGTACTACTAGCCGACATTAGAAAAGGATGCTCTTCAGTTTGTCAGAACATGTTGAAAATGCCAGGTACGTAGTGACCTAATTCATGCACCTACATAGGAATTAAGACCAATCACTTCTCCATGGCCTTTCGCACAATGGGGACTCGACCTCATGGGCAAGATCCATCCATCCTCCTCCAATGATCACAAATTTATAATCACCACCACTGAGTATTTTACTAAGTGGATCGAAGCCGTCCCTCTCACCTACATCACCGGTAAGCAAATATCCAAGTTTATTTTGAATTACATCATTTTGCGGTATGGTGTCCCATAATCCATCATCATAGATAACGACAGTCCCTTCAAAAATTAGGACGTTCGTGAACTCTGCTCGCAATTCCACATCCAACACCATTTCTCCACCCCATACTACCCACAAGGTAGCGGTCAAGCTGAGGCATCAAATAAAACAATTCTTCGCATCCTAAAGAAGACTGTAATGATGCTGGCCAGGATTGGCACTTACAACTCAATCATGCTTTATGGGCCTATCAAACCAGCATTCACACACCCACTGGAGCCACTCCATTTTCCTTGGTCTATGGATCTGAGGCCATATTTCCCATCGAGGTCAAAATTCCTTCTCTCCGAGTCTCATTAAAAGGAATGATTGATGATGAAGAATACAGACAGTCTCACCTGCATGAGCTAGAAATGTTACAGGAAAGGCGACAAAATGCCTTAAATCATTTACAGGCATATCAAAATCGTCTCTGCCGAAGCTATAACAAAAGAGTCATGGTAAGAAAATTTGAAATTGGTGACTTAGTCCTAATGCAAAACCCAAGAAATCAAGTTGACCATGAAAATCTTGGCAAATTCGAGGCTAATTGGCTTGGTCCTTACATTATTGCTGCCGCATTTGGTTTTGGAGCTTATCAGTTGGCCACACCTGATGGAGAATAGTTGACAGAGCCTGTCAATAGCTTACATCTGAGAAAGTTCTACACATAGCATCAGAGAACTTGGCAAAAAACCTAAAAATACAAAAAAATTGTCCCTTGATGAAAATCTGGCAAACAAACATCTTGGTGACACCAAAAAAAACAAAAAATGGAAAAAATAATAAAGAGAAATAAATTTATCCAATAGTGAAAACCTAGTAAACAGGTACTTTGGATAGGTACCATGGTGAAAACCTGGAAAATAGGCACCATGCATAATCGATCGTTGCTCGACCATCTACTGTTACCCTAATCGACCCTTGTCCACTTTCCATAGTTACAACAACCTGGCATTCACGACATTCATCCCAAGTCCTATCAATTTCGGCCATAGTTACCATTTGGTTGACATCATCCCTTGCATATCCATGCCTTTGGCCTTGTGTCCACATATCTCCATATCACGAGACTCGAGTAGTCCCTGATCTTTCTGGGGGCAGACCTTTACCATGAAACTATAGTGGGTGTCGCACATGATCCGACATTCGTAAAAAGTCCTGAAAAATCTTAGAAATTCATAAAAGTCCTAAATAAATCCTAAAAATCGTATAAAGTCCTGAAAAAATACCTAAAAATTGAAAAATGTCTTGATAAAATACAAAAACATCCAAATCATTGTGAAAATCCTAGAAATAGAGTCAAAGTCAATAGTATCTTGTCAAGTCCATTGAGTCAGTCAATCTTTGTCATTTATCCGAACTACGTTGTCTCTGTGCATTTGCTATATAGGAAAGATTCATCTTTGAATGCCCGAGACATTAGGTCAGTCTTTAGGTTTGTCAAAATAAAATCTTGATTCAAACTCTTGTCCTTTGGACAACGTCATTGGTCATGTCGAACTACAAGGTCTCTGAGTGCACGACATAGGCAAGGCCATCAATTGATGAGCCCCTGAGGCCGCACTAGGTTATTCCATTAGGATTCATAACACAATATTTTCACACATGTCAGGTTTTCTTCAAATCAAGCAAAATCTTCCATCAATTCCGAGCAAGCAATCTATCAACCATCTGTTTCATCAACAATTGCGGTCAGTTCAGCAATGACATGTAATCAAATTCTATCAAGACAACTGAACCTGACAAACCTTTGGGTTCTTCTTCAGATGTTTCCTTCCTAAGCATTTTCCTCATCATCTGGGATTTTGATGGATTCTCCTAACTCCGAGAATCGATCTCCCAGATATCAATGTCATTCAGGATGTGTCCTTCCTGAATTTGATATCACTCGCCAGTTGGCAACCTTTATCTTAAAACACTTGGCAAATACTTGGCACTTGTCTTTGGCCTTTTCATCATGTTACTAGTGTTTCAACGAGATCTCGACAATAGGATTTAGAGAAACAATGATGTCTCATGACGTTGTCTTGTCTTTTGACACTCATGTTACTAGTTTCTCAACAATGTCCTGACTATGAGATTTAGAAAAACAGCAATGTATCATGATGGTGGCATTACTTTTGTTATTTGGGCACTCATGTTACTAGTTTCTCGAGGATGTCCTAGAAATAGGATTTAGAGAAGCAACTATGTTTCATGGTTTGTTTTTGTCTTTTTCTGCTTGTGGTTGGTTACTATGAAATGACTGGGGCAAGTTGCGCTCTTAGTATGAGTCATGATCATCCTTGTTTGTGACTCCTTGTCTTATGTGATGGTACGACCTTGCACATCTTGATTTATGTCATATCATGGTGTTTATTGGCCATTACAATAATCTGCCCAATGATGATTAAAGAGTAATAAATATTAAATTCCTATGGTAAATGTTGAAGGATTTGATCTAGGAACTAACATGCATCTCATATAGGCATTGCATTCATATCATCATCCATTTCTTTTACTAACACTTTCTTATTATGTCATCTTCTAGTCTTCTCATTCATTTCGAGAGCACACCCATGTTCTTCGAACCCGTCTGTCCTCCCGAGGGGGCATACCGCAACCCTCCTCATCATTCTTCCTCATCCTATTTTGCACTGGGGCATATGTTTGACTTATTTTCTTTGCCACAATGCGACAAGCTAGATTATGACAAAGAGGGGCAAATGTAGACACATAAAAATGACCTAGACCCACAAGCTCTTCTTCTAACCCTAATTAGGACATTTTAATTATGTCCCTAACTCATTTCCAATTATTAATTAGATAATTCTTATTTATTTAATTAATTCATGTCCCTTTCTATTCTTCTTGATTATTAAATAAATAATTTTTATTTATATATCTAATGCATCACTAATTGTCTAAAGTCCTCTTATAATTAAATAAATTTCTTAATTTATTTATTTAATTATGTCACTAATTAAGTCTTCTTCTTCCTAAAATTAAATAAATTCTTATTTATTTAATCCACCTTCCACTATAGTTAAATAATTATATTTAATTATCTAATTATTCATTGGCCCCTTCTCTCCTAAATTAAATAAATTTTATTTATTTAATTTGGTCCTCTCCTAAACTTTGAATTAAATTATTATATTTAATTTAAAAGGTCCCCCTTTATCACATTCCTCTAATAATTAAATAATGTCTCTATTATTTAATATCCCAGCACATGAATTTTATTATTTAATTCCCCCTCTTTTATTGTGCTCATTTTAAATAAATTTATTTATTTAAAATAAGTCTTATTTAAAAATCCCTTCTTTTGTAAATAATTTAATTTAAATTATTTGCTTCACATAACCCCACACTTTTTGAATTAAAATAGTTTTTTATTTGAAAAGTCAACATTCCCTCTTGATTTAAATAATTTTAAATAAATTATTTAATTCCCCAACTACTCCGTTTTCTGTGCCTGAAATCTTTTGTCACATGCTTTGTTAGCCATTGATTTGATTCTCTAAAGAATCAATCTTGACCCTTTATTTCGAATCTGAACTAATGTTGCCCTAACCCTAATTGTGGGTTGCTTTATTGAATCTCATCCATTGATTCTAGGGCATTTACTAACTTTCAATCTTGGCCATTCATACAAAATTGCCTCTTCTATAAAAGAGCAATTTTGGTCTCATTTTGAACATCTTACATTGTCATATTTTTACATAATCTCTTATCTCTTGCATTTTTAGATAATCTTGCTTTTTCATTGTTTCTCATTTTAGCATTGTTATCATAGCATATCTAGGTTTTCATTTGATATTAGCTTAGAGATTGGAGATGTTTACTATTTGCAGTAGGGCATAGTTGCATCTAGGTCACTTCAAGTCCTTCAATATTTGCTTAAGGGCTTGTCATTTCTATTGGCTTGCTCTTCACAAATCTGAGGGAAAACAAATCATATTCAGCAAATTAAGAAGGTGTAATGGAGGTTAGTCATGGAGGATGAAGACAATCTATAAGATTGTTCATCTATTCCTTTGCACTCCATTACCAACTATTGATTTTTAGGTTTTTTGCATATTATAGATGCTAAACCGAATTCTAGAAATTTCTCATTGTTACACAAGCCATTTTTCATATTTTTTATAGGTGAATTTTATTGCTGATTGAAGTTAGAAATTGCTTTTTGGACCTCAAAGATCATTTTTTTTCCCTAGATTATCCAATTTTCATGATTTTTGTGTCATTGGAAAGGTATTGAGGAGCTCTACATTTCTATCCATGCATTTTTCTAAATTCATCCCAAAGTAAATTTTATTCATATTTGTGTGTATTTGCATTCTAGTTGATCACTTGGACATATTGACACCTAGAGAAGGTTTTTCTCATTGTGTGTTGGAAGTTTGTGTTGTCATTGATGTCAATAGAGCTTTTTGATTACATTGATTTCAACCTATGGAGATGCTTTGATTTGTTGCATTATGTTTCCATTAGTAGTATCACTGATGTCAAACTCTAGTGTTTCTTTGATGAGCATGTGGTGGTGATGTTCAACCTATTGTGTGGTTGAGATGCTGAGAAGGTGTTCCAAATGTTGAGTTTGTGATTTTGGTGCTTGGTTTCCAATTGCTTTTGAGAAAATTTGAATAAAATATGAAATAGTGTGGTGAAGTGTGCTCATTGTAGCAAAGTAGTTTTTAGTGTTTTCTTTATATTTCTTCATGGATGAAGATATACCTATGCAGTTCAATATGTTTAAAAGAGGTGTTTAGAGGTGTTATATCCAAAGTTTCTTGTTTTGGATCGTTGTGCAAAGAATATTGTGTGAACTATGAAAGTAGTGTTGTTTAAGAGAAATGGTTTTTATCTGTATTTCTTCATAGTTTGGTTTCTAGTATTGTGGAACTGAGGTTGTGCTTATATTGCTCACATCTATCTTCAATCTGAGTTTTTTGTGATTTGGTGCTCCACAAGGTTGGATTCAAGTGTTACAGTATGTGGAAGGTTAACTAGGTGTGCAGTGTAACACCCCTCCGTTTTGCTCTTTTGTGCGAACTATGTTGTTTCCCATTTATGTTTTTTGTATTGTGTTGTACTTGGACTATGTAATTGGTTATAGTTGATCACTATTTTATCATGAAGTATATTGATGTGATGATGCTATATTTTGATATGATTATTATGGCATGCTTGGAATTAGCATAAGTGGATGTTTAAATATATGATGTTTCATGCTTTTGATTATACTGCTATATTAGATGCGTCAGTTAATACTACTGTATTGGTGAAGAGGACTGTATCGCATCACTCGCTTGCGAGTGCCCTGCGATTTCATGATTTCCTCTTCACAGTGTGCCTTATTTATAACATATTATTGCATGTGGTTATATTCTTTGTTCGTAGGTTGACAGGTACAGGACATCAACTCCACCTGGTTTCACAGGTTCGAGCGTGTCCATTGCCCAATGATATTTGATTGGGAGATAGTAGCTAGGATTTCCATGCCGTGTTGTCACCTTGGTCATAGTGTGTCATCGGTCCTAGTATGGTCTAGTTGTTCTATTTTGTTCAGTTTGCCTTGTTTCAGTTTATTTTGGAAGTTAGAATGATGTTGGAAATGGGATTATATGATTGAGTAATTTAATTTAATTAATAAATATTTTAATCTTATGGTAGATTTATTTTATTAATTGATTAAGTTATTTATGTTGAAATGATTTACATTATCTATTTTGGAAATGCATGTATATTTAAGTTGGAATTGGAAATTAGGAAAATGAATTAAAAGTCAATTTTGAAATTTGGGAAAAAAAAAAAGTTCAAAAGAAAGACTTTTGCTATTCTATTTTCAGAAATTGATCAGGGTTGTTGTAGGATTTTTGGAAGGATTTTTGCATATCTCTGAATTTCTTCACAAATTTTAAAAATGGAGTTTTTGGAGAAAAATTGAGAAGAGAAGGGGAAGGATTGCTAAATTTTGTGGGTTTGGAAAAAAAGCTCAAAGAATCTATGGAGCTTAAGAGGCTTTCATAGCACCATCAGGATCTTCAACATACTTCAAAAGAATCAGGTTTCGTTCTTGTTTTTTTTATTGTGCTTTCAAAATTTGAATAAGTTTGTTTAATTTGGAAACAAAGAAATTCTTGTTGCAAATGTTATCTCCTTTTTGTTTGTTCTCAATTTGTTCATCAAATTTGTTTGAGAGTTTCAATCTTGTTTGAATGGAGGTTATGTATAGGCATCTATTTATTTCTTTAAAATATATGTTTTATTTTCTTGGTTACAAGTATATATATTTTTTTTTTATATTGCCCATATAAGGTTATGCTGGAAATTTTTTATAAAAATAAAATTTTGCCAGAATTTTTATCCCTTATTATAGGTCTGTATTATATTTTATGGTTCTAGTTTTTTTTTTGTTTTTTAAAAATAAAAAAAATAAAAGACTATCATTTATTTTTGAAAGAAAAAAAATAGAAAAAGAATTTAAAAAAATGAAAAAAGGAGGGGTTGGGGCTCACCCCACTGCCGCCCCCAAATGGAAGTGACATGGGGGAGTGCACCCAATGGCCCTCCCCGTCCATGTCCTACGCAGACTGCACAGGCAACGGCCACCACAGTTGGTGGCAGCGCTGCCGGTGTCGCCCGCAAGGTAACTACGGCGGTTCCTCCGCCGCCCACGCCAACCCTCCACCCGTAGAAAAACCCTTTGGTGGTGCTGCCCCCTATGGCCACCCTAGATAGCAATGCCACTGCCTAGTAAGAAAACCACGACCAACTTCAACCAAGAAAAAGGCATGGAGCCCGAGGTTCATGCGGCCCAACCCTAGGGTTGGTGCGCGAATCGAGGCATGCCTTTGGTCTTTTTAAATTTAAACAAAAAAATATATATTATTATATTTTATTATAATTTTTATAATATTTTAAATATTATATTATTATAATATTTTATTATCATAATATAATATTATATGTTAATGTGATGAATTAGGGTAATATTAAATGATTTTAATATTATGATTTAATTTAATATTAAATGCCTTCAATAGGCCTAATGTGATGTTTTGGATAATAATTGTGAGATTTAAATAATAATAATCTCTTTAATGTTTTAACATTAGCATTTTGAATATGGGTATTTCATTGTATTATTACATTATTTAAATGGGGAATATTGTTTTGTTTTAGACAATGAGTTTAATTAATTGTGGAATAAATATTTTATTTTAATATGGGATTATGCTTTTATCTGAACTATTGGGATTCAGATTAATTTTTCATGTATTTAAATGCTACGTGGAAATAAAAATGATTTTTAAATGGCGTAATTAATTCCGTTCATTTAACACACTATTTACTGAATGCTAGTGAGGAAATGGGTCTAGTGAACCCAAAGTAGATCTGATTATTGTCCTCATATTGATCTACGTGCATTATCATTTGGGGAAATGTGGGTTTTAATATTTAAAAAATCTTCCAGTTGGGATTTCAAGTTTGTGGGTTGATGTACTGTGTGGTCAACCTTGAGATTGCCTTGGGTAGTGCGTAACTATTTTGTTCCTTGGTTATCACGAACAAGAGTGTATTGACTGTATGTCATGGTTAGGGATGTGATATCCTTGTGTAGCACTTGTGTACCCTTGGGTTGTGGAGTTGTTCCATGTGTCATCTTAGAGGAGTGGCTTGTAACAGGGGTTGGCACACGAAGTGGTGCCAGGGTAACTCATTGTAAGTTAGTTAATACAGTGATAACTTAATTAACTGATTAGAGTATCATGTAGTACCAAACACTTAATAAGATAATTATGCCTCGTTCAGGATCACAAGGGCTTGTAAAGACTTGGGTTGAGAGGGGAAGGCCTAGAATGGCAAGATCATTATCTTGTCTCTATGAAAGATAACTAATTCTACATTGGTTTACATGAGGGGCCGGAAGTCATTAGAGGTTACCAGGGTAAGCTGAGATGGGGGTTTGGGCCTAGGAAGACTTACCAGGGTAACCCATGTAACATTGTGATGAAACTTCTCCTAGGTCGATAGTATGTTCACATCAGTGATACAATTGATTATGTAATTCTGGAAGCATTGTAACCTTGTATCAGTGATGTCATTGTATTTATTTCAGTATGGTTTGTTAGCCTATGTCTAGAGATAGACGTCTTTGGTTAGAAATTATGGTTACTATCTCCTAGCACAGGGGGTGGGCCTTTGGGTTCCACTTATTTGGGTGGCATGCACCTTAATTCGTTGGGTTGTTTCTTCATGTTCTTGTGGATGAGACTTCCAGTCGGTGAGCTCGTGGTTTCTGATGTAGTTCTTACTTGTTTCCATTTCAGTTATTCTTGTAATTATTACCCCTCTATGTTATCGAGGTGGAATTTTGTAATTGTAATCCTATTTGTTGGACTTGCCTCATTCTGGGAATGAGTGTTGTAACCTTATTATTTAATGAATGGATTAATTCATTTGAAAGTTATATATTATGCTTGTTGTAAAGTTATCTTTCTTGGAATGAATGTGTTATTTATGTTATTAATAAATGACATGGTTTTATTCATGTTTTTGTTGAGGTTCTATATAACCTCTATCTCGTAACCTTAGAGGATGTTGGCATTAGTTAGCAAACTTACTTATTGGTTGTACTCAAGCAAAAAAAAAATTAGCCTGTTTAAGTTGTTGTTTGCAACTTCCTCTAGAGTTGCGTGGCGGGGCGTTACATGCAGGATGAGTATGTTCTTCAGGTGAATTTTTTTACGAAGGATTTATTGGATTCTAGGGTGTTGAAAGAATATTCCAGATTATGTTTAAGTGATTTATGTGGTCCACAAGTCATATTTGGATCAAAGGAAGTGTGTAATTAATTTTTTAATGGTGTTAACATAGGTTGGGCCAACCTTGGGTGTTTACACTAATTATGAATGTGCTTCGGTGTATGTGAAAACATGGCATGGAATGTATGTGTGTATTTAGGTTTGAGTTAAGGTGTGTTGTGGTGCACGTTCATTCCTCTCCACCATGAGAATGTTTTGTTGCCAACCTAATTTGAATTTTCATATTTGAGGTGCATAGTTGACCTTGTGAATTATTTTCAAGGTTGAGGATGGTATATATGAGTGATGTGTTTTATGTGTAGTATTGAGATGTGAAGTGATTTTTTTTGAAATGCAATGTGATATTTAATTGCTAAGACTACTAGAAGCAGTGAACAAAAGGTGTCTACATTCTATAGAAGAATGTGAATGTTATAGTGAAGAAGTGGTGGATCTTTTCTATTTCTTTGAGATGGATTTCTCATTGTAACAATATTATATCTTCTTATTTCTAATTTGGAGGTGAGCCATTGGCAATGGTCCATGCTTTTATTTTGGGTAGTTATCCCTTTCACAATGAGCCTATTGTATTAAGTGTTGCAATTATTTTATATTATGAGCTAATTCTCACCGTGATTTTTCCCTTCTTTGGTTTTCCATGTAAATATATTATTTCATGTGTTTGGATGTGTCTGCATTTTCATTTCTCATGTTTACATTCTACCAATACATGATAAGGGTTTAATGGTTGTTAACATTTTAAGAGACTAATACTAAATCAATACAATAATATAAGGATTCATAAGGACCTAAATTTTAATGAGGGTGTTTATGTTTTAATATACAATTGATTCACCCCTCCCTCTCAGTTGTCTTATGCATTCAATAATTGGTATCATAGAAAGGTTCCTTAGAAGAAAGCTTAACTACTTGAGGTATATCTGGGATGATGCACAAGAAGGAGGCTCCTTTGTTTGATGGATCTAGGATAGAAGGCTTTCGTATTTCTCTAGGGTTTGGAGTTTGGAAATTTGTTTAAATTGAATATATAATTTCTACAAAGTTTTAGAGTACTAATGGTGAAATTAAGGCATATTGGAATAATGGAAAATAAAGGTATTCTCTTTTGAGTGGTCTCTCTAATTCATAACTTGTGAAAGTTATGAGTCTTAAAACTGCTAGTGAAATCTGGAAAAGGCTATAAAGTATCTATGAAGGAGATGATAAGGCCAAGAATGCAAAGATGCAAAATCAGAAGATCAAGTTTGAAAACCCAAAGATGACAAAATATGAAGATATTACAAGCTACATGCATAGAGTGGATGAAGTTGCCAATTCCATGAGAGGTCTTGGTAGAAATATAGAAGAAGATGAGGTGGTAAAGAAGGTACTAAGAACTCTTACTAAATCCTATAGCCATAAGGTTTTTGCTATTGAAGAAGTTCATAATTTGAATAATTATTATAGAGATTAGTTTTTTGGTGCACTAACTACTTTTGAATTAAGAGAGTTTGGTCCAAGTGATTCAAAAAGGGAGACTTCTTTTAAAGTTGGAAAAGAAAAGAAAAATGATAAATTTGACCTGGATGAATTTGATGAGTTAGAAGAAACCTTTTTGAGGAAATTGAAAAAGGGCACTAGAAAATATAGAGGTAAGTTACCTTTCAAATGTTTTAACTATGGAAAAATTGTTCATTATTCTTCAAGATGTCTTGTCAAAGCTTCAAGAGATAGACCTAAGGAGAATAAAGGTAAATCAATTAAGAGAACTTATTATGTTCAAGAAGATGCCAATATATTTGATGATGAAGATTATGAATGCTAGTTCATGGTTCTAAATGTTGGAACTATTTTTTCTAACTCTAAGAGATGTATGAAGGAAAGTGCTCTTGAAGCAGGTCATAAAATTGAAGGAGCAATGGTGAATTATTTTCATGCTAGAGAGGACAAGAATAACTAGATCATTGACAATGGACACTCCAATCACATGAAAGGTTATAAGAGTAATTTTTCTAAGCTTGAGAATTTTGAAGGTGGTTTAGTTAAGTTTGGTGATGATACATCTACTAAGATATGTGGAAAATGTTCAATCAATTTTGATGAAAAGCATAATACATATGATGTTCTTTATGTTAAGGGTCTGTGGCATAACCTTTTGAGTGTAGGATAAAAGTATAGCAAAGGATATAATCTTACGTTTTAGTATAATGGTTGTGAGATCAAAAAAGGCTCCAAAATGGTGGTTGCAATGGGAAGAAGGATAGATGTAAATTTTTATCAACTTAAGGATGCAAATGGTCAGTGATTTATCACTCAAATTAATGAGAGTTGGCTATGGCATAGGAGAATGTGTCACATCATTTTTTATAGCCTTGTGAGAATCAGTTCAAATCAAGCTATGAGAGATCTATAGAATATTACAAAGCGTATTAATTTTGTTTGCAAGGAGTGTCAGATTGGGAAGAAAGATAGAAAGAGTTTCAAAGTCAAAGAACAATCTATTAGTAGTCCTTTGGAGTTATTGAATACAGATATTTGTGGACCTACCAAAATCAAAAAATTTCAAGGTGGTATGTATTTCATGCTATTAATTGATGATTAATCTAGAATGACTTGGTTTACTATTCTCAAAGAAAATTAGAAGCTTTAGATAAGTTTAAGGAATTCAAAGTTATGGTGGAGAATGAAATGAATAAGAAAAGAATTTTTTTAATATCTGACAGAGGTGGAGAGTTCACCTCCAATGAATTTAATCATTTCTATGAAGATCAATGAATAAAGAGGGATTTGTTAGCTCTGAGGACTTCACAATAGAATGGAGTTGTGGAAAGGAAGAATATGATTGTTCATGAAGTATCAAGGACAATGATGAAGAAATAAAATCTACTGGATGCCTACTAGAGAGAAGCAATTCATACTATAGTTTACAGAACTTAAGAGAGCATAAGAAAGGAAAAACAACTCAAAGACTCCCTATGAGTTGAGGTATTGAAGAATCCCTACTTTGAAATATTTCAAAGTATTTGGATGAAAATGAGCTATATCAAAAGAGATGAAGAAAAACTAGGAAATTTTGATGCAAGATCTGATGAAGGAATCTTCCCCGGATACTCTAGAAGAAGCAAGGGTTATCGGTGCTACAACAAGAGGCTAATTTTTTTTTTGAAAGTGCAAGTTTCAAAGTGGTTGAAGACTTACATAAATTTTTAGTGATGATAGATGGATATGAATCAGATGAATCCTCTTTCAGAGAAGAGGAGAAAGATGAAGATAAGGAAAAAGAAGTGTAGGTTGAAGAGGAAGAAGCATCATAAAGGATCCCTAAGACCCCTAAGTATGTGCAAAAGAATCATTCTGAAGATTAGATCATTGGTGATAAAAGAAGAGGTGTATTGACAATAAGAAAAGCTTCTATGATAGAAGAATAGGTAAACTTATGCTTACTTTCCAAAGTTGAACCTAAAATATTGATTGAGGCATGCAAAGATGAATATTGGATCAAGGATATCAAAGAAGAATTAATACAAATTGAGAAGAATTAGACTTGAGAACTTGTCCCAAGACCAACAAACAAGAATGTGATTGGAACTAAGTGGGTATTTTAGAACAAATTGAGGCTACTCATAAGTGGAAGGAATAAAGTTCAAGGATAAATTTTCTCCAGTGGCAAGGATAGAAGCTATTAAGATGTTTTTGGATTTTGCAGCACATAAGGATTTCAAAGTTTATCATATGGATGTGAAGTTTGCATTATTGAATGGTGAGCTAGAAGAATAAGTTTATAATGAACAACCAAAAGGATTGTATTTATCAAATAACCCTAATATGGTTTGAAAATTGAAGAAGGCATTGTATGGACTCAAGAAAGCTCCAAGATCTTGGTATGCAAGATTTGATAGGTAATTTTTGCAGCAATGATTCAATAAAGGTACCATAGATAGTAATCTTTACTTTAAAGTTGTAAAAGATCAAATCTTGATTCTGGTTGTGTTTGTTGATGACATAATTTTTTGAGGTAATGAAACAATGTGCAAGAGATTTATAGAGCATATATGAAATGAGTTTGAAATGTCAATGTTTGGGGAGTTGAATCTCTTCCTTGGACTATAAATCAATTAGATAAAAAAAATATATTAATTTCACAATCAATATCAGTATGTACTCTTATGGTTACTAGTTGCAAGTTGAGAAAGAGTGGTGAATCTCCTAAGGATGATCAAAGAAATTATAGATTAATGATTGGAGGATTGTTGTATTTAACTGCTATTGGACCAGATATCATGCATGTAGTATTTCTTGTGGCTATATTTCAATAAGATCCCAAAAAGTCACATGTGGCAGCATTGAAGAGAATATTCAGATACCTGAAGGGAACTTCATAACATGGCTTATGGTATCTGAAGGATACTAATTTATCTTTAAGTTCTTATATAGATGAATATTAGGTAGGTTGTGTTGATGACAAGAAGAGTATAGTTGGTGGTTCTTTCTTTCTTTGAAGTAGGTTATTATCTTGGCTAAGAAAAAAACAAGATTCAGTTTTATTATCTACTATAGAGGTAGAATACATTGTTGTAGTATCATGTTGCACACAAGTATTATGGATGAAACAAACTTTGAAGGATGTCAGCGTGGTATATGATGAACCAATTTCTATCTTTTTTGATAATACAAGTGTTATTATTATTTCAAAGAATTCGCTAATACATTCAAGGACAAAGCATATTTCAATCCTGTATCACTTTCTAAGGGAGAAGGTTGTAGAGAATGAGGTAAAGTTGGATTATGTTCCTAATAAGGATCAAGTTGTAGGTATCTTCACAAAGTCTCTTCCTAAGGATAGTTTTGAGTATCTCTAGGAGAAGTTGATGGTTATTTCCCCTCCTTTCAAATAGATGCATAAGAATATGCATCAGTCTAGTGGATCTCAAGAATCATTCATTTTTTTGGACTGATGTTGGTGGCTACCTCTCAAGGAGATTAGGTAGTGGTATTTTTGGTTGTTGTGGCTAGGGGAAGTAAGTGTTGTCATTGTGTTGTGGTGCTCTCCTTTGAATTCTTGTCAAAGGAATTGAATGCATAGGTTGCAGAGTAGTTTTCATTCCTTTAAGGGAGAGAAAGTATATGTGAAATATTTCAAAGGAAAGAAAAGAATAGAAGATATGTGTTTCCCTTTTCCATTGATGCCAAAGGGGAAAAAATTGTTAACTAAAAAACCTTATGAAGTAAGGGGAGAAAGATAATTTTTTGGAAAGGATAGTTGCTTGTGTAAGGGGGAATAGTGTGTATTGTGGTGCAGTATATGAATTGGTCACTAGAGTTGTATTTTTTGTTGATGGTTTTTCCATGTGTTTCCATCAATGAAAAAGGGGGAGATTTTTGGAATTTTATGTATTCATTGATGTCAATAGACCTTTGTTGTTGTATTGATGTCAACCTATGGAGATGCGTTGATTGGTTGTATTATTTTTTCATTAGTAGTATCACTAATGTCAACCTTTAATGTTTCTTTAATGAGAATGTGTTGGTGATGTTCAACAACCTCTTGTGTGGATGAGATACTAAGAAGGTGTTCTAGATGTTGAGTTTGTGCTTTTGGTGCTTTGTTTCCAAGTGCTTTTGAGAAAATTTGAATAAAAGAGGAAATAGTGTGGTGAAGTGTGCTTGGTGTGGTAGTGGTGTTCAATATTTTTCTATGCATTTCTTCATTATAGAAGATCTTCTTGTGTATTTGGGATAGGTTGATCAAAGGTATCCAGGGGTGTTATATCCAGACTTTCTTATTCTAGATCATTTTTTAGATAAAGATGTCTTCACTAGTGTGTGAACTATGAAAGAAGTGTTGTTTTGGAGAAATGGTTTTGATTTGAATTTCAGTTTTGTTTTTGGTCTTACGAAATGAAGGGTGTGCTTATATTTCTCACATCTATCATTATTCTGAGTTTTTTGTGATTTGGTCCTCTACAAGGTTGGATTCAGGTGTTCTAGTATATGGAAGGTTAACTAGGTGTACAAGATGAGTATGTTATTTAGGTGAAAGTTGTTGTAAAGGATTTTTTGGATTCCAAGGTGCTGATGGAATATTCTAGAATATGTTAAAGTTATGTATATGGTTTCTAGGTTTTCTTTGGATCAAAGGAAGCATGCACTTAATTGTTTAATGATGTTAACAAAAGTTTGACTGACCTTAGATGTTTACACTAATTGTGGATGTGCTTGAATGTTTGTGAAAGTGTGGTGTGGCATGTATGTGTGTATTTGGGTCTTAGTTAAGGTGTTTTTTGGTCCACCTTCATCCCTCTCCACCATGGGAATATTTTGGTACTAACCTAATTTGAATTTTCATGTTTGAGGTGCATAGCTAACCTTGTGAAAAATTTTCAAGGTTGAGGATGGTATATATGAGTGATGAGCTAATGGAGGATGTGTGAGTGATGTGTGTGATTTGAAATGTTGAGATTTGAAGTGTGAAAGTGTGAAATGTAGTGTAATATTTTATGCCTAAGACTAATTGAAGTGGTGAGTAGAAGGTGTCTACATACTATAGAGAAAGTGTGAATGTTTTGGTGAAGTAGTGGTGGATCTTTTTTATTTCTTTGAGATGGAGTTTTGATTGTAACAATATTCTATCTTCTTCTTTCTAATATGGAAGTGATACATTGGTAGTGAGCCATTGGCAGTGAGCCCTTCTTTTCTTTTGGGAAGTGACCCCTCAGAAAGTGAGCCTATTGTATTTGGTGTTGCAATTATTTTATATTCTGAGCTAATCTTTATCGTGGTTTTTCCCTTCTTGGGTTTTCCATGTAAATTTGATGTTCTCATGTGTTTGGATGTGTCTTCATTTTTGTTTCTCATGTTTATATTCTTCTAATGCATGATAAGGGCTGAATGGTTCTTAAGGGTTTAAGAGACTAATGCTAAATTAGTACAATAGTGTAAAGATTCATAAGGATCTAAATGTTAATGAGGGTTTTGATGTTTTAATGTACAACTGATTCACCCCCCCTCTCAATTGTCTTGTGAATTCAACATTGTGAGGGCTTCATTTTTAGTCTAGATCATATTGGGAAAGTGTAATTCTACTTTGAGGATCTCATTTTGAGATATTGTTGTATTTCTCCATATTTGTTCCATCTTGGCATTGTAAACTATGTAAAGCAATGTTGGCATTGTGATCACACTACATATAAAGTAAAAAATCATAATTTTTGGGGCATTCTTGATTAATTGTTTTGGGAGGGGGTCTCTTGGTGAATTATATTGATCTATTTATTAGTGATATTATTTTCCATGGATCATTCTATGGTTCCTCTGCTATCATCATACAACTATTCAACTTGGGATCAAAATGCATGGAGTGCTCTAATGAATCAGTTTCACTCTCTATATATTGAGAATAAGGTACATGAACCTAAAGATGGTGATAAAGAGATAAAATGGATGATTGAACACACTAAATATCTTAGATGTCTTCATACCTTAACTTCTAAATATCACTTGTTTCAAATTGAATCATGTAAGGATTCTCACGAAGCTTAAAAAAAATTGAAAACATTGTATGACACTATAGATGAAGTAAAAGGCTATCAAATTGATAATGAATTGATGATCCTTGATCCTAAAACATTGACAACATCAAATATTACATCACTAAGGTTAATGATCCATGAGAGAAATGTAAAGAAAGAGGAATTGAGAAAAATGACATTCAACTAGTCTTTAATGCATTGAACAAACTCGGTCTTGATTATGTTTATTTTTTTCTATCTTTCATACTTATTTGCATATTTTTTCAGATGTTAATACTTGAGGAAAATGGTTTATTTCTATGGGTCTCAAAAATTCACCTCAATATTAGGCACTCATGGTTAGCTATTTGAAAGAGTCAGAAGATTTTGATTAGAAACAAAATAAATTAGGGAACAATCCACATTCAGATCAATAACAAAATAAATCATCTTGCAGAAATAAATCATCTAAGGAGAATCCTACTTGTTCATATTGCAGTAAGATCAGGCTTGATGAAAATTATTGTTAGTTATAAGAAGGATATTAATGAATTAAAACATCTTCTTAAAATGAATCATATTGATCTACCTTCCAAAATGTCTGAGTCAACTTCCTATTCTTCAAAAAATTGTATTAAGGAAAAATGTTGTGCTAGTTTAGTTACTACATTAGGTAAAAAATGAAAATATATTTGTACTTATAGATTTAGGAGCATCTCACCATATGACATATTCATATTCTATATTATCTTCTTTTGAGCCTTGTTCTATGTCACCTATTTTGATAGGAAATAATATATATACAGGAATGCAATTGGTAAGGGATATATTGATATTGGGGAGGGCACTTTCACTGATGTTTTGTGTGTACCTCATTTTTCAAGAAATCTTCGACTATGGAATTCACTCTTGATTTAGTTATTATTAGAGACTTGGAGAGTAGAGATTTTTTTATAATGGGTTGGTTGATCATGAACCTTAGCTATACACCTTTGTAGATTTTGATTCTGGTGATGGCTTTGATCCTTCAGTTGTTGATGATACTTTTAGTGTGGACCATGATTTTGAGGAGATTTTTTTCTACTTGAACTTTGGTGTTCTCACATATGATCCCATTCTTGAGACTTGCATTCCATCTTCTCTATCTTGTGTTGTATCTATTGATACTCATGTTGTCAAAGTTTTGGCTTGTTGTGATTCAATGCAACAAGATTACATGGGATGCATACTTGACAAACATTTCAATTTTTTTTGTTGATTTCCACATTTTAGATTTGGTAGATACCATTGATTTAATACATATTCTCTTTGATGGAGACAATTCTTCTTTAGTTATTGTGAGGGAATTCTCTAAACATATTGTTCATCCTATACATGGTCATTCTTTACAATTTTACATGAGTGTTGATACTTTTGAATGGTATTTTGAGGAGCCTTATTTTTCTTTTGATTATTTTCTACAATAATCTTTATGAGATTTTGGATTTTCCTCTTCATCAATGTGGCCTAGAATGTTTGTTTGGATTTTGTCAGCTTTTGACAACAACATAAAGAAACTTGAACATAGTTTAGATAGATCACACATAATCATTCTTCCCTCATCTTCCTTTTAAGAATGTGAAGACATCCTACATACCATCTCAAGTGGTTTTGTTCCTTCCTAAGGGGAGAAATGTTATTCAAAGAGATTAGATCATCTTAGACATTGAATGTCAAGAATCTACCATTATTGTAGGAGACTCTACATTGAGGGGGGCTACATGGTATCTCTTCTTATCTCTTATGTGGAGTCTTTTTCCTTGCATAGGGTCTTTTCCTTCTCATTATTTAGTGAGACTATTTTGGTTTCATCTCTCTTTAGGGGAGGATTTTTTGTCCCACTAGGTTTACTTCTTTTCTCAGTTTGTGAGAAACTACATTTATACATGGGTTCCTAACATGGCCTCATGTTTTGGACCCATACTTGCATAATTTTCCCTAGTTTCATCCTTCCTAAGTTGTGCTTAAGGTGGGGTATTGGTGTGAATAATGTTTTTTACCTAACTAATCCACTGGTAGGTCATACTCATATGTGTTAAGTTTACTTAGGTCCTAGGAATATTTCTAGAAGTCTTAGTTGTCACTTAGATCTTATCTTATCTTATGGAATTTAATAATTGTGTCCTAGTTCATTCAATATTTGTTGAGTTAGTTGTCTCATGACATATTATTAAGATAATTTTTATGATCTTGTCTAATCCTATTTCCCACACTAGCTATATAACCATGAGGTTCTCGTTTGTAGATAATTCCATGGAATTACATTAAATTACATATTGATCACATTTGATATAGTATTATTTTTCATCCATTATTCTAAAATTATGCTCTTTCCTTTCTCTCCCATAGAGGGTTATTTTTTGGTTTTGCAAGTGATCCTAGAGGCTTGATTTCTTGAGTGACTCTAATAATAAAAAATTATTGAGAGAATAATATTTTTTTATTAAAATTCCTACATTTAGATAATGCATATGACTATAAGAGCTTATAAAGATACATATTATCTAAAATACATATATAAAAGGAAAACACACATCAACATATTCTCGTAAGATCAATTAATTTCTATAGATTATATGTTATTATATTTTGATTGTTTGAGGTATTTACAAGTTATATGTGTTTTTTTGAGTAATTCACCCTTATAGATGCATGGCCATCCTAGTACCAGAGGAATTTTAATATGAAAAAATATTACATGTATCAAGTCCAATACTTGAGAATATTTATGAGAACAAGAATAAAATTATAAACAATTTTATTTTATATAAACAGATTGTTCTCAATTTTTTAGTTCAAGATTACAACCACTTAAACCCTGAACAATTTTTCTAATTTTCTAGACCTTAAACCCTTCTCACCTATGTGACCCATCCTCTAGTTCATTAACATTTTTTCTCTATAGAAACCTTAGTTTCTAAACCATGAGCATGCTTAGGTACTCATAAAGACTGATAATTATAATTGGATTCAACACACATCTTTGATATATGATTCAATGGTGAAGGTAAATATTTTGCTGATATATTCACTACAATAATAGAAGAAAAATTACACTAAATAATTCATACATATATTTGAAATATAGTGCCTATCGAAACACTCTTAAAACTAACCTTATCTCATCTAGCCATAGTTTTCCATCCACTCAAGAAAAATATACATACTTGAATCATTTAATTTACTTAGATGAAGTGTGATTTATGCCAAATTAGGGATATGTTGTACATAGTTGATCCTATCCACTCATCCATTAGGGAATCAACATAGAACTCTTCAATGACCAAAAATATTTAGACGGGAATCATCTTGAAGGTACAATTTTTTATCATCATATTTTTCATACTTTATAAACCAAAAATGATGTCATGTCATGTGTAAAAATATAGTAGAGTTAATCAATTACATACCTTCTAATGGATGTGTATCCAAGAATACGATAAAAGCCTCATCATATAGGGAATTCTTAGATTCATTATCAAAATATCTCTCTCTCTCACTCTATCATTTTATATCCTCCTTACAATCTCTTTTTAAATTCCTATTTTTACTACAATTCCAAAATTTTACATTGAAATTACTCAAAGGTTTGGATCTTCTATAGGATTTTCTATATCTTGACATGTCTTGATTCTTGTTCTTATTCTTCTCTTTTTCTTTCTATTTACATGAAAAAATAGGGCCTCCTTAGAAGATTCAAAATTCTTAATTCATATTTCTTTGAAATGTAATTATGCCACCACCTCATCAATTTTAAACCTAGTGGTAATGCTCACATTAACCATAACAAGGTTATTCCATGAATTTGGAGAAGAACATATAAAAGTCATAAATTTATCTTCTCTTTAATTTTTACTAAAAAAGTGCAACAGGGTAAAAACCATGTTAAATATATTTAGGTGCTTAGCCACAAAGCCACTATAATCCATCTTAACAATATATAGTTTATTTCTCAAAAAGAGTTTGTTAACTAGAGATTTATGTTGATAAAAATATCTTGATTTCTTCTAAGGAAGTGTTTTGGAGGTCTCTTCATGTGTATTAAATAATATTAAATTGATCAAATAGAGTTGAATGAGACCATTAGTTTTTCTATATATTTTTTATATTCTTTTTATGAAATAGGTTTGAATATAATCACTAAAACCTATACGTGTATGTCCATGAGTATATCCCCAATATTGGGAATTTAAAGATCGAATTTTATGACCAAGAAATTTTTTATTCTATTATAAATATATTTTTCATCTCTTCCTATAATAATATCAAATCCATCCATAGAAGCTCCCACTTAAATACATATTAGTACAACAATACTCTATCCACAACTTAGAATATGAGGTGATTAGGCTCCAATACCAAATGAAGTGAAGAAATAAATACATAAATTCTTTTGAAATAAATCTAGAGGAGAGTAGTGTGAAAATATTAGATCTTTACAATAAGAAAAATGATAAATACATATAAAGAATAAAAATAATTATACAACATAGATGTACATGCGAAAAACTATTTCAAGAGAAAAATCCCATAATATAAAGTTTCCTAATGTATATTTAGTAACTTAAACACAATTGTAATAAAATTACAAAGAAATAATTTATAGGAATATCACCAACCATAGATATAGAGTAATTTTGATAGCATAACAATACCTATAAACTCACTATCCACACCTCCATCTCAAGAACCTAATAAAAAAATTAATTAATAAAGGAAACTATTATAAATTAGGATCTTAGGTTACTAATCATTACTAATAAATATAAAACAAATAAAACTAAAGTTATAAGATATACAAATTAAATATATTGCACACTATATAAATAAAAAAATATCTTTTATGCCAAATCCCCCATAAAACATCATTTCACTAGAAACACTTATAAAATAATATTAAAACATAGATAGAAGTTGGGGATATCACTTTTTCTCAATTCTACATAATCAATAATACCCTTGCCCATAGTGATAAAATTCACTATAAATTTTCAAAATTCCCTTCCTCTCAATGAGAGAGAGCCTCCTTAATATAGGAGAAGGGGTGAAAATACTTGAAATACCTACTATTCACACTTATTCAAAACCATCATTTATGAAAAAATAATAATCTAATACTTCATTAGATTAATAAATATTTAAACGGTATATACTTTTTATAAAGTGTATAATACTCATAATGCTTTATAACACTATATCAGAATAATATATAAATTTTATAAGTTTATTATCCCTAATAATGTTACGTTTTAAAGAAAACCATTAAATGAAAATTATAAAACAATGAGTTATAACCACCTCAAAATGTGGTACCCAGATAGCTAGGTAGAAAACCAACACTCAAATCATAAGATGATTTCACAATATTAAAAAAATAATATTCCTTCCACTTGTCATAAGTGTGTCATAATCCATTCACCAACTTGGGCATTACATTTTTGCCTCCTTATCTCCATTCAAAAATTCCTTATGATGTGTGATAACACATGCCACAAGTTGATCAACAAATGTAAGTCCCTCTTATAACTTTCTTTTTATGCCCTATATGTTTTTACATTTTCTATGTAGGAGACCCAACATTCAGAGGCCATATACATTGATTCAGGAAATCATTGGGACTCTTTTTGAAATTGTAAAATTTAAAATGGTCTAGACAATAGGAATCCTTGAAAGTGATGTTGAACAACTTAAAATTTGTACATTTCTTGAAAATAAATTAATCTGGTTCTTATGTTTCATAATTTGAAAATTATATTCTATGTATACCTAACATTAGGAGAAAATTTGACAAACCTTTCCTAACATGGGATTCATTGATCTTCCTATTGTTACACAATGTTGCACTTTATTACATTATCTTTCCCATATCTATAATTGAAATAATTTTTCATAATTGCATCTTACATTAGTATGCTCCCTCGAGTTATTTTGATTATATTTAGAGGTATTGTGCTAAGAAATATCCTTCCTAGATATGATTCATTATACCTTACCATGTTTTTATGTCATATTTTTGGCCTTATATCATAATTTAAATTCTATATGGCTATGGAATTATACTTCACTTAAATTTTTGTGATTGTATTCTATTAGAACACATAGATATACTAAGAGGGGGATGAATCAGTATATCCATCAAATCAATTAAATTTCAAGTTATCAAAAACAAAAACTACCTTAATCATATAACACATTCAAAGCAAGAGAAAAAATTTGTAACACCATATTTATGTGGAAAACTGAACAAGGGAAAAAACTTGGTGAAAAAAGCTGCTAGGAGCTACTGCCCTAATCTAGCCTCACAAATGAATCAATAGTTACAATAGATTTCATGTCTTTAACTTGAGTAATTTTACAACTCCTTGATCACTTATAAAATGAGGTTGCAACCTCAAAATACAACTCTTTGAAGAATTAGATGATAAATCATAACCACAACACTTTTGCTACCTCCAACTCACTACATTCAATAGTTTTATTCCTCTTTTCCTTTGGCTCATTGCCTATGGTATTCACACTTTCACTCCTACCTTTGGATAATTTCCTCCAATACTCACTTATATAATTTGGTTGGCCCAGTACCTTCCACAAAATACTTAACCTCTTCTACTTTTGACTCACTATTTCTAGCATGCATCAAACACTTTTTGGTAACTTCACACACATTACTCTACCTTCTATGCACTATTGTCAGAAAATTACACTAATTACACCTTGAACACTTGTACAACTTAATCATAAACTTGATCTTACATTTATACCTTCCACAAGCATCAAAAATTTTCTTCGTGTTGGCCATCATGAAATGTATGAACATGAAACATGCAATGACCATATTTGAGTTGGCTCAAAAATATCCCTGAGAAAGGTAAATCCAATATGGTCCAAACTAGGAGATAAGAAGGAGCTATTTCAAATGTGTAAGCATTCCCATGCTAGAACATTCCACAAAAAAGTTGGTGTAAACAACTTAGAATACTAAGTTGGCCTAGAAAACACTCAACCCTTGAAATATTAACTCCAGACCATAAGCGGTACTAGAGAGACAAGATATCAACATGTGGATAACATCATAACCATCAAATTAAATTCAAGAATATTTCCATGCCCTTCTTTCACAACTTCATGCATAAAAAAATTGTTGCAAGAAAACAAATACAAAAATATCATCTATCACAAACCCACACAACACAGTCTTGAGTATAACTTTGACAACTCAACTTGTAATACACTTCAAAAATTGAAACTTGAGGAGAGAAAATAGATAGGCATGATAAAAAACTCCTCAAAAGCACAAGACCAAAACAAAAACTACAGAGAAATAAAAATCATTTCTCATAACCTTCCCAGATAGAAACTATACAGTCTTCACTCTGCTTACTTAAGAAACTTTTGCGGTAGCATATATGATCTAAAAAATTAGAACATGCATGATTCACACTTGATTCTTCTTAAACTTCAAACCATAGGAAAAAATCATAAAATACTAAGGAATATAGAGCATTCTTTGGAGCCTTTTCAGAGCACCTTCCTGATTCATTGGCTATAAGAGATTCTTTTATACATTTAACATCAATAGAGAGTGAATACAACATGCACATGAGCCATACAAAATATAACTCATGATATTCAACAACATTCATAATATTTATGATCAATATTTTGAGTGCAAAATTTGCAATCATCCACACACTACCACTTTGCTAACAATAGAGATAACATCATCAACAACCACCATACTAATTGACATCAATGACAACAAAAAAACTATATACTATTAGCATCAATGACAAAAATCTCTCCCTTTGGCATCAAGATGGAAAAACCAACAAGAGAAACATTAAAAATATGTGTAATATCTCCCCCTTGCTCCATCTCCTTGTTCTATCTCTTCCCATTTGATATGAAGGACAAAGGGCTAATAGCCTTCAAACGAGATTTCCACAACATACAATCTCTCCCGATCTACATAAAATTTAGCATTATGTTACCTACTCTCCTTGAGAGGTAGCCTTCATCAATCTAGGGATAAAATATGTCTTGAATTTCTCCCCTTGGATAGATGCACTAACTATACATGTAGTTAAAATGAGGGGAAACAACACATAGCTTCTATTTGAGATACTTAAATGTATCCTTTGAAAGTTACTTTGTGAATATTTCTTCAATTTGTTCCTTTTTGAGCACATAATCCAATCTTACTTCTTGATCTAAAAATTGCTCCCTTAAGAAATGATACCTAATTGATATGTGCTTGGTTCTAGCATGCATCACTATATTCTTTGAAATATTGATGGAACTTGTATTATCACACAAAATTGGAATGGGCTCATCATACATCCCTTTGATGTCCTTCAAAGTTTTCTTCATCCACAATACTCGAGTGGAACAAGATGTTGGAACAATATATTCTACTTCTACTATAGATAAGGACACTAATTCCCATTTCTTACTAAACCAAGAGACCAATCTATCTCTTAGAAAGAAAGTTCCACCAATGGTACTTCTTCTGTCATCAATACTACCAGCCTAATGAGCATTAGTATATGCATTCAGAGAAACATCACTACCCTTTTGATACCATAATCCATAGTCTAGAGTGCTCTTCAAATATCTAAAAATCCTCCCAAAAAAAATTACATGATTTTCTTTTGGATCAACTTGAAACCTTACAACCAACAAAATTGCTTGCATAATATCAGGCCTTGAAGCTGTTAAATACAATAGGCCCCCAATCATGGAACTATACAGAGTCTGATCAGATTTTGGTGACACATCATCTTTACTCAAATAGAAACCAATTAATATTAGAGTACTCACTGGTGTACAATCTTCCATACCAAAATTCTTCAACATTTCTTTAACATACATTGCTTGAGAGTTAAAGGTGCCATTATCTAACTCTAAAATTTGAAGTCCAAGAAAAAATGAAAACTCACCTAAGATAGAAATTTTAAATTCTTTCTACATTTATTTAGAAAATATTTTGCACATTTCATTATTACCTCCAATGATTATCTCATCAACATACTCTACAACAATTAAAATCTTTTCATCCTCTACTTTGATGTATAAATTACTATCGGAGCGGGTGCATGAAGATGGGTAGCAATTTTGTGGCCACTTTTCTTAAAAAAATTGAAAAATCATAATGCAAGCACGTTATAATGTGCTCATGTTATGGATTGGTGTGTTGAGCCTGAGGCTCAGATACCACAAGCCCATAATGTGAGTGTGTTATAACGTGCTCACATTATGGCATGTTAAAAGAAAAAAAAATAATCAAATTTCATTTTCATTTTTGACTGTGTTTTTTTGTTGCCCACAACGAAAAACCCTAGAATTCCATGCTCACATTATAGGAGGTTCTTTAGTGCAAAACTATTCATCAAGGGTTTCTGATTCATCGCCAGGATGTCGCCATATTGACGGGGAGGCCAAAGAGATAAGGATTGTTTTTTTTTTTTTTTTTGAATTTGTTAGTTTTAGGTTGTATTTGATATTTACTTTTTAAAATTATAGGAGATGTTAATCAACCTAGAAACCCTCCTAAAAATCCACAACAAGAACAAAATCCTCAACAAGAAAATCCTCAACCACAACAACAACCTCCTCCACCAATCCCTCAATACCGTCCTGACACTCAACTGAGAAAAATAGAAACCAAATTGAGGATTTAATTAGGAGGTTGAACAATCCAAATGATTCAAATGCGGAAAGAATGACCCTAGAAACTTCACTGCAAGATATGTTAAAAAATTTAGATTCAATCAGAAAACAATTATCTTGTTGGAAAGATAAGAGGCAGGCGGCTAGGGATTTTTACCAAGATAATTTATCATATAAAGAAATAAAATATTTTAAAATTACAAAATTAGATTTGTGTGCATTATTCACTAACCCACAGTCAAATGGAAATCTCTCCCTCAATGTGAAGAGGTTTCCTATTCATTGGTGCCATGACTAAGAGATTACAAAATATTTTTGGGATAGGTGGTACATGGTTTTTGATGACCCACCATGCAACAATTGTGAAGTCCCACAGTATTTACTCAGGAAACTATACATTGAGTTCATCTTGAACAAAATCCCAAATTATTTTGATATGAGGGACTTCTAGGGGAGAGGTTGGGGGTTGGCACAAGATAGAACCAATGCACAGCTGGATCCTAGGCGAAAAGCAAGATGACCTCTCACTAGACTTTCTCATGAGCACATCGTCAGCCCTTCCATCACAAAGGAGATTTTTGACATAGAGACTATGTAGGCCATCATCTCTTTGATGTATAGTATCATCCAACATGTTATCCTTTTTGTACAATGCCATCTAGGCAAGTCTTCGACAGATGGGCTTCGATCCCATGTGTGTCAATCTTGCAGGGAGACTTGTTCAAATGACCCCACCATCACTCAGGAGGCTGTTGTGCAGTATCCGTCTATAGCTATGGAGATGGAGAGGGAAACTGAAATTTTGCATGGCGCATATGGCATTGATAGTTAGGTAAAAGTTAGCATGTTCATTGAATTTAATTTATTAAATTTCAATTTTGAAATGCGATATTAACTAATTTAGTTTTATGATTTTAAAAAACTTGTAGGGTCATAGTGTTGATACTGGATACACTAGACCTACACCTACTTATTTCTGTGGTACACCTATTGGTGAGGTATGTAACTAGTAAATAATTATAAATTTATTATATGTTAATAGTATTATTTTACGAATGGTATTTCAATATGTGATTTTGGATGTTGAATAGGCTAATATTGGAGGTTTCGAGGGAACACCTCTCGGTGCTAGTGGATTTAGTCAAACCTTCATGCAGGTAATAGAACAAAGAGTTTAACTAATGAATTGTACTTAATAGATTTTTGTAGTTTATATTCATATAATTGATTATGTTGCATTGCACATCATTCAAACTCAAAGCATTACTTCACATTCCATAACTAATAACTAGATATTGATAGATGACAAAATTTCAACTACAATATAGTTGTTTAGAAAGTCAACATAAGTAGTGATGCAATTACTTCACATAGCATAAGTAATAAGTCTAAGAGCAGCTTCCAATTGTATTTTCTTATCATGGCATTCCATGAGACCACATTTTACTGAGGCATATTTTCAAATATTTCACTACCTTGTCTATGCTCCAAACTAGGCACCCATTATGGCATGCTCTCATAGATCCGAAACTCACTTATGACTCTTTTGGAGCAACTATCCCAAATCTAGCTTTTAATGTTGAATTAGGCCACAATTAGGCATCTTTTTCAAAGAGACACCTCTCCAAACACACAAAAAACACTTGAAACCTCAAAAAAATCAAAAGAAATCCAAGAAAACCTTAGATTATTCAACTTTTAGGTCTCCTCTCACTCATTTAGACCCCTTTTTATAAAACACTCACTTTCCTTGCAATCAATTAGGGCTTATTGAAAATCTTATACCCTGACCTCTAACAAGCTTATAATCACTTCAATCAGGCTTATTTATGCATGTACATGCCCATTCCATCCTGAAATAGTGTTGCCGCAAAGATCTACATACACTTCCTTCACAAAATCACTCTTTTTCACTAGTCTTCACCCTCTTTCAGCTAGGGTTTCTCACTTATCTGACCACTTACAACCTCTCAAATCTTCTAAAAACCCTCCAATTCATCTACACTTTCTATTTTTAGGGGATTTTATCCACTTCTAAACCCCTGTCCTCTTTTCAATCACTCTAGCCTTATTTAAAAGGCACCAAAACTGGTTTTTCACTAGAGCAGCGAGGAGAACTCACACAAAAACTTAACCAAACCAATTCCTTACCTTATACACCTACTATTAATTTAGAACTCGTCCATTCCAGCAAGAAAGAATTTCTAAAGAAAGGTGGAATGGAATATTTAGTTCATTTGGGCAATCAAACCCTTAGCCCCTTGTAGACATGGAAAATGTACAAATTCAGTTCAACACACTTGATCTTGATTACTAATGAAATTTTCTCTAAAATCATACTCTTAGCTTTTCATCTTATTATGTCTCTTAGTTTAATAAATCATTATTTATTCAATTAAGTCTTTCTCCTCCATTGATTAAATTAATCAATTTAATTTAATTAACCTTATGTCTCTATTTAATTAAATAAATCATTTTATTTGATTAAAGTCTCTAAAGTTCTCTTATTAAATTAAATAAATTAAACCTTATTTCATTTAATCTAACATCTTTCCACTTAGTTAAATAAATCAAAATCATTTCCTCTCAATTCTGATTTAAATCAATTCATCAATTTAAATAAAAATTGTCAAATCAACTAATCTCTCATTAAATTAATCAAAATATTGATTAAGTTAATCCTCATCACTAAAATCCTCTAGAGAATGCAACTTGCACATGAAAATAGATTTAATTCATTTATTAAATCTCTATTTTCCCTCACATGGCATCAAAAGGGAATATTCCCTCATATTTGAATTCAAAAAGTCCAAGTGGATGGGTACTTCCAACAAATAATTCACTCCTCTTACATGTCCTTGTGCATTGAACCAACTGGCATTTATTTCATTCCTTTTTCCCTCTCACATGCCATTTCCTCGAATTCAAATTCCACCTAATTGTATTTATTCGCACTTTGGTCAAAATGTGCACAACCATCAACTACTCACATGGTCACAAGTGGCATTCAACCATTGGGTGAAAGTTAGTCCCACATTTCCCAAATCTTTCCCTTTCTTCCAATTTAAAATCTATAAATTGGAGGCTTCTCTCCTCATTCATCATCCACAATTCATGCAAAGTTACTCTCTTAACATTGAGAGCCAATTTTTTGCACTCCATTTCATACATTCATAGTTTTCACAATTTCATAGCTAGGTTATGCTCAAATCTCATTGGAGAGATTTGATCAATCTATAATCAATCAACATTGCAATTTAGGAATTGGGAAAGGGCCATTTTCAACATTTCAATTGGCACCAAATCCCCCATGGGATTACTAGTTTGCTCACTTAATTAGGATTTGCTTTCATTTATTTAGTTTGTTCTTCATTTTCCTAGTTTAAGTTTGAGTTGATGGATTTCATGGGGAATCCTTCATTCTTGTTTGCATTTGGTCTAACATCTTGGTTTGTTTGTTGTTCTTGTGCAATTGCAGGTTTAGGGGTTCACATTTTGGTGCTGGAAGGAGGGCATCTACCTTTTTTAATCACATTTTTGAAAAAATTCTGTGATTTTCCATTTTATCTTGCACATTACAGGTCTACAGTTCTTTATTGTGCCGCACTTGTAGGCGTGGCGCTATATTACGCTGCATCTTTTCCAAACTCTACAACACTTTTTCCCGCGCCTGGCTATTTTGAAATTGCAAACTCTACCACTGATCCACTATCACAAACTTTGCTGCACCTAGTGCCATGGCACCGCATAATTGTCCAAACTGTGCCGCACCCACATTCCTGCCTAAAAAACATCAAAATTGTCAAACTCGGCCATAGGTTTTTTTGTCACAAATTGCGCCACTTGCAAAACTATGTCGCACCCGCGGTCTGTATTTCCATAGAGCGCCACACCCAGTCAAACGTGTGGTGCTATATAGTGCTGCTTCTTTTCCAAACTGTGTCACACTTGCTAAACTCCATCGCGGACAACAATCAAATTTTAAATTTTAGCATGTGCTTTTTTAATTTTTTAGATTTTCTAACTATTGACCTATATGCTATTTTTGTGCTCTCTGGTTTTTTTTTTTTTTTTTTTGTCATTTTGCAGGTTGGAACAAGGAAGAAAGCAAAATAGGAGGTTCAACATGGCATCATGTTCATCATGCAAAAAATGTTTTTAAACACTATAGTGTTGTTCAACACTTTTAAGGATCTTTAAATTCTATTTAAAAAGGAATTTGTTTACTTTCATGCCTTATAAACACTCAAATTTTCTTTTGGGTTTTAAAAAGAACAAACAAATTTCTTTTTCAAAAGTTTGTAAAAGGCTAAAAAGAACCTAGAAACAATCTACTAGATTTTGTTTAAAGGTTTAAAAAATTGAACAAGGTAACTCTCACACTTCAAAGTTGGTGCTTTAAAAAGAACTCATTTTTTGCTTTGAGGATTAAAATGAACATGTGTGTTTTTGAGGTTTTGTAATCCTTTTCACAAAATAATATCATCTAAAAGGTGTATGCACTTCTCTCACACCTCATGGTGATCTTGAGAATCAAAATTATTTTTGTGATATTAGGTTGTCAAAATTATTACCTCCACACTTCATTTTTTGGGTTTAAAATTGAACAAAACATCTTGCAAGTGTGAGTAGGCTTATTGTGTGTGTTTTCCCTTTGTTTCTAAATAGAGGTTGATCAAACTATGAATCTTTTTACTTGATTTTGTTTATCTTAGTGGGCCTACCTTGTGGGAAAAAGTACTCACCCAAGGGAATGACCCAACCGGTAACACACTAAAGAAATGTGTATTTCCAACCGGGATATAAAAGTGGGTGCTAAAACAAAACCTAGTATCACACGGTTCGCTCCGACGAGAAGGGCAGAAATGGTCTCTCACCACATGGGTCAATCCCCATGAATAGAAAGTCTGAATTACAACCCTTGTTTAGAAGGCCAAATCCTTATCTATTTTATTGGTGCAAAAGGTCATGTCCTTTGAAGCCGCCCAACATTATACATGCGGTTTTGTTTTAGAGATGAAAAGTATGCCATGGGAGATTCATGGGTACTGATGCTTGGATGACCCAAGAAGTGTGTGCATTGTAAGGGTGAGCCTATGTCATCAAGCATCTAGTCATCCACATAGAATATGTGCAACTAGATTCGTCCAAGTGGGAACCCAACAAAATATTGTCTCTTCATCCTAGGGTTGTACATGTGCTTGGAAATGGAAAATACATTGCTTGGTCCTCAAAACAATTGAAAAAAAACATTCACAAAGAGATCCAAATTTCAAACCCCTTGGAGGAAACAAATATCCTTTGATGAATTTAAGTACTCTTTCTTTCCCTAGGGATCATGTCCTTAGAGGTTTCTAAGTGCTTGGATACTATCATGATTTGTTCTCACTAAGGTAAATCTAGGAAAATTCTGCCCTAATTTCCTTGATTTTTACATAATGGACCTTGTGGGATGAGAAGAAAGTGGGGCATTAGACATGCAATTTGAAACATAATCAAGAATGTGCTTTTGGTAAAAAGAATTTCACCAAGGAAAGATAAAAGACAAATTGGACCTCACATGTGTTGTCTCAAATGATTTCCCAAAAAGTCAAAATCCCAAAACCAAGATTCAAAAGGATTAGTCTAAAATCCTCCAAACAACGTCTTGAAATGCTCCTTGAAGTCAGAGAAAGACTAATGTAAAACTTCTATAAGAAGGCTTGAAGGAATAACCCAAGTTTGTATGCATTCTATTATCAAAAAAATCCTTAGCTTTTTGAAAGGTTTGCTTTGCTCACATAGGAAGTATAGCATGTTCTTCAATACCAAGGTTTTGTAAAAAAGAGTCGTGTCTAGGATAAATTCTAGGATCAAATTCATCACTCTCATTTGTCTCTCCCATCAATCAAATCTCACCCCATCAACAAAATTTTGAGAACTTTAGAAAAATAATTCATGCCAAACTTAAAAGCTAAATCAAAATCACTCTATCTTGGCTTAATACACCTAGCCAAATAGTCAAACCTCTTGGAAAAATTTTCCTCTAGGATAACGCAACTTCCTGAGGTTTACTAGTTCATGATCACCTTGGTTGGCTTAACACACCTAGCCAATCCATACTCTTGTGCAAGTTTTCTCTAGGATAACACAACTTCCTAGGACTTACAAGCTCACCACAATCTTGTTTGACTTAATACACCTAGTCAAACTATCACAATCAATCAAAGTTGTAAGGTTTAGCATAACCCCTAAAAAGTTCTTCAAAGGTTTCAATCATTCACTTCATCCATTTATCTCATCATCATCCCCACCCCTTTGATCTTTGGTGTTCTCCTAGTTCTTCTCTTTTGGGACTTAAAGATTAAGATCAAACAATCCCTATTTTTATGGTCCAAACAAGATGACAACACAAGAGGAACATGGAAAACATCAATGAAATATCAAATTCCAGTGACTTGGGTCAAGTAACCACCGAAACAAACCTTGCAAGATCAAGCAATCCCCCAAGCAGCTCTTCTCTACCATCACAAAATCCTCAAGAGGAAAGCTATGAAGAGGACATCACAAACAAGGACTTGGGAATGACATAATAAAAAATGCTAGAAATGGTTCAAAATCTAAAGAATCATAAAATTGTTGATGCCATGTTTAAATACTTATGCACGTTAACGGAAGGAGGGGTCCAATTCCCTTCTGACCTTGATGTAGGCACTAGTATGGATAGGCCTCTTACAAACACATCCCCAATGTAAATTCTGAATATCACTCAAAAAATGCCTCAAACCATATCCACAATCACAAGAACCTCCCCAATTGTGAACAGAGGAAGTGCTATATTTCAAGAGTTATAGCAGTATCGCCTTGTAAACAACAAAGAGGTAAATGTCAACACCACATCAAAAAACTTTGTCTAGGTAAATCCATCACACCCATACATCCAACTCACCTTCCATAATCACATAGATTCATCCTCATTCCATGTGGCACCAACCTATCCTCTAAACATACAAACTTCTCTACCACAAGGAGAAGGTGGTTTGTTTGGAACAGCAGGAGTCATTGACCCATTCTCCTTCTAGGGGAACTTACCACCCTTTCCTCCATTTACACTCACATCCACATCACCTATTGGATTGGGTATTCTCAAATTCAAGCAATTCAAGCATCACATTGAATCCTCTCCTTTTGCCGGCAACATCACAACAACAAGTGGCAACCATTCAAGCCACCACCACCAATACATTAGTCGATCCTCAAATCTCTCAAAATATACCTTCTCAAGGACCGAGCATCTCAACCACACCTCCAACAACCCAAATCCCAATCACCAATATAACCCTTTCACCTGTCACAATGGTTGGCATCATTCCCAATCCACCACCAGTCCCACTAAAAGCTAACATGATGAATTCATTCACCACCCTGATCTAGACCATCCATAAAGCCAATCATCAAAGGGTACTTAAACAAAACCAACAAGCTACATAGCAGGCTGCTCAACAAGCACAAGCGCAACAAGCTTCCCAACAAGCTGCACAAGCCCACCAAGCCACATAGGCCATGCAAGCAGCCCAACAATACTGAGCACAACTGCAAGCGATCCATCAACAAGCATACAAACAAGCCCTGCAATATTTTTAGGCACAACTACAAGCCAAACAACAAGATGTGTTGGCACAACAACATCTTGACCAACAAAAAGCTTTGTTGGCACAACAACAGGTCGACCAACAACAAGCTTTATGGGAACAACAACAGATAGAACAACAACAAGGTTTGTTGGAATAGTAGCAGCAAGATCAACAACAAGCGTTGTTGATGAAAATGTGGGCATATCAATGGGCTTTGAACACATAACAGAGCTTGCAGCAGACTCCCACTAGTAACCCTCCCACCAATCAAACACCTCAAAACACATTCATCCCACCTCTCGATATGTACAATGATGTCAGAATGCAAATCAAACTGCTCTCGCAGTAGGTGTTGGACCTCCAAGTGGGAAAAACAACCAGAACACCAGGAAACTTGTGCCCTTATCCATTTGATAGAAGTCTCACAATGGTACCATTCCCAAATGGATTTGAGATCCCAAAATTTGACAAGTATAATGGAATGGGTAACCTTGAAAACCACATCAGGGAATTTCAGATCCATTGCATGGAGGTTGCATACGATGACACATATCTAATGCGACTCTTCCCCCAAAGTTTGACTAGTCCTGCCATGGAATGGTTTTCTCATCTACCCACAGACATTGAAAAATTCCAAGAGATTGTGGAATAATTCCTTAAAAATTATGCTTTCAACATGGGTGCATATGTTAGTTTGGAAGAACTATCAACACTCAAACAAGGAAAATGAGAGTTATTTGCATCCTTCTTGCAAAGATGGCAATCCAACGCTAATCAGAGCAAGTTGACCATGCCAGAAGAACAAGTTTGCATGATAATATCTAATCTAGATGAAACCTTGGCGTTCTAATAAAAAATGCAATGCATCGTATCATACAATCAATTGATCCCAAACACACTCAACATCGAAAGAGCCCTTACTATGCGATGAGGCACATCAACATTTACTCCACCACAAGATAACTACCCATCCAACAATTATAACGATAAACCTCGAACGTGGTCAAGGAACAAAAATATCATGAATGACAGCATGGTCGATGCTAAAGTAGTCATAAGTACTCCCAAACCAAACATCTAAACTCATCACCAACCATAAAATCATAATTGCAATAATGTGCAAACTAATGTAGTAGTAGCACAATAACAACCACTCTCCACCAACCAAATCAATAACTTAGGCAATCAAGGAGGATCACCTCCCCGAGGAAAATACCTTCCCAAGAGGAAGTTCACAGCCCTTGGGGAATCCATCAAGTCCATAATGAAGAAGCTAGTCAAGGAAAACCTAATCAAAGTTTCCAACTCCGAGCAATACGTGGAACCCATGACCAAACTGCCATGGTATAATGAAAACCTCCTTTGTGACTTTCACAAGATCAATGGACATACCACCGCGACCGCAAATTACATGAGGCTGAAGAATATCATCCAAGACCTCATTGAGGACAAGATCATCAATGTCGAGCAACCAACCGATAATCAAGATTTGAAAATATACACAAATCTGATGCCAAACCATAATCAAGGAAATATTTAGGGGAACAACAAAAGCAAACAAAAATATGCTAGGACTAATCTAGTATATGAAGAGATAGTCACATGTGTGGATGAAATGGTCATGATCATTAATGTCAAAGGTGCCAACACCAACTGTGGAGTCACCACACATGGCGGCAAGGTCACCTTTATAGGGGCACCATCTAAGACCCCCATTACAAATACAAAATTCATTCCCTACGGCTATAATGTCATCGACCAACTGAAGAGAACCCCCACATAGATATCCATCGTGGAACTATTAAAAATCTCTGCTACCCATAGGAAAATTCTTGATGAGGCATTAGCAACATCCACCATCTTCGCCACTCTCGACATAGAGCAGTTTTAGGCTATGGTTGCTAATATCATTACCCTGAATCTCCTTACATTGTCTGACCAAGAATTCCCCCCTCAACCATCTCATAATCGCACACTTCACCTACAAGTGTTGGTCCACAAAAAGAAAGTTAAAAGGGTACTGGTGGATGGAGGTGCAGGCCTTAACATCTTCTCTCTCAAACTTATAAAGAACTTGGGATTCACTAAGGATTCCATTAATAAGAACAAGAGAATCACTATAAGGGCATATGATGATCAAGAAAGAGTGTCTCAGGGCACTATTGAAATCCCAATCCAAGTGGGACCAACAACCATGGAGAATACCTATCAAGTCCTCAATCTCGACTTACCATATAACATCCTCCTAGGGCATCCATGGATCCACAAAATGAAATTAGTGGCCTCAACATATCAGCAATGCATCAAGTTCTTGTACCAAAATGGGGAGGTCACTATACACGGGGATCCCAAACGATTCACCTACTACAAAAACTTGGAAGCCAAGTTTTATAAAATCCCCCAAGTGCCAAAAAATGATGAAGGCCCATCCACTGCATACATCGACCCAACCAACCTCACCTCCACTTTTGTGATAGAGACACCCACCATCCCTGATATATATGACATCAAACTCATGATCTAGGACAACGGATGTGGGGACTACAAAATGAAGAAAAGTGCATTTTTTGTAGGAGAGTTACCACAATCTCCTAGGTCACATGGGCAACCTCGGTCAACTGAAACACCCGTCCACACCCTTAGGGCAGACCCCTCTGGATTCTGCCATTGGGGAGACCTAAGTCTAGAGAATGATGGTGAGGAAGATATTTCAAGCACAATATACCATGATGCATAACCCACACCTACATTACCTATGGATGAAGCCAACAAAGGGCTACAAATAATGCTTGGCATGGGCTACAATGGAAATGCAAGCCTTGGAAGGAACAGTGATGGACTCTTCGAGCCCATCATTGTAGAAATAAGAATGAGAAACCTTGGCCTTAGATGTACTCCCTTGAATATAACCATACATGGAAAAGGTACTCCCAGTAGGGCAGTCAAGTCCTCTCCTCAAGTATCGGCAATCACCCTTAGACCACCTGTATGCACAGGTATCCCCCTTGACAATTTCACTTTTGACATAACCGATGTTTGCGCTAGTAGTGATGATAATGATGCCATAGTAGGCCTTCCCATGCTCTTTGAGGATTCCTCCTTATTAATGATTAATACCTCATCCTCTAAGTCAAACCAATCAACCCATAAAATTAGCTTAGTATATCCTCAACTCATCGATCATGACCAATTTTGGACTCATTCAAAAATGATGAGGCTCTCTCATAATTCATGGGAATAAGGGATGTAGTTTTGTCTGGGGATCACAAGGGAGGTTTTGACATCACATTAGACACTCAAGCATATTATGGGGAGACGATTGAGTCCTTCAGTCGCAAAAGAAAATTGAGAATAAGCTCAAAGTTATTGAGTGAAAACCACACTGTGGCACTCTCTAACCACAAAACAGTAAAAATAAAGGATGCATCCAATGGTCAAAACCTCTCTGAGGTGTCAGAGGATTCAATATCCCCCTATTGCACTACATCAAGAGAAATCAATAGTCCTAGCAGAGCAATGTAATCCTGTTAACTTGGGAATGGAGATAACACCACAAATCACTTTCTATGCTGAGTCACTCCTAACAGAGCAACAAGAACTGCTAGTAGCATTTCTAAAAGAAAGGAAAGTAAATTTTGCATGGACCTATGCTGACATGCCAGGTCTAGATCTAGAAGTTGTAGTTCATCATTTGGATGTTTACCTAGGAGCAAAGCTGGTTAGACAAAAGTTAAGAAAAATGCATCCCTAGATAGCCTTGCTAGTCAAGGTAGAATTATCGAAGCTCCTGGATGTTGGCTTCATATGCCCGATTGACTATCCAAATGGGTATCCAACCTTTTACTAGTCTCTAAACCAAATGGGGGCATCTGCATCTACACAGACTTCAGAGACCTCAACAAAGCATGTCCTAAGGATGATTTTTCGCTACCGAACATTGATATGATAGTGGACATGATAGTCGAACATGAGATTCTATCACTGATGGATGGCTTCTCAGGGTATAACTAGATAATGATTGCAAAAGAAGACCATCATAAGACAATATTTACATGTCCATGGGGCACCGAATACTAGAATATGATGCCATTTGGACTAAAAAATGCAGGGGCTACATATTAGAGAGCCATGACACTAATCTTCCATGACATGATACACAAAACCATCAAAGATTATGTGGATGACATATTGGAAAAATCAAAGAGGAGACAAAACCACATAGAAACCCTATGTGACATATTTGATAGACTAGAGAAGTATAAGGTCAGGCTCAACCCAAAGAAATGTGTCTTTGGGGTACAATCAGGTAAACTTATGGGGATACATAGTGTCGATGAGGGGAATAGAGGTGGATCCCATAAAGGTTAAGGAAATCCTTGATATGGAGGCACCAAGAAAATTGAAACAACTCAGAGGATTGCAAGGAAGACTCCAGTCCATTTGGAGGTTCATAGCACAGTTGGTGGACAAATAGATTGCCTATTCATATCTACTCCACAAGGGAGTAGCATACAAGTGGGATGAAAAATTTGATCAGGCATTTAGCAAAATCAAAGAATATCTACTCACACCACCAGTATTGATGCCACCCATTGCAGGAAAACCATTGATCTTATACATATCAACAACAACAGTAGCTTTGGGTGCTCTTTTAGCTCAACACAATGAAAATGGAACAAAAAGGGCTATCTATTACATCAACAGAACAATGCTTGGCCATGAGTTAAACTATTCATTTATTGAAAAATCTTTCCCAGCAGTAGTGTTTGCTTCACAAAAATTTTGACACTACATGCTGGCACACAAAATCAAACTCATCACCAAGATAGATCCCTTAAAGTATTTACTGTCAAAGGCTATGCCCATAGGAAGGATGGCCAAGTGGGTCATGATACTATTAGAGTATGAAATTGAATATGTGGAGCAAAAGGCAATCAAAGGACACGTCATTGCAGACCAGATGGTAGAAGCTCCCATCTAAGCAGATAATCCACTCATATCAGAATTTCTAGATGAGTCCATCTTTAATCTCAGCATAGCCAATCACTAGAAACTCTACTTCAATGGCTCCCACACACAACATGGATCAGGAGTTGGTGTCTTCTTTATCAACCCATAGTGGGATTGCATTCCAAGATCTTACAAATTGGCATTCCCTTTTACCAACAACATTGTAGTGTATGAGGCTTTAACCATAGGTCTCAAAATTGTGGCACAGTGGAGAATCATGGCATTAAAGGTCTATGGGGATTCACAGCTTATTATCAACCATGTTAATGGTGAATACCAAACTAAGGATGATAATCTCATGCCATACAAGAAATTAGTGGAAATCCTCAAAGAATCATTTATTGATATCAACTTTGAGCAGATACCAAGGGAAAATAATAGAGTGGCTGATGTAATGACAACAATTGGATCCTTGTTGGATATCCCTCACAATGTCTCGAAACATGAATTCTTGATAGAGCAGCGTCTCCTACCTACTTTCGAGGTACCAGAGTTGGATTATGCATGCGAAATCATCGGTCTCGGTGATCTTTGGTATCATGACATCTACACATATCTGAGACTAGGAGTTCTCCCAGCTGATATCACCCTGAACCTCAAACAAACCTTTGTCAAAAGGTCCTTACATTTTTTCATCCTAGGGGAAACCCTCTTCTGTAGAAGCATTGATGGAACCCTATTACATGATTAAAGCATGAGGAAGCCTTGACTACTCTAACTAAGGTACATAATGGCATGTGCGGTTCACACTCAAGTGGTATGACCTTGGCCAAGAAGTTACTAAGAACCGGGTTCTACTGGCTAACAATGGAAAGAGAGGCACATGACTTTGTCAGAAGGTGTCTACAGTGCTAGTAGCATGGAGACCCTTTTCATGCACCAGCTCAAGAATTACATCCTATTGTTACACCATGGCCCTTTTTGCAATGGGGGCTTGATCTCATAGGTAAAATCTCACCCACCTCATCCAATGGCCACAAGTTCATCATTACCACCACATAATATTTCACAAAAAGGGTCAAAGAAATTCCCATGACCTACACCATTAGAAAGTAGATATCCAAGTTCATCCTAAACTATCTCATTTGCCGATATGGTGTTCCCCAATCCATTATCTCTGATAATGGGACACCTTTCAAGAATCAGGATGTCCATGACTTTTGTGAAAAATTCAAAATCCAACATCGCTTTTCCACCCCATATTACCCACAAGACAACAGCCAAGCAGAAGCTACCAACAAAACCATTTTGAAAATCCTCAAGAAAATAGTCAATGACTTTCGTCGTGATTGGCATCTGTAGTTAAATCCTACCTTATGGGCCTACCACACCAGCATCCACATGCTAATAGGTGCCACCCCATTCTCCCTAGTCTACAGATCAAAAGCCATCCTCCCTATCGAGATCGAGCTCCTGTCACTAAGGATATCATTGCAAAACCTCATCATGGATGAAGAATACAGGGTCACAAGACTAAATGAGTTGGAGTTACTAGATGAACAACACATGGATTCCCTCAACCATTTATAGGTGTATCATAATCACCTGAAATGAAGCTACAACAAGAAGATTAGACAATGTACCTTCCAAGTCGGCGACCTTGTGCTAAAAGAGAACCAAAGGAATGTGCCAAATCCAAAGAGCAAAGGAAAATTTGAGCCCAACTGGCTAGGACCTTTCATCATCACAACTAGCTATAAATTAAGAGCATATAAATTAGCAACACTAGAAGGTGAGCCTCTGCAGGACCCTCTAAACAACTCCCATCTCAAAAATTTTAATGCCTAAGAACTTGCAAGGTATAGAACCCAAAAATCCAAACAAAAAAAAAAAATCAGAAAAAGTCTTGAAAAAATGGTTACCTTGATGAAAATTTGGCAAACAGGCATCCTGGCGACAACAAAAAAAATACAAAAATACAAAAATCCAAAAAATAAAAATAAAAATCAATTAGAAAAAGATTAAAAAAAGAGTAAAGAAAAAAAATCGTTCTTTAGTGAAAACCACTTCGGTGGCGCTTTGGACAAGTACCTTGGTGAAAACCTAGTAAATAGGCACCAAGTGTAAATAAAGGACTCCCCATCCACCAGGATCTGCATGACTCACTCATCCATTCCATCATATTTCATTAATCCTCCATCCACCCATCCGCTCGTATCCATACCATAGCCTGAGTTGATGCCCATATCATATTCCACCATAGTACTACTTGGCATATTCCTAAGGGTAGTTTGTCCTGCCTTTATTGAAGTAATCTATCACTTAATGCTAGGGGCATGTCCTTGAAATTGGCACTGGATCAGATTTGTGTATGTTTTTTTTGCTCTTTTCATGACATCAGAAAATCGAAAACATTCAGAAAACTAATGAAAAAATCCAAAAACATGTCAAAAATCTTCAAAAACATTCATCATTGAGTCTTGTCAGTCTTCCACCTTATCTAAACTATGTTGTCTCTAAGCTTGAATGTAGACAAGGTTGATCTTTGATCATCCCCCGAGACATTTTAGGTCAGTCCATAGGCATCTGTCACAATAAAATGGCAACCTGTTTGCCCATCTATCTCATCATTGAGTCAAGTCTGTCGTCAGTCAAACTACATGGTCTCTATGTGTATAATGTAAGAAAAGATAATCTATTGATTAAGCTCCTGAGACCCCTAGGATAGGTCTTTAGGTTAGTCTCTTCACTGTAAATCTCTAAAATACCAAAAACATTTGTAAAACATCTCAAAAATACCAAAAACATCCTCAAAATATCTGAAAAATCCAAAATGGTGCATCCATCTCATCTCACTTTCACCCTTGAATTTAATCATTCCTAATAAAATCGGTCATCACCATCACGCTTTGGTGATTTAGTCAGAAGCAAGTCTAGTAGGTTCAGAAGTCAACACCCTAATTGTCAGAGTCTCAAAAATCTAAGTCAGTAAGCAAGCAAGTTAATTAACGTAGAGTATCAATAGCTTATCATCCAATCAGTCCCATCAAAACCCTGATGATAACATATCCTAGGATGAATCTTCCCATGATGGACATAAGCATCAAGTACCTCACAATAGCTTAGTCTTGGCTAGCAATATGAAGAACATTAGCTTGTTTGGTTTGATTTATTTGGTGTTTAATTGGCTTATCTTATTTTGTGCTCATTCCAAGGACCTCTCGATGATGCCTAGACAAAATAGGTTTAGAGAGAAAGGAATGGGGAAAATATTGTCATATATTTTATCTACTATGCTTGTGGGATACACTTGTAAAATAACGTATCCATATGTACCTTGTTTGGTTTGTGGAGAGGATGTTTTAGATGTCTTGTTGACCACATAAGAAAGCTTGCTTTCCTATGTTTTGGCTCGAGATGTTTAGAATGTCTGAACTACATCCTGAATGAAGTATGCATACTAAGTGTGAACAAGAATACTCCTATCTATTTTTCAATTCAAAGTCCATCACACTGGGTACAATTCCATCCTGGTCCTTTATACCTTGATGCATCGTACCTATGTGTGTTATCAAACATAACGTAATTGACCCTTTGAAAATCCCAACTCTTGGAAAAGAAAAACCACCATCATCCTAACTAACTCATTAATTCTAAGTTCTTCTACCTTATGTTCATACTAACATAGTATCATGATAGTAATCAGGACATCACAAATGCATACACTCTGTATCCACCAGATCATTAGCATAAAAAGCATATTGCATCATATCATTATCTTAAGCTATGAGGAATAATATAAATTTGTTATTCTAAGCATTTTAGGAAAAAATTACATCATACATAATCATTAACATCCATTACCATTTTCACATCAATACGCCATTATTACCATACATTACATCCATAGGATCATCATTAAAAATGCATGAAAAAGATACAAAAAGAAATTCATCCATTATAATGCATCCATACATATCATAAAGGTGAATCATCTCATATATATATCATAGAAAAATACACTGTTATGATACAAAATTGGATCAAATGTACATCGAAATAAATCATACAATAGGGGTAATAATGCAGCCCGTGAATCAAAAAAGGAAAAATATTTGTGATCAAGGGCTAGCCCTGCTGGCTGTGCCCCTCACCCAGTCCCGCCTTCCTATCACCATGATCCTCTAGCGGCTGCATTCCTGTCTGTTGGGAGAAGTCTGGCACTCTGCCTGCTAGTTGCACTGCCTATCTATAGTGCTGTTGATAATACTCGGCCTCCCTGACCACCTCTCTGTATGCCCGTAGATCAATTGATTGACCCTAAGATGAGGAGGTTGTGCTCTCTAGCTATCATCGTCATCCAATCTCCTGATCCCTCTCGGATCGTGCTCGGTCCCTCTCGGTAGTAACTGCCACAACCTATTGCCTGGCCTCATCCCTCTCTACTGTCAGCACCTGAATCTAACCCTGCAACTATTGGATCAATGCATCTCTATGATTAGGTAGTGCTACTAGCTGCTGCTGAGGGACTACTCTTGGCTAACTATCCTACCCCCCTACTCGGGTAGGCGAATATTGTGCTAGATCCCTAGGAGGTGTGTGATGAGGAGGTGGTCCACCTCCTCCTTTGCCCTATCCTTGGCCTCTGCCTATTGTCCTACCTCTAGGTCTCTGCCATGGAATCACTAAACTAGGAACTGTCAATCTCAGGGGATGGGTGAACCAAGCTCTGTATGCTGGAGTAACGCCTACATCTACTAGCCCTTGATCATACGGCCATGGTCGAACCACCAACTATCTAAAAGAAGACACTACCTCAGTCGACAGGATGGGCTAGCCCCATGCTATCTCTCTAGTCGTATGGGTGAAGATCACCACGTACTGGTCGTCAGGTCTATCCTATACCTCTCCAAACTGTCAGGCTACCCTATCTGGAAGATATCTCTCGATCATGGTATGCTCTCATCCTTGCATCCACCTATCCTATCTGGTGTAGAAAAACTACTAAACATCATTGTACCATGGGCCAATGCTCATCCAGGGTCTCCAGACGAGCTCTCTCATCTCATCGAGAGCTCATCGCCAGTGTGCAAGACCACTTGTGTCAATGTGGGTAAAATGAATCTGTGCCCCACTGTACTGCCAAACAATAGGATCATCTATCTCAAGAATAACTGGTGTGACATCTGGGTGAAGTACAAGGATTCGCTCCCATGCCCAAATGTGTAATAAGGTAACTCTGGCCTCAAGGGACCTGCTATCCAGGTATGCAAACTCATGAAGATCCCTGTATAAGGATGCCAGTAATACTGGCCCCCAAGCAAAGCATGCCCTACGGTGAACCTTCTACTCCTAAACCAGTCCCCAACCTGGACTAAAATATTGACCCCACCAATCAGGTGCCACAAGACCTGAAATAATTGCCACAATGATCAACCTATAAATGTGTATGTGGTCGCAATATCTCTCTAAATCAATCTGCCCATCCGAGAACTAAATCTCATCAAGCTCCATAACACGATAGTAGACATCCCTACCAACATCTGGATCATAGATGACTCTGGCCCCATGGATAGGTAATTGGAGGATGTTCCAAACATCCTCGAGGGTAACAATAGCCTCACCGGTAAGAAGATGAAAAGAAGAAGTCTCGTTGTGCCATCGCTCGACCAAAGTAGTCATCATGCCTAAATGTGCCCGAACATGATGAAAGTATGCAATATACCAAAGACCAAGAGCACCAAGCTTCTCCTGGACCAACTCATGCATATCTTGCAATCTATAGAGCACCAGCCATCTATGTTGCCATGAGTGAAGTACATCGAGCTCCTCCTGCACAAGGGATGCCATCACGTCAAGAAAAAGAAAAAAATTGCATCTCGCGCTAATTTTCGCATCCAAAATAGCAGATGCGACACTGTTTGCAAATGCGACACAATTTGGAAAGTTGCAAACTATGTCACTTTGGCTAAGTTTGCACATTTCTTAGTTGCAAAGTGACTCGTGCAACTCTATTCGCGTATGCAGTCAACTTTGTGGAAAACCCTAATTCCCTAATTGTGCCATGCGGTTAAATTATCACACGCGACAGACTTTGATTGGCAAGGCCCTAATTCACAAACTGAGACACGTGACGCTCTTTGCATATGTAGTCCAATACAGGATAGCACAATACTGATAAAGCATTTTCAATGGTTCTATATAGTTCCTCTCAGCTTGAAAGACACTTCTACCCTATTTAATGCACATAAAACAAAAAAATTGAAAGTCAGATAAGGGTACATACCACGAGTCCTATGCCAAGTTGCCACTAGTCCACTCATACTCTCTTTGACAAGTGCCTAGGAAGTTGTCATTGCACCATTTCGACCAAGACTTAGAGCTCAATAGTGTGAAATCTTTTAAAGGCTAAGTATGCAAATTTGTTGAACGTGACCCCTCAAGGTCTATTTTAAGCCTAAAAATTAGGGTTTTTTGACCTAATTTGACCTTCCAACTAGGGTTTTGGTCCCTTGATCTTTTTTTTGTTCAACCAAGGGCTATTTTGCATCTTTTTAGGTATTCTAACACATTTTTTGGCATTCTGGGGCATTTTGAACCTATCAAGCACCTTGTCATTCTTTTTTGTGAGATCATCCAAAAATCAAAATTTTCATCTGATCTCTCGAGGGGGCATTATACCAGCATAATCCTTCCACTGGGCAAGTAGTGGGGCATCTGAAAAAATCGATAAATTTTGAACTTTGATCACAGCAATTTATTCTTTGAATCAATGCAACAAGTACATTGCTTCAAAGAGGGGCAAAATGTAGACATGGAAAATGTACAAATTTAGTTTGGCACACTTGATCTTGATTACTAATGACATTTTCCTCCTAAATCATACTCTCAGCTTTTCATCATATTCTATCTCTTAGTTTAATAAATCATTATTTATTCGATTAAGTCTTTCTCCTCCATTGATTAAAATTAATCAATTTAATTTAATTAACCTTATGTCTTTGTTTAATTAAATAAATCATTTTATTTGATTAAAGTCTCTAAAGTCCTCTTATTAAATTAAATAAATTAAACCTTATTTGATTCAATCTAACATATTTCCACTTAGTTAAATAAATCAAAATCATTTATTTAATTAATCATTTCCTCTCAATTATGATTTAAATCAATTCATCAATTTAAGTCAAAATTGTCAAATCAACTAATCTCTCATTAAATTAATCAAAATATTGATTAAGTTAATCCTCATCACTAAAATCCTCTAGAGAATGCAACTTGCACATGAAAATAGATTTAATTCATTTATTAAATCTCTATTTTCCCTCACATGGCATCAAAAGGGAATATTCCCTCATATTTGAATTCAAAAAGTCCAAGTGGATGGGTACTTCCAACAAATAGTTCACTCCTCTTACATGTCCTTGTGCATTGAGCCAAGTGGAATTTATTTCATTCCTTTTTTCCTCTCACATGTCATTTCCTCAAATTCAAATTCCACCTAAATACATTTATTGGCACTTTTGCGAAAATGTGCACAACCATCAACTATTCACATGGTGACAAGTGGCATTCAACCATTGGGTGAAAGTTAGTCCCACATTGCCCAAATCTTTCCTTTTCTTGCAATTTAAAATCTATAAATTGGAAGCTTCTCTCCTCATTCATCATCCACAATTCATGCAAAGTTACTCTCTTAACATTGAGAGCCAATTTTGTCCACTCCATTTCATACATTCATAGTTTTCACAATTTCATAGCTAGGTTATGCTCAAATCTCATTGGAGAGATTTGATCAATCTAAAATCAATAAAAATTAAAATTTAGGAGTTGTGAAAGGGCTAATTTCAACATTTCAATTGGCACCAATTCCCCCATGGGATTACTAGTTTTCTCACTTAATTAAGATTTTCTTTCATTTATTTAGTTTGTTCTTCATTTTCCTAGTTTAAGTTTGAGTAAATGGATTTCATGGGGAATCCTTCATTCTTGTTTGCATTTTATCTAACATCTTGATTTGTTTGTTGTTCTTGTGCAATTGCAAGTTTAGGGGTTCACACCCCTATTTTTTGACTGCCTAAAGAAATCAGACTACCAAAAGCTTGAAACTCAATATCAAATGCTCAAATTAGTTTTAAATTGAGTCCAACACCTAACTCCTTCAATTCACACACATTACAGATGCACTACCACCTGCACGGAACCGTACATTGGCAGATGATGGAGGAAAACACAAAAAATAGCAATATAACAGTGATATTTTATTAGTTTTCTCCTTCAAAATGCTTCAACAATAGCTAACAAAAATGAATCACATATTTTAAATGATTTCCCAATCATTTCAACTTCCTAAGCACCTAATATTTCCTCTAAAACTACCTTGACTCTTCATATTCCTCCACTTGGCACCTTTTTGCATTTTTGCAACATTGATTGACAACTTTTGTTAAGATTTTGCGACTTTACAATTTATGCCTAAAATGACTACCAAAGACCATTACAAACTCAAAAATGGCTATTTAAGCCTTAGTACATCATGAAAATACCTATACAACCTCAAAATCCTAAATTTTCCTCATGGAGGCATGCTCTTGTAAAGGTGCACCTGCACCACTTTTTCAAACAACTCATCACATTTTCTATACAACCACATTTTCCGTACATGTCTACCAAATTATTTTATGAAATAGTTTATTTCCTCACTGCTATGGCTAAAATTTTAAAAAAGGTGCTTTCCAACAAACTATGGATGCTTGGAAAAAATCTATCAAAACATAATAGTAAGCAATAGCATAGACAAGGCAATTAGTAGGTTGAAAAAATGCCACGAAGAAATGCAATCTCATGGTGATGGAATGACATTCCATCACCATGAGACCGCATTTCTTTGAGACATTTCTTCAAATAGCTCACCACCTTTTCTATGATACCACATTTTCCATACATGTGTACCAAAGCATTTTATCAAACTACTCACTTCCTTGTTGCTATGGCTAAAAGCCTAAAATAGGTGCTTTCCAACAAACTATGGATGCTTAGAAAAATATCTATCAAAGAATAATAGTAAGCAATAATACCGTAGAGAAGGAAATGAACTATCTAAAAAAATTCCTAAAAGAAATGTGGTCTTATGGTGATGGAATGCCATGATGTGCATTTGTTTGTAATGGCATTCCATCACCATGGGACCCCATTTATTTTAGGCATTTTTTCAAATAGTTCATTGCCTTCTATATTCGACCATAGTTATTGTACATGTCTACGAAAGAATTTTATCAAACCATTCACCGGCTTGCTACTATGGGTAAAATCCTAAAAACTCATGATTTCGAACAAGATATGGATAGGGAAAATAGTAAGCATGATAGTCAGAAATATATAGTTTAATAAGTACTCAAATTTTTTTTTATTATCTCATACATTATAAGTCATGATGTGGATCACTATTGTAGTTATTTTGATTGAAAAATTTGTTGTTTTTTTTTTAGTTGTTGCAAGCAAAGACACCTCTGCATGTGACGAGGGCAATGGAGATCAGTGTTTCATCTACTATAGAATCCTCAATGGATCTAATATGGGAGGTATGAGGAAAATTACTAAATTTCAATTTACATTTGTTGTTTTAGATGTTAGTTCTAGTGAAAATGCAAACCATTATTGATTCATGGTTTAATTTTTATTTGGATGGTTTATACAGGGCTTCATCACACCTTGACCTGGGTGTGTGAATATTTCCCTTGATGAGAGTGATCATAAGATGGTGGTAAGTGATTATTTTGTTAAATATATCATCTTTTATAATGTAATTTCTATGTATTAGTATCTTTACTTCTTATTGTAATAGATAAAAATTCACGAAGAACTAAACACTAGGAGGAGCACAAGGAGCACTCCTCAACTATAGCATAAATGAGTGATAGACGTATTGTCATCTGATTGAAAATCAAAGGGAAAGAGTTTATTTTGAGGGGATGGAGAGTGATGACTTTTGATTCTAGAAACCTTTGTTGTATTCCTACATGGCATTTTTGTACATATTTTATATTGGATATATTTGACATTGTATGCATATATGGCTATTTTTTACCTATATTTCATACTTATATCAAGATATATTGATGTATGCCTACATGGATATTTGGCTAATATAAATATTTTTTATCAATGGTGTCCATATTTTCATTATAAATTCATGGTTTAATAGATATGAATTATGTGTATTCAAGTGTGTACTTTACAACCTATGTGTATACTTTGTGACCTATGTTTGTTCCAATGTATACTTTGTGACTTGTTTTCATGTGTATACCTTGTATTCGTGTATATACTTTGTATTAATTTGTGTATACTATGTGTTCATGTGTATACTTCAAGGCTTACATTTTTTTGAGTACTTGTGCTTCCCTTATTCACATGTACATGCTTGAATTATTCACGTGTATACTTATTAATTGGTTAGCCCTAGCATTGATCATTGTTGTCCTTCATGGTTTGTCTTGAATATTAATTGATTAATGCTAAACAACTTTATGTAAAATAAAAAAACATGTTTTCAATTCGTATTGCATGAAATGATTCATAAAAATATTTCAAAAAGTATCCTTGATATTACCAAAAGATATGTATTTATACACTTCAATTTTGTAGTCACCCTTTGGTTCTTTCAAAGAAAAATCTGCCTATGCCACTGTTACACTACACATGTAAACCAGATTTTATATTGTGGAGCTATGTTAAGCTACCACTCTCAAGACCAATGCAAAAATGATAAAAAATAATGTTTGAGACTACAAGAAGACATCGAAATGTCTAGTGTACTAAACAAATTCTTATGATTTCTAAAGAATACTAACAACTCTACTTAGTTGGCTTCTTTTTTCAAAATCATACAAATTGAACCCTCACATCAATAGACTGTGTATATAAAGCTACCACAATTCAAGTTTCAACAATGAATATTTATCATGCATGTTTTAAATGGAATTCAAGTTTATGGTGGTTTTGTTTTTTATATGATGTTATGTGATATTCTAATCCTAATTCATGCTTCTAGGCTTAATATATATATATTACATGTTTTTTATACTTACGAACCCAAAATGAACAGAACCCCCCTCCAAAAAAATTTGGCTGAACCGGTGAACCGAATCCCTGAACCCAAAACCAAACCTCATAAAACATCAAAACCTCTTCCAACACTCTTCATTCTTCCTGCACAAACTTAATTGACCACCAAATTATCCTGCCCCTTGACTTTACCCACTTTAACTCCCTCAAACCTCTATTGTTCATTGAAAACCCCTCTTTCCCAACTAGGGCATCATGTCATAACATAATTTTGACCTCCCCTATGCTTGCATAAATTTTGAACACATCAAACTCCACAACCTCACTCTATTTCCAACCTATTCTAACTTATTCTCAAGAAATTTCTTCTTTTCACCTCTTCTAGCCTTGCTTTTAAGGCCTAAATTATAAATTTTCAACAAGGGCAATGTTAGTAATCTCTTCCAATGCCTTTACCAATGATATTTTATTATACCTACTCCCTATCCTACTTACATCAGGCCGATTCCACCGAGACTCGGCCTGAACAATAGTTGGAATGGCCTATTTCAACATATTACACTCAAACCCTTGTATAAGCAAGTTCAGACCTGTTTCAAAAATCTACTTCTAAGTTGCTTGGAACTTAATAGAATTCCACAAGAATGGATTCTAATCAAAGCTAAAACAGTTCTACAATAGATTTAGATCATCTTAGAGCAAACTCACAATGTATGGACCTGTACACATATTGGAAATGAACAAAATGCACAAAAATTAACAAAGAAACATAGATATTTGATTGATATTCTCCTTCAAACTCTTCAAAAACCACTATCTTTGATTTTCCAATGATGATACACTTTTTGTGTGGAAAACTCATATTTCTCAACCGTCGTGTGTATGTTTCTCTTTTAGATTGTTTTCCATGCCTCATAAGGGATCAAGTCGGTTGAACGTAGCCCAAAGCAATTTTGTGTGTTTGGGTGCAAAAGACCACCATTCCTAGCATAAACATACCTATCGAGATGTGTTGGAGCAACTATTTTGGTCACATGAATTGAAAAATGAAAGTTGCACCACTTTGCAACTTTACACTACTTGCATTTGACACTTATTCCATCAAGTAAAAACTAGACACCACTAGAAAATGACTCTTAGATAACAAAAACCAAGAGAGGTTATTGTAGAGGGGCCCAAAGTGATCCTGTAGGCTCAAATAGAGAGTTCGTAAGCATCACGATTTCTGAGTAATAGCCCTTCAAAGATTGCTTCCCTTTTGCATTGTCGACCCTTAAGGGATTGATCTGGTTGAAGGTAGCTCATAACGATTCCACATGTTTGGGTGTGAAAGAGGACCATGTATAGTGTAAACGTACCCATTCACACACATTGGAACAATTTGTTTGGTCACACGAGTTGCAGAATGAAAGTTGCACCACTTTGCAACTTTCAACTACTTGCATTTGACAAATTTTTCCCCAAGTGAAAATTCACCAACATGGGAAAATTCCTCCGAGATAGAAAAAATTGAGAGAGGTTATTATAGAGCGGCCCAATACAATCCCATAGGATTAGATGATAAGTTTCTAAGCATCATGGTATCTGAGTAATAGCATGCTAAAGTTTGTAGCCATTTTGCACTTTTAACCCTTAAGGGATTGATCCAGTTGAACGTAGCTTGGAGTGATTCTACGTGTTTGGGTGTGAAAGAGGACCATGCCTAGCGTAAAAATACATATTTGGATGTGTTGGAATAGTTTGTTTGGTCACACGAGCTGCAAAATGAAAGTTGCACCACTTTGCAACTTTCAACTACTTGCATTTGACAACTTTTTCCCCAAGTGAAAAATCACCACCAAGAAAAAATGCCTCTGAGATAGAAAGAACCAAGAGAGGTTATTGTAGAGGATTCCATTATGATCCTATAGAATCTAATGAGAAGTTTCTAAGTATCATGGTATCTGAGTAACAAAATGCTAAATTTTATAATCATTTTTCACTTTGGACCCTTAAGGAACCGATCTGGTTGAATGTAGCTCAGAATGATTCCGTGTGTTTGGGTGTGAAAGAGGACCATGTATAGTGTAAAAGTGCCCATTCAAAAACATTGGAATAGTTTGTTTGGTCACAAGAGTTGCAGAAAAAAATTTGCACCACTTTGAAACTTTCAACTACTTGAATTTGACAACTTTTTCCCAAAGTGAAAATTTTCCACCACGGGAAAATTCTTCCGAGATAGAAAAAACCAAAAGAGGTTATTATAGAGGGGACCAACACAATCCCATAGGATCATATGATAAGTTTCTCAACATCATGGTATTCGAGTAATAGCATGCTAAAGTTTGCAGCCATTTTGCACTTTGGACCCTTAAGGGATCGATCTAGTTGAACGTAGCTCAGAGCAATTCCGCGTGTTTGGGTGCAAAAGATGACCATTCCTAGAGTAAAAATACCTATTTGGATTCATTGGAATAGTCTGTTTGGTCACACGAGCTACATAATGAAATTTGCACCACTTTGCAACTTTTAACTACTTGCATTTGATAACTTTTTCTCCAAGTGAAAACTTTCCACCACGAGAAAATGCCTCTGAGATACAAAAAACTGCGAGAGGTTATTGTAGAGGGGCCCAAAAAGATCCAATAGTATTAGATGAGAATTTTATAAGCATCACGGTATCTGAGTAACATGTTAAAGTTTACAACCATTTTGCACTTTGGACTCTTAAGGGATCGATCTGGTTGAATGTAGCTTAGAGCGATTCCATGTGTTTAGGTGTGAAAGGGGACCATGCCTAATGTAAAAACACCTATTCAGACATGTTGGAATATTCCATTTGGTTGCACCAGTTGTAGAACAAAAGTTGCACCACTTTGCAACTTTCAACAACTTGTATTTGAGAACTTTTTCCCCAAGTGAAAATTTACGACCACGAGAAAATACCTCTCAGATAGAAAGAACTAAGAGAGGTTATTCTATAGGGGCCCAACATGATCCCATAGGATTAGATGAGAATTTTCTAAGCATCATGGTATTCGAGTAATAGCATGATGAAGTTTGCAGTCATTTTGCACTTTGGACCCTTAAGGGATCGATTCGGTTGAACGTAGCTCAGAGCAATTCCGCATGTTTGGGTATGAAAGAGGAACATTCCTAGCATAAAAATACCTATTCAGATGTGTTGGAATGATCTATTTGGTCACATGAGTTGCAAAACAAAATTTGCACCACTTTGCATCTTTCAACTAGCATTTGACAACTTTTTCCCCACGTGAAAATTCATCACCATAGGAAAATGCCTTTGAGATAGAAAAAACTGAGAGAGGTTATTGTAGAGGGGCCCAATTTGATTTGATAGGATCAAATGAAAATTTTCTAAACATCACGGTATCTGATTAATAGCATGCTAAAGTTTGCATCCATTTTTCACTTTGGACCCTTAAGAGATCGATCTATTTGAACGTAGCTCAAAGAGATTCCACATGTTTGGGTACAAAAGAGGACCATTCCTAGCATAAAAATACCTATTTAGATGCTTTGGAATAGTCCATTTGGTCACACGAACTACAAAATGAAAGTTGCACCGCTTTGCAACTTTGCACTGCTTGCATTTGACACTTTTTCCATCAAGTAAAAAATGGACACCATGGGAAAACCACTCTGAGATAACAAAAATTCAGAGAGGTTATTGTAGAGGGGCCCAACATGATCTCATAGGTTTAGATGGAGATTTCGTAAGCATCATGGTTTCCAAGTAATACCCTGTCAAATATTTTTTCCCTCTTACACTTTGGACCCTTAAGGGATCAAGTCGGTTGAACGTAGCTCAAAGAGATTATGGTCTCTTTTTGATGGAATTGGGTGGGAAGAATATTTAACTCCATTTTAGTTTTGGTTTGGTTGGATTTCAAGTGATTTTTTGTATTTTAGAATCCAATTACCGAGGGGCGGTCTGTATACCCTATTTTAAGATAATCTTTTAGGTACTTTGTTTTATTGAGGTGTCTTAAGAGGGTCAATTTGTATCTCAATAAACCCTTGCCTAAATTGTGATTGAAGAGGGTTTGGGGTTTTTTTAATGTTAGAGGGCTTATCACACCATAAAATTGGAGGAATTGGTGGTTTGGCAGACTAGTTAATGATGCCCATTGGTGGTTTGTGTGTGACAGGAAGATTTAAGGGGGGTTTCTTGTTTTGTGAAAGCTGATCCAAAAGATTCTTATGAGGGTTTGATGTATGTTGAATAAGGCTTAAAAGGGTTCTTAAAATGGTGGTTTATTGTAGAGGTTGTTAAGTAATTCTGAGAGTTAAGGTGGGAAAAATAGGTCTGCAGACCTATAAGAGTGACTAGGTGCAAAGTTGAAAATAAGCCAAGATTGAGTTTTGAGGGAAGGAAGGAGGTTGGAATCCTTTTCTATTATGGAAGTGAGTTGATTTCCTCCCTGTATTTCTATCAAAATCACTTCCTATTAGAATCACTTCAATTTTACAGTTTTTTGCACTTTGACAACTTTGACAACTTTTCAATTTATTCAATTTTACATCATTTTGACAAATATGCAACATGAACTCCAAAATGACCCCAAAACAAACTAACATGACTTATTACATTATAAATTAGTTTAATATGAATTTATTCAACTAAAAAATCTCAAAACAGAAAATTAACTTAAGACTTCCATGAACCAAATTTGCTCAATAACCTTGGTGCCCCTGCACCAAATTTCATTATTTCATTAAATTTAATTACAAGTAAATCTCATTACAATGCCTTAATTATTATGTTCTCACATATATTTTACAATGTTACTCATACATTCAAGATTATCTTATAATTTCTACATTATAGGTGTTCATTATTAGGTTAACTTCAAATGAGTAACTTGAGATTCCCTCACAAAGCTTCACACGCTCTTTTATAATGGCTTCAAATAAAAATTGATATTTCTCAAGATCATCAAAATAAGGATGTTGCATTTCTTTTCTGGATGAGATTCTCTTTGATGGCTCATAAATGGACATTTTCTGCAAGGAGAGACCAAACAATTTTTAGTAGTTTACTTACATATACTCAAAGTAAAAGAAGAAAAATAAAGAGAATCCAAAATGGAAATGAAATGAAAATATATGGAAGGCACTTATAGATAGGCATGACAACCTCTCAACTTAGTCAGTCCTAGTCATACATCTTCACTAGGAGTTCCAAGGTACCTATTGCACACAACACCTCTCATGAATAGAATATCTTGAAATTCGAGATGCTCTTATAATTAATACATCATAGGTACTCATGATAAGGTTTACTTCAAATGAATAACTTGAAATTCCCTCACCAAGATTCACACACACTTTTGTAATGGCTTAAAATTATAATTGAGAATTGTCAAGATCTTCAAAATAAGGATGTTGCACTTCTTTCTTGGCTGAGATTCTCTTGGATGGCTCATAAATCTGTATTTTCTGGAAGGGGACACCAATCAATGTTTAGCAGGTTACTTAAAAATAGGAAAAGTAAAAGAAGATGATAGCATTGGCATCAAACAAATTAATGTGCATACAAGTATAAAATTAATAAGAACCAATGTGTATATACTTGCAAATTAATCCAATGAACCATCTGGGTTTACTCTACTCTTTATTGTGTCAAGTATTGCCTCATGGTCAAACCCACGGACCTTCCACAACGTCTTGTTCAAAGCTCTACCCCCATATTTGGTCAAATGAAAATTGGATGCCATGATAAGGTTTCAGTAATGAATAATCTTACGATGTGTGTGAAACTCGTAAAACAAGCAATTTTTAATACCCTTATGTGGGTACCTTCTAACCCATGTTCTAGTAACCACACCTAAGCTTGTAGTGTATTCAATGTTTTCTCCATCTATAACTGGGGCCTCCAATTTATTTTTGGCCTCAACACAATGAAACAAGTAATAGTATATTCCCTCTTTGTTCTCTTCATTTGCAATAACTACATAAACATGCCCTGCATTGATATGTGCAATAAATATCTTGAAATTAGTCAACATTACAAATACACTACAAAGTAAGATAAAAATATGGAATTTCAACAACTAAGCAAGTAGATATATTACCTGGTTGAACTAGATCTGATACGTGGTCAAAGTTGACCAATGATTCCATCTATCTCAGTTGCAATGCCGTCAGAGGGTGATACATGTGAAGAGGGCTAAGATAACTTGTCAACCATTTGTCAACCCACTCCCCTGACTCACAATCATTCCAGTCTTGTATTTTACATGAAGAAAAAAAGAATGGCATCTTTCGTGTATCGATACTCCATGAACTTGCATTTGATCTAAGGAAAGAGTGTACCTCACTCGATCTTGTTAGTGTACAATAGTCCTCATATGGTGAAATGTTAGTATCATCCATAAACCAAAAAAATATATGAACTGAAGACGTACCTTCATTACCTGGACCCATCAAAGCATTACACCACTCGACGATTAATCTTGCATCTGTGAACTTTGCTTTGTCTTTATACATTAACTCTTCTCATGCTAATTCTCTTTTCATGCGTACTCCTACACCATCATGCTCCCCCTTTCCATGCCTGGCCTCACAAAATCTCCACATATATTGAACACCTGTAATGACATTCATCTTACACAACTAGTAGAACATGCATGAGTTCTTGAACTATGTTGCACAATTATCTGACCATATTATATGCCAACCATATGTTATGCTCCTCTGAGACAAACCACTATAGAAAATTATGGAAGCAACCTTGCATGAACTCTAGAGAATGTTTTCAATCATCACTAATGTAAAAGTGGTACTCCCTCAATACCTTCCTTTGGTCCTTTGTACTATCAGATGCATGAATGAATGCTATGTGAAAAAATATCAAAACCTATGTGGAGTTGTAATACTATGACTGCACCTTAGGTTGTGGCTGTAGAGTGTAGTTCTCCACAAATTCAACCACTGATACGATGATGCCAACTAGAAATGTGTCCTTGCATAGCTTGAATTGTGTGTCCAACCATCAGGCTCTATGGGTATGCATTTCATACTTAGATAGTATATTGTCATGAAACATGGACATAAACTGATACATTAGAATCTTCTCAATAACCAAATCACACCTTTTTGCTTGAGACCCATCTTTTGTAGCATATTCCATTGTTTTATACTTCCCAAACTCTACTAGTTTTTGTCCAACCTCATCCGTTCTTTCCATATGTTGACATACTAGTATACACTGGAAACCATCACAATGCTCACATGAACCATCCAAGCATGTTGTCTTGTAGAATATCTGACCATCCTCTATTTTACATAAATTTTTTGATAAGAACTCTCTTGAATATTTTGGTGGGGCTTCTATGTCACAATCCTACAAAACATCGTTAGTATGCAAATATAAACATATAGAATGATAAACATCATAATGGTTTGAGATTTCAATATGTAGTCTACAACAACAAGTAGTGCGTGTGTGATTTATATTGACATAAAAAGGTTTAAGCATTTCAAAAAATCTTTAACAAATACTAATTCGAGAATAATCATTTTGAAATTTATGAAGAAATTGGGATTGAGTCATATCCTAAAAATTCTTTGGATGTGGCTCATGGTTCTAACTACAGATTTTTCTTCTTACCACATCCCTTTGATTCATAGATGGCCTTGTTTTATTCTTCCAATACTCTTCAATTAGTGTTCTCAAGGCTTCAACAACTTCTTTATATTTTTGTGTTAGTCTCCCCGAGAACGTCCATAATTCATTTCTATCAGTGCCCTCAATTCTTTGCGGCCTTTGAACAACTCTTGATAAAAAAATTCTACTAATTTTCATTTGTTCACTCATCTTTTTATTGAAATGATCTACCTTTGTTTGACAACTTACCAATGTCAATGTAATTACACTTCAGGTGAAATTACTATCCTTTGAGTGTGAGGTCATACCCACACTCTCATAAGGGTCCATTAGATTCTTCACAATAGTGTTTTCACTTGATGCATTCAATGTTCTCAACCCAAGAGTCTTCATGATGTTTCTATACTTTACACCCCGCATCATTTCAAAAAATAGTTGACATCTTGCAATCTCATTTAGCCTTTCAAAGAAGAATTTCCAAATCTTATCAACATATCTTCTATAAGTGTGTGTTGAAATCTTACCTTCCATGTGCTGTAAAATATCCTCATCAATATTAATCAAATAATTTTCCTTTCTACGCAATATTCTAGGTGCTGTTATCCTACGTACATACATCTCAACATTAGGAATTTCATCAATATTTAATTGAGGTGGGCTAGATTGCGTACCTTTGATTGAGGGTGGAGTAGAATACATACCTTGAGGTTCATGTGGGGATGATGGCATACCCTTTGATGGTGTTTTTATGCACTTCTCAACATAGGTAATGCATAGGTACATTAGCTCTCTTGAAAGACAATCTTCCACAATCAAATTGCAGAACACTATCCCAAGGTCTTGTGGATGTAAAGTCATGATGATTCTTGGAATATATCAGTTGATGTATGATGTGATTTGCTAGAATCACAAGGCCATCTTATGTGAGTTAAAACTAAAGGAGAATTAGATCTGTGAATGGAGTTCTTTCGATAGGAAATTACTGCACTTTGTTGTAGGTTCATACAGTAGTCTTGAACTCCATATTTTTTGTTGAATTTGACTTTACAATGTGCAATGAACCCTAGCATAGGTTACTTCTAAAAAGAATGGAAAAAAGGGCAAGAAAGAGAGAAGGTTCCTAGACCTGCAACTACTGATGAACAGTGATCATGGAGGTTCCTGCTATGGATAGATTCCTTAAAATAGAATTTCACTAAACCAAAAATTTCACAATGTTATGAAATCTATCATATCTTCTAAGGACTATAGATATTTCATCATTCATTCGCCATGCAGATCTAAACAAAGATGAGGTTTAAAGAGCAAGTTATAAAATCATGGTCGAGACTAACTTTACACAATCACTTACCAGTAGAAAATGACTAAAAGTATGGACAAGGAAATCATACACACAAAAATATTCTTCACAACCAAATACAACATTACTTAAATCTACCAAGGAAAATTTAATGGAAACTAAGAACAACATAATAACTTAAACTAGGATCTTAACTTATTGGAGAAGAATCATGAAACATATGAAGAAATCCAAAATACACCAAGAAATGACTATATTTCTATTGCAATTTCTACAGCATGCCTTTACAACAACTCAACTCTCTTAAAATGAGAGGAGGGGATCCCTATTTATAGTTTTTAAAAAGAAAAAAGAGTGGCCAAGATTCAATTCTATTGTGTGGCCAAGATGAACTTTACAATAGGGTCTCACCTACCCCCAAATATATTACATTTTTAAAACATCTTTTGTCTTTTTCCCTATTTTATCTTCTAGTGGCAGCACTGTAGCAGTTTCAACCTTTTGTTGATAGCTCTTTGCTGCAACTACTCTTTTAGAAGTTCTTCATCAATAACAGGATTACCTTCCCACTTCTTTAAAGCCACATATTCCATGAATCTCAAGATTATCGATCAGAGCTTGTCGACCTCAATGATATCATACCTTAACACCTTGTAACTCCACTCCTTAGAGTTTTTAATGAGCTTTTCCCAGTCTTCGTCATACTTGATAGAATTGTCCCTAAAAAGATCAGACTGGGTGAAAGCTCGACCAGAAAAGCTCATAAAGTCTATGGTAATCTCGGCTAACATTTCTTTCTCCATCCTCCTTCGGAAGTGAGGCTTTATGCTTTCCGGATTATTCTTAATGACAGACATTTTGTACCCTATCATTAACTTGAGATATCTAGCACAATCTTCTATGGCCTCCTTGGCCCATTCGATATCTGAAATTATTCTTTATAAGATCTATTCTAGCCTCCCCTTTCGGTGATCAAAATCCCACTTCCATACATCCATCAACCAATGGTCATCGTCCTTGAATGCAAGGTCCTTTTCCCAAACTTCGCTTGGCAGTGTGAGGATAGCCTTAATTTTTGGATAGGTAGCCCTATACTTCTTTGGGAACTCCTCATAGATTTTCCTCGTGCCCTCAAGGGATGTTCGTACTTCCAAGAAATTATTTGTTGTTTGGATAGCCAAGTTGATACTCGTGTTCCCGATGTCTAAGACCTATTAGAACTAAGTTTTTGTGGTCTTATAAAAATTTCTCCTTCTCTCTTGTTTGTGGATCTATTCCTACAAAAGCAACTACGACGAGGTCGATGACATGGTAGGTTGTTCATCTAGAGATGACCATTGCTGAATGTAAGTTGTTAAATTAACTACCTATGCCTTAAGTTCTTTTGAAACCTTATCTTGCTGGATAAGGTGCACCATTGTGGTGACTGACTCCTAGAGGTGGTCGACGTTCTCTCATGTAGCCACTCCCAAGTCGATGGTGGAGACGTTGTAGCTTATTTCTTGTTCTCCAACCACCGATGTAGCTATTTGCACTGCCCTGGATCCGGAGGCATCCATCATTATCTTAGACCTGACTCTTGGCTTCTTCTCCTTCTTAGTCTTAATTTGGGATCTAGCTAGTATTGCCTCCATCCTTGCCTTTGGATCCTTCTGGGTGGGAGTTCTCTTTTTGAGATTCTTTTGTAGCCAGTCGGGCATCTGAGGCCCTACCTTGGGTGATTCCTATTGACCTTTTCTACCCTCCACCCTATGTTCAATGGATTTGACATTAAGGGTTTCCTGCTCAACCCTTACATCCTCCTTCTCCTCATTAGAATATTGTATGAGAGTTATGCGCTTGGTGGGAGACTTGGTGATCAATTTCTCTTTAGGGTGGTCCTCCTTTTTATCTCCCTTTTCTTCTTCTTCATGGTCATCCTCACCTCCTTTGGGCTTATCTTCTTGTTCATCCTCATAGAAGGATGCTTCTTCCTCATGCTCTAGAGTTTGATTATGCCTTTCTGTAGGAGACCTACTACCTTCAATCCTTGGAGCAACAACTCTTTCTTCAATTGCAAGTTGTTCTTCAGGTTCCTTATCCTCAATCTCCCTGAGTTGCTTATTCCACTTTGCATCAATCTCTAGATCAGTGGTCACTTGGAGTATGTTTGTTCCATGATCCTCGCTGCCCTCACTGGGAGATTTATATGCCACCTCATCAATCACCTGATGTTCATAGATGGGATACTCATGATATACAAATTCCTCATCCTTGGGCCTCCCAGCCACCTCCTATTCTCATCGCTCAAGCTCATCCAAGATTTGCATTTTGGCCTCCATCCTAGGTGCTTTCATAGGAGGAGGAAGGGCTGGGGAATGAATGAAGGATTATGGGAGAGTGAGGGTAGGCATTGCAATAGTAGGTAAAGCGGGTGGAAGGGGAGGAGACATGGATGATGATGATATTGGCGAGGTTGTGGTGGAGTGGAAGCAACCATTGCAAGTGAAGTGGGTGGGATGGTGGTAATGGGAGCAGCTATTGCAATAGCTGATGAAGCAGTTGGGGACCTTGGTGGATCAGCTTCCAACTCCTCACCCTCATGGAGTGGATCCTTGGGTATCATAGGCATCTCTGTAATGCTACCTATTTTTCTATGTTTCTTAGGAGGCTCACCCTCTGAGGCCTTACTGGAATACACCTTCGGATTGTGTTGCTTCTCATCAACCTCCTTCCTCTTTTTTGGCTTAATAGATGATGAAGACATAGAGGATTCTCCAGTCATAGCAATAGCCAGCCCACTATCAAAGCCACTTGGCTCATTCTTGAGTCCCTTGAATGTCAAGGTGACCCCTTGCTTCTTCAATCAAGCGACCTACCTATTGATCCATGCCTTTGTACTATTTGGTATTGGACACAAGTTTACTCTCTTCACGAAGTAGGCAGTCATACACATATAATGTCATATCCGCACTTCAAAGTCATCTTTGCAATTAGCCTAGAAATCCTCAATGTGGTGGAGGTGGGCGTACTCTGGTCCAAGTGGTTTTCTGATGTGACCATATGGGTCCATCCATTGCCTAGCTCTATGCTACTTGAAGCAGTACTTGGCCAGCTCTTTTTTTGAATTGCCTGTACATTGGGAAGTATGAATTTGATACAACCCCTAACCAAGTTTGAGGGGATAAGGAGTGCTTGCCAGATTTTTACTACTAAGGATTGGTGTATATGTCGCAGTTGCCATGTAAACTCCAATAGTATAATCTGGTCATTGGGGTGTTGAGGCAGCTTATTTGGCCTCTCTATGAACCCTTGAGCACAAATGAAGGTGAAATTTTGGAATTGTATAAATAGGAAGGCGTAGTGCTTGAGAAGGGCCCTAGCACTGTGAGAGACTCTTCTCTCAAAAGTACCTCCAAGAGATCATATGATATATGCAGTAAAGGAATCATTCACCCGACAGTAGTCTCGCTTGAAATTCTGAAATTGTTGTTGTGCGTACCTATCATAGGGTTTGAGCTCTCTTCTAGGTGCCTCATTGGGCATTGTAGAAAAACCATGGTAATGTAATCAATTGGCCAGTGAGTAGACAAGGTAAGACGTCATGTAGAACTTTGAAGTCTTCCTCACATTGACGAATTGCTCATGAAAGAAATTGCTGATTATTTTCCCCCAATAGAATGCAACATCACTCCCGTGGAGGATTTGTTCAATAAAGTACAACATCCATTCCTAGAAGAAGGCCGTAGTAGGAAGGCCCACTACCCTGCTCAGTAGGGTGACCAAGTCATGATAATCTTCAAATAAATCAATGGACAACAGTAGCAGCATTGGTCCGCCTATCCTTCAACCACTATTAGTTGATCAACTTCTTAAATCTTATAGGATCTTGATCCCATAATGCTTTACACTCTTCAATGGTTGGGGTCTCCATGCTCTTGAAGTTGGGGATGTGGAATGTGTTAGTTATCTCGATAGGGGACATATCAGCCAGTATGTTTCCATCCTTTTCCACAATGGTTCTTGTTTCAACTTGGTATGCCTCTTGACATGCCATCACTAGTTCGGGGGCAACCAATGCAAGCGGGAAACCTACAGCCTTCGCAAGTCCACTGCTTCTAATATCGACTTTCCTGACATTGGTGTCCATTATGTTATGCTAGCTAGTCATGATCTTTGAATGCAAAGGTGCCCCTTGGAATTGATACCTCATCTGATCTTTGTCTTCTTTTCCCAGGGGGCTTTGGCAGTTCTTTTACCTTTCTCCTTGGCCATCCTAGAAGCCTCTACACTAGATTCCATAAATCCTACACACAGAGATGGGAGTTAGTAACATTATCATGAGAAAGTGGCCTCAGAAAAATCCCTACAAATCAAGGTTAGATCCACAATATTCACATTTGATAAACGTCTAACACTTGATAAAAAACATCATTAGAAAGAAAAAAAAGTGATATGGGCCTCAAGGGTTAGACTTCCCTTGGCAGAATGCCATTTGGAAGGGAAAATGAGGCAAGGAATTCCCGATGAATACTCCCGATGTTGGATTTGTTCATTCAAGGATTGATGTGAAACAAGGCCAAATTTCAGCACGTGGGTCAAAGTTCATTTTTAATTTGGAGGTCGTTTGAGCCCTCATTCTTGCATTAAGACTTTAGCAATTGGAAAGCCATCCAAGGTTGGTTGTTTAGAATAGCGCAAGGAAAACAACATTCTGGGAACCGGGTTCCAGGGTCCGGGTTGCCAGGGTCAAAAATTTGTCGCAAGATGGTTGTGCAAAATGGAAAAATGCGGACGAAAGTCCGGAAGGCACTACCGAAAGCAGATTCGTCAGTTGATGAAAACCTAGTGGAGGATGGAGGTTTGGGGGCTGGAGTCTAGAAAGGCGTATGGGTTTCATCATTCGACATGATGAAAATGACATGAAATTCTAGAGACAAAATTATGGGGGTTAGGGTCCAGAAGGAGCTCAAACGATTGACTACCTTGTTAAATTGTGCATGGTGAAAGGGAAACTAGGGTCTGGGAGTCAAAAAGACACCCAAAGATAGTCGTTTTAAATGGCTAAATAGCAATGGTAGCGTAGGGATGGAAGTCTGGGGGTTGAGGTCTGAGGTTAACTTTGACATTTGGTTTTCCTATAGGTTTAAGACATACATCATGCATCTAGGGTCCAAGGTCCGGAAGGACACTCGAGAAAAGCCGTTCAGAATGGCAGGGGCACAACAAAAACCCGAGAGGGGAAATCTGGAGGCAGGGACCCGGGATGAGTTTGGTTGCTATCAATTTTCTAAGTTTAAACTTTGCTTGTGTGCCCACGGAGAGGTCCAGGCTCAACGGAGGTGCTTGCCTGCTCTGAAGAACAATGATGGGGAGGTCCAACTTCGGCTTCAAATTTGGGTTGTCAATCTCATGATTTTTAGTTTTTTAACTCATGGGTTTTCTAGGCTAGGGTGTTGTCATATCAGTTTTCATGTTTGTTTTACCTTTTACTTAATTTTCATTTTAAACTCTTTGAAAAGATGGAAAATGGGGTCGACGGCAAACCCACCTCCAATCCCCAAAGAAGCTCAGTGTCGAATTCGTGAAGAACAACACAAATCATGCTCGGGCGTGGAGGTGGAGAATGTTGGGGTCGAGAAGCTCTTCAAATTCATCTCTATCATGTGAAAATGATAGGTTGGAATCTATTTAAATAACATCCAATGCCATTAATATCCAAATAAATGCCCGGTACAGTGGTAGGTAAAGTAGGTGATTTCAAATTTTTGGGCGGCGACGGGTGATCTAGGGTCCAATGGCCAGAAAGATGTTGAGGCATGGCTGTTCAAAAATCCATGAAACGTTAAGTCACATGGCAGACAGGGACCCGAGGTATGGGGTCTAGAAGGACATCAACCAGCGGCTGCGGAGAATGGCGAGATACAAACGAAATTCCAGAGAAGGAAATTTGAGAGCAGGAGTCCGGGGATTAGAAATTCACAAGGGCAGAGCCATCAAGTTCAATCAAATAATTTAGATGGCTATCATGGCACCGAGATCCAGAGGATGGGGAGATGTCAAGCGCTGGCTATGCAGAATGGAAAAACCAAGGAAACTCGCAAAGAGAAACCCAAGAGGGGAAACTCGAGGGTCCAGTCCCGAAAGGTGCCACAGATGTCATAAAGGTCAACAAATAGGGAAAACCTCAAATGGCTTAAGATTTAGCATTTTTCCAAGGGGAAATATTTGGTCAACCCTAAATTGAGACTTTTGAGAATGTGCTGACCTTTAAGGACACAAAAATGGGCATGCAAAACAAGGTGAAGCAAAAAGGACCTGATAAATAGAAAGGAAAGAGAGGGTCCCCATTCGAAATGGGGCGTGTGTGCTATAGTCACAAAAAATGGTGAATCCATTGGGAGAACACTCCTGTAGTTCTAAAGATAAATATTCATTCTGAAAATGACCTCTAGTTTCGCATGCCAAAGCTGATTTTCAAAGTTGAAATAAGAGCAAGTTAAGGAAGTCAAGATTGAATCATGCTACAACATCATCATGGAGGTGTGTGCATGATGAGTTCATTTAATTTCCTTGGAGATAGCACAGGAAACCACTGATCTAGAGTGATAAGCTACGTAGTTCACGTAACCCCAAAAGTAACCTAGAAATTGCCCTACTGCTAGTCAGGTGTCCATAGCCCTGACGGAGTTGTCGTTGTGACCCCATGAACATAGCATTACTGCTAGCTAGGTGTCCATAGCCTTGGTAGAGATATTGACACACCCATACGGTTGTTATTTTTACTTTGTCCATTCTTTTCATTTGATATTTCTTTTCAGCATTTTCCTCTTTTTCTTTTATGTTCAACTATGTAAGCAATGAAGCCTACTATGGGCTTGGGAAACATAGTGGTCACTGGAGCAGACTCTATATTTTTCACTTATCTTGCCTCCTCAATAATTACCATACCATTCTTTGGAAATTTTAAAATGTGTTTCTGTGTGTTCCATGATAAATGTAGGAAATTCAAGCGGAATGCCATCCTAGGTTAGTTCAGAGTTCAAAATTTGAAAACCAATGCTTAGGGGATTTTAGAGGCCAGTAATAGGGAATGAAGGTTTATCTAGAGAATAATGCAAGAGTGGGTAGCAGGGAAAACCGTTCATTGAGCCATGCACGACCACCATAGTGGAACGGGAAGACTCTTCCAAAATCAAAACAAAACAGTCGAAAAATGAGCAAAACAGAAGGACAAAGCAGGGAAACCTATCCTAACCTATGTACAAGTATTTACACAAACAACTCTTAGAAGATTTCAGGCCTAGAAGTAATGCTTAAGGTGCTTCCCATTGACAGGCAACGAGACATCTTCAATAGTCAAATTCTTTAAATGAAAGGCTTTATCTCCAAGGATTTTAGCAATCTGAAAGGGGCCAAGCCAAAGCTTGTCGAATTTGTTGTGTCCCCCTTTCTTTTTGTGGGCCTTATCCCAATAAAGGACTAGATTGGAAATTCAAAAGGCCTTAATTTTGGCTTGACGGTCGAACCATATTTTGACAATGCCCTAATGTTTGGCGAGATTTTCTATTGCATGGTCTTGTACTTCTTCTAGGTGTAGCAGCTTAGCAAGGTGAGCTTATTTGTGATCTCCTCCTTCATAAAAATATTTAATGAACTGGAGTGTATGTATTTTCAAATTTATGGGAAAAATGGGCTCCAAGCCATAAATGAGATGGTACGAGGAATATCCAAGGGCAGCCTTGTGATGGGTATGATCTTCCCATAGAGTGAAATGAAGTTGGGTGTGCCAGTATTTGGGATTCCTATCTAGTAGCTTCTTGATCACATTGATCAAGTTCTTGTTTGTTGACTCAACAAGGCCATTGCCTTGAGGATATTAATTGGATGAAAATTTAAAGGTGATACCATGGTCAAAGGCCCAACCCATGAATTATAACGAAGCAAAAGCATGACCATTATCGCATACCAGAGCATAAGGGCAACCAAAGTGATTTAAAATAAAACTTTCCAGAAAATTAGTTACTACTTTAGTTGGACATTGTCTACAAGCAATTTCTTTTGTCCACCTAGTATAATAATCAGTAGCGGTCAGAATGTACCTATGTCTAGCAGATAATGGAGGGCTTACCGGACCAATGAACTTGAGACCCACTACACAAATGACCTTACCATCAAAATGGGTTGCAACGGGACAACAACATTCCATTCGCAGGTGGCAGCAGTTTGGTACACATGGCAGGTACAGACATGAATGTGAGAATCCTTAAGGATTGTGGGCCAATAGTACCCAACTCTTAATATCTGATGTACAGTTGACAAACCAGAACCGTTACTAGTCCCGAACTTACCATTGAACTCTTTAAGAAAATGATCAACCTCTTCTTTACCAAGGCATCTCAAGTAGATACCTTCATGATTACTTTTGTATAGTATGGCACCCTATAACATTTAGCTATTGCTTTTCAATCTAAGAGCTCACCTTTGGACCCCCTACAGATGAGGTGGACATTTATGATTCAACAGGTAATATACTATGTCATCATACCATTCCCCTAGAGAGACATCCTCTAGCTAGTACTGTTGCACTGTAAGTTCAGGCCCAACCTCAATAACCACTTCTGACATCATTTTGGAAAGTGCATGTCCTATCACCAGCCTCATTGGTTGGATTTCCATATCATAATCCTACAACAATTCAATCCAATTTACCCTTCGCTCTCCTAGCTCAATCTGCATGAGCAATGACTTCACCATGGGGTCAGGAACTATAGCGAACACTTTGTTGCGTAGGAAATAATGCCTAAACTTCTTGACCCCCTTAACAAGGGCATATGATTTTTTTCAATGTTGTGATACCATAGCTCAGCATCCTTCAGAGGGGTACTTATGAAGGTGATTGGATGTTCGCTCCCCTCATCATCCTTAAGTGTCAATATATTGGCACACGAATGATCTGAAGCGAATGAGCAGATGTAGAAAGGCTTCAGATAGTTGGGGTTCACCAACACAAGGGCATCAGCGATTTCCCTCTTGATCTCCCCGAAAGCTTGATTTGATTATGGGGTCCACTCAACTTTAGTGTCTTGTTTTAGCATAGCATTGAGTGGTTTGACAATTTTCGTGAAGCCTGTGATGAACTTGAGGACAAAGTTGATTTTTTCAAAAAAATATTTTAATTCTTTTTTTTTCCTGGGAGTTGAATCTTCATGATTGAGTGGATACATTTGGAGTGAATATAAATTCCTCTTTCTCATAGGACATGTCCAAGGAGCTTCCCTTCAGTGACACCAAAGATACACTTCTTCGGATTAAGGGAGACCTCGAATTTGTGACATCTTTCAAAGAATTTGCATAGGTTAGCAACGTGATTACCCCAATTCTTTAAGAATACTATCAAATCATCCACGCAGATGATTATGAACTTTCTGATCAGGTCCCTGAATGCAATATCCATGGCATGCTGGAAAGTGGCACTAGCATTGATTAGTCTGAGCGACATCCATTTGTAAGCAAAAGTTCCCCATTTGGTGGTGAATGTTGTTTTATGTCGATCTTCATACTATACCATGACTTATTTGTATCCCAAATATCCATCTAGGAAGGACATCATCTAAGATCCATTTACTATCTGTAACACCTCATCTAATGAAGGCACATGATAGTTATCCTCTTCTGAGGCTTGGTTCAGGTTGCAGAAGTCGATGCAAAATCTGATTTCTCTATTTTTCTTTCTAATAGGAACCAAATTTTCCACCCATGTGGAATGTATAACCAAAAAAATGATTCTGGCTGACAACACATTTTGTACTTCCTCGTATATTATTGGTTCCAATAAAGAATTGATAGGGCATTGTCATTGTCGCAATGGCTTCGCATCTGGTCTAAGAGGGATGGTGTGGGTGATAATTGACATGTCATACATTTTGAGATCCTCATAGCTCTAGGTGATGACATCATGGTACTTTGATAGAGCCTCAATTATCCCCTTTCTTTCTTCAAGAGTGCACACCTTACCAATGAACACATTCTTAGCATTATCAATCGTTCTGAGGCTGTAAGTGTCACACTGGCCACTGATGGTATCTTAGTTAGCTTGTTCATCCTGATCTCTAATTTGATCCAAGTCGAAGATTCACTCTAATTGGACCATCCCCCTAGGGATGGTATTGGTCTTTAGGTTGATAATCCCCTCTATATCCAGGTCAGCCTCTTGAGGCTCAACCTCGTCGATTATCTAGGTAGGAAACACATCTGAACTGGTGATAAAATCTAGGATGTGTTTTTCATTGTTGAATACCTAGAAATTGGCTACATTATCCAGCACTGATGGGACAGAGGTGAGTTCCACCATGAATCATTTGAGGCCAGATAGGGACAGTCATTGTAGCATGCTTGTTGCTTGTGCCAAGGCATTGGTGGTAAGATTCTGAGTGCATAGGATCAATTTGATATTGAATGCATCCAGTCCTTCTAGTAGATACCATACGCAGTGCTTGTAGTTAGTGAGTCTTCGATCATAACAGGAATAGATCTTCCTGACTTACTTTATGACCAAATCTAAATCTTCATATACTTGGAGCATTTTGACTCCTTTTATTAAAGCCTTTAGGATTTCCAGGACTAAAGCCTCATACGCTACCACATTGTTGGTGCAATAAAAATGAAGTTTGTGAGCAGCAAAGTATGACTTACCTCTAGGACTGATTAGTTTGGAACCTGCCCCAGCTTCGTGCTTGGATTTAGACCCATAAAAGCGCAATGTCCAGAATCCAGGAGAATCCTTGAATGCAGAACCAACAAATCTGTCTTTCACCTTTGGTCGAGACTTCATTTTAGTAACCATCTAGGGAGGTACAAGGATGGAAGATATTTGTTTGGGCAGTGCTGACCCAGATTTCTCCTTTGGAGTGGCTTGTCTTTTAACGTGTTCAATTTCTATTTGACACAAACATCAGTCAAACTCTGAGTGAGCAGCATTATGTACCCTGCACCAATTAGGGAGCAAGAGTTCGTGAAAGTTCATTAAGGCTCCCAAACTAAGTTGGTCTTGTATGCAGCTTTCCATGAAATTTTGGATACCATCCACCAATCCAAGAGTATCATCCTCTCTTGAATCTTCATCATCAGATTCTATCAACACTTTAGTGCTTTGAGTAGAAATGGCTAGATTAGCAAGTGGGCTGCATAATATGAGGAAAACCTCACTTATGCCCTCATCCTTGAGGCATTCTTTCTCATTTAGATAAGCTACCGAGGAATAATTCCCCAAATAAGTTTTTGCATACAACACCTCATTCGTGTTGTTATATTCGGTGATCATGAATCTCATTTGTGGTTCTCGATCGATCCAAATCTGATTCAGCATTCCTTTCCATGGCAACCACATGTGGGAGAAGTCAGTCCTGGCGTATCCATTCAATGCCCTTGTGAAATCCTTTCCTAGGATTATAACATACATATGCGGAATATCAGCCACCTGAATATCTATGGTCTATTGGATCCAAGGATTAGCAACAATTTGCATAGGTATTCTATTAATTTCCCCCACTATGTTGATCTCAGTTTTGTTGAGTTATGTTACCTTCCATCAGGAGGGAGTTGGCGTTATTCTAAGCACCTTACACATGCTCAAGGGAATGAAATTGGCCGAGGCTCCCGAATCTAGCAGGCAATTGTGGAGGTTCTTCTCGAACACATGGATGGTGGTCAAAAAGGGAGGATTTTCAAATTTCCCATGAAACAGTCCCCTAGAAACATCCACCTGGGTGACTCGATCTTTGTCTTTCTCATTGTCCCTGCTTTGGGTTGGTGCCTTATTAATTACTTTGTCAGATTGTTTGTTTGTTTGCTGACCTATAGGCGGGTCAACCTTACTGTTGAAGATTTGTCTAACAACTGGTTCATTTTGTTGATCATCGAAGGAAACCCTCTTTGTTCGAGTTTCTTGAGTTGACCCCAGCAGTGGAGTCCCATTTATCATTCTGAAAAAGGCATTCCTGATGGTAGACACCTTTAGTAGCTTGAAGGCGAACATGCTTAGCTTCACCCTTTTGAATTCCTTAGCAATATACTCCCCCATCTGCTTAACTTCTTGATCATAGGAAATATTTTGGGAGGAGCTAGTGGCCTGGCCTTGGTTGTTGTTCTATTGTTTGGACCTACTGAGGTACCATGTGGGTGTATGGAGAAAACCTGAGTTATTACTTGCATTTGGGTCAGGAGGGGTGCTGAAATTATTTGGTGGAGTGGAGGTTGTAAAAGGACCTCTAGCATGACCGTTGACTTGTCTATTCTTGAGGTTATAAGGGGTAGTCCACTGGTGAAACATTTGGACTTCATCTTCCCTAGGCTCTTCTTCATCCTCATTACGACCATTATTTACTGAATTGAAAAGTTGAGCCAAAGGACTTTCATAACTTACCTCTTCTACTTTATCGTTGTTGTTTGAGTTGGCACCCTCCTACTTTGGTGTGTTGCACTCAGCCTTTGGGAAAGGATCCTGATTCACCACCAGCACCAAAGAGTTGTACGAGTCACATGGGATGATGTCTCTACACCTGAAATTGTCCACAACATTTTGGACCTCCACTTGGAAGATATTGGTAGTAGTTTGGAACTCCAGATAGTCCAACTTAGAGTGGCGGCTTATTTTGTGTATACGACACCAATGAGATAAAGTGGCCTTAGCCAGGTGAACTTTGCTTGCAGGGTTCTCATTGCTGCTAGGCTAATCGAGGGGTGTGGGAATGCCACCATTTTTGGGTCTTGTGTTCCATGTCTAGTTTTTCCTTTGGAAAGGCCTTCTTTCAAAGTTCTTACCTGAGTTCTGATTTCTATCATAATTCTGCTCAGATGACATGCTTGCATCTCAATTGCCCTGACTTTCACGATGATCTTGGTTATCATGATTAAGGTTAGCCTGGATGCTCTTTTGTGATGCTTGCAGCGAGTTGTTATGATTTCTCAAGTGTGTCATTTATGTGGACATCTTCTTTATCATCTTTATGAGTTCATCAATCCGTTCCTTTTCGGCATTGTTTGGTTGCGACACTGAATTCTGGAGGAACATAGGTTGTGCAACCGGCTGATTTTGATGAGTAGGTGGAAAGTCAACTACTTGGAGGTATGCTGACACCTGGGATGAATGAGGATGGGAATGCAATGGTAGGGCAATAGATAGTGAGGGACCGGCGGTGCCTGATTCATTAGCTGCCTGGGGTATAGGACCATAGGTAGTTGTGGAACTAGATTCAGCAGGGGTGTCTGATGCTGCAAGGCTTGAGTAAGCCCCTAAATCTGCATCGGATGTGTGGTTTACTTGAGAGAACATAGCAAACCAAAAAATTTCTACCCCAGATCCGTGTTGGAAATAATGGCCTCAACATATGCATCGACCAACCGAGCAGGTGGTGGTCACATTCTTTTTACCAGAGTGGAAGTGAGGTTATCCAATGCTACATAGTAAACAGGTAAAACAATATCATCATTTAAAATATAAGGTGCCTGAAGCTAAGTGTATGCTCTATGGAAGTGATCATTGAGAAAACTGATTGGCTCATTGATCTCCCTTTGAACCAACATGAAGTGTCAATACGAGTCAGCAGGGCTGACTGAAGTTTTGAACTTTTGTAGGAAAGCCTCATTCAGAAGAGCCCAAGTATTGATCATTTCGATAGGTAAGTTGACATACCAATAGAATGCCTCCTCCCTAAGAGAGTAGGGAAAGAGCTTGCATTCCATGTCCTCGTATATAATCTGCATAGTCTTCAAAGAGATTTCAAAAATCCTTACATGTTCCTCTGCAGTCCTCTTCGGGTCTTTGGCATTGAATTTTGTGTAGAAGCTTTCAGCATTCTTTGGCATATCATGATATAAATTGAAGGCCAAAGGGGATAGGTTATTTCCCATCCATTCCATGGGAAGAGGCGGTGGAGGTGGTTGTGCCATACAGATTGGAAGCTATAAAGGGACAACAACAGGGTTTGATATGGTGTTCGGCTGAAAGCCAGCATTCAACCCAGACGTAGTGGTAGCCTAGAAGGTTGTTTACATCAGATGAGTGGAAGGTGGTACTGCTAATGATGATGGAGAAGATAGAGGTGAAAGGGAAATGGGCTGGTCTAGTGAATCGGTGATGATGGTTCCCTTCATTTAGCTCTTTTAGCTCGGATAGGGGGCTGTAATTCTTGAAATTCTCCCTTATTCGGTGTAGATCTCAAGATTTGATGCAATCTCTCAAGGAAAAATAACCCAATTCAATCCAAATTTATCTCCAAAAGACCCTCCTTCTAGTGCTAGTTCTATTAATGGTTTTTTTATGCACTTCTCAACACAGGTAATGCATAGGTACATTACCTCTCTTGAAAGATAGTCTTCCACAATCAAATTGCATAACACTATCCCAAGGTCTCATGGATGTCAGGTTATGATGATGTTTGGAATATAATATTTGATGTATGATGTGATTTATTGGAATCACAAGGCGGTCTTATGTGAGTTAAAACTCAAGGAGAATCAGATTTTTGAATGGAGTTCTTTCGATAGGAAATTACATGCACTTTGTTGTAGGTTCATATAGCAGTCTTGAACTCCATCTCTTCATTAAATTTGACTTTACAATGTGCAATGAAACTTAGCATAGGTTACTTCTAAAAAAAAATGAAAAAAGGGTAGGGAAGAGAGAAGGTTCCTAGACTTGCAACTACCGATGAACACTAATCATGGAAGTTCCTGCTGTGGATAGTTTCCTTAAAATAGAATTTCACTAAACCACAAATTTCACAATGTTATGAAATTTGTGCTAGCTTCTAAGGACTGTAGATATTTCATCATTCATTTTTCATGTAGATGTGAACAAAGATGAGGTTTAAAGAGCAGCTTATAAAATCATTGCCTAGACTAACTTTACACAGTCACTTACCAACAGAAAATGACTAAAAGTATGGACAAGGAAAGCATACACACAACATGAATCTTTAGAACCAAATACAACATTACTTAAATCTACCAAGGACACTTGAAAGGAAACTAAAAACAACAAAACAACTTAAACTAGGATCTTAACTTATTAGAGAAGAATCATGAAAAAAATGAAGAAATCCAAAATACGCCAAGAAATGACTGTATTTCTATTGCAATTTCTGCAACATGCCTTTACAACAACTCAACTCTCTTAAAATAAGAGGAGGGGATCCCTATTTATAGTTTTGAAAAATAAAAATTCTATTCTATTGTGTGGCCAAGATGCACTTTACAGCAGGGTCTCACCTACCCCCAAATATATTACATTTTTAAAACATCTTTTGTCTTTTCCCCTATTTTGTCTTCTAGTGGCAGCATTGTAACAATTTTGTCCTTTTGTTGATTGCTCTTTGCTACAACTACTCTTTCGAAAGTTCTTCATCAATAATAGGATTACCTTCCCGCTTCTTTAAAGCCGCATATTCCATGAATCTCAAGATTACCGAAAAAGGCTTGTCGACCTCAATGATATCAAACCTTAACACCTTTTAACTCCACTCCTTAGAGTTGTTAACGAGCTTTTCCCAATCTCCTTCATACTTGACAACATTATCCCTAAAAATATTAGACTAGGTGAAAGCTCGAGCAGCAAAGCTCATAAAGTCTATAGTAATCTCGACTGACATTTCTTTCTCCATCCTCCTCCGGAAGTGAGGCTTTATGCTTTCCAGATTGATCTTAACAACGGGCATTTCATACCCTGTGATCAGCTTGAGATATCTTGCACAATCTCCTCTGGCCTCCTTGGCCCATTCGATAGCTAGAATTATTATTTCTAAGATCTATTATGGCCTCCCCTTTCAGTTATCAAAATCTCACTTCCATACATCCATCAGCCAATGGTCATCATCATCACTCAGCACTATGAGGATAGCCTCAATTTTTGGATAGGCAACCTAGTACTTCTTTGGGAACTCCTCATATATTTTCCTCATGCCCTCAAGGGATGTTTGTACTTCCAAGAACTTATTTGTTTTTTTGGACAGCCAAGTTGATGCCTGTGTTCCCAATGTCTAAGAGCTGCCCGAACCAAGTTTTCGTGGTCTTATCCAAAATTCTCCTTCTCTCCAATTTGTGGATTTGTTCTTGGGATAGTAACTGCAGTGGGGCTGATGATTTGGTAGGCTGTTCATCTGGAGATGACCATTGTTGAATGTAGGATGTTAAATCAGCCACCTGTACCTTAAGTTCTTTTGAAACCTTATCCTATTTGATAAGGTGCACCACTATGGCGACTGACTCCTAGAGGTGGTCGACCTTCTGCTCCTGTGTAGCCACTCCCAAGTCGATGGTGCAGATGTTGTAGCTTATTCCTTGTTCTCTAACCATCGGCATAGCTATTTCCACTACCCTAGATCAACAGGCATCCATCGTTATCTTAGACCTTACTCTTGCCTTCTTCTCCTTTTCGGTCATAATTTGGGCTATAGCCAGTATTGCCTCTAGCCTTGCCTTTGGATCCTTCTGGGTGGTAGTTCTCTTTTCAAACTGCTTTTGTAGCCAGTCGGGCATTTGAGGCCCTGCCTTGGGTGATTCCTTTTGACCTTTGCTACCCTCCACCCTAAGCTCAATGGCTTTGACATTAAGGGTCTCCTGCTTAGCCCTTGCATCCTCCTTCTCCTCATCAGAATCCTGTAAGAGAGTTATGCACCCGGTGGGAGACTTGGTGAGCAGTTGCTCTTTAGAGTGGTCCTCCTTTTCATCCCCCTTTTCTTCTTCTTCATGGTCATGCTCACCTCCTTCGGGCTTATCTTCTTGTTCATCCTCATGGAAGGATGCTTCTTCCTCATGCTTAGGCATTTGATTATGCCTTTATGTAGGAGACCTACTGCTTTTAGTCCCTGGAGCAGCAACTCTTTCTTCAACTGCAAGTTGTTCTTCAGCTTCCTTATCCTCAATCTCCTTGAGTTGCTTATTCCACTCTATGTCAAGCTCTGGATCAATGGTCTCTTGGAGTATGTTTGTTCCTTGATCCTCACTGCCCTCACTGGGAGATTCATGTGCCACCTCATTTATCACCCGATGTTCATAGAATGGATGCTCATGATATACAAATTCCTCATCCTCCGGCCTCGTGGCTACCTCTTGTTCTGGTCGCTCAAGCTCATCTGATATTTGCATTATGGCCTCCATCCTAGGTGGTTCTATAGGAGGATGAAGGGTTGGCACATTAACCATTGCTTGAGCTATTGCTGCTTGCACCATTGGATTTGCAAGCATCCCCAAAAGTTTGGATGGCACGTTTTGCATGTATTTAATGAAGGATTCTAGGAGAGTGAGGGTAGGCATTGCAACAATAGGTGAAGTGGGTGGAAGGGAAGGAGACATGGATGATGATGAGATTGTCAAGGTCATGGGGAAGGATGAATCTACCCATACAACTTGCATCGTCGAAGAAGTGGAGGCAAGGCGGATAAAGATGTCCACCGTAGGTGAAGAGGAAGCAACCATTGCAAGTGAAGTGGGTGGGATGGTGGTAATGGTAGAAGATGTCACAACAGCTGATGAAGTGGTTGGGGACCCTTGTGGATCAACTTCTAGCTCCTCACCCTCATGGAGTGGATCCTCAGGTATCATAGGCATCCCCATAATGCTACCTATTTTTCTATGTTTCTTAGGAGGCTCGCCCTCCAAGGCCTTCCTGGCATACACCTTTGGATTGTGTTGCTGCTCATCAACCTCCTTCCTCTTTTTTGACTTAACAGACGTTGGAGACTTAGAGGTTTCTCCAGTTGTAGCAATAACCACCCCACTATTAGAGCCACTTGGCTCATTCTCGAGTCACTTGAATGTCAAGGCGACCCCTCATTGCTTCAATCGAGTGACCTGCCCATTGATCCATGCCTTTGTAGGAGCCTCAATGGGCTTGGTAAGAATTTTGAGGTCATCAACCTCTTGCTCATCCCAATCAATCAAAGGTAGTGGCATATTTGTAATGGCATTATACTTTGGGCTGATTACCATGCTCTCATCCTCTTCTAGTTGATCTCGTATTGGACACAAGTTTACTCTCTTCATGAAGTAGGTGGTCATACACATATAATTCCATATCCATACTTCAAAGTCATATTTTCAATTGGCCCATAAATCCTCAACATGGTGGAGGTGGGCGTACTCTGGTCCAAGTGCTTTTTTGATGTGATCGTATGGTTCCATTTGTGGCCTAGTTGTATGCTGCGTGAAGTGGTACTCGGCCAACTCTTTTTCTGAATTGCCTACACACTAGGAAGTATGAATTTGATACAACCTCTGGCCAAGTCTGAGAGGATAAAGAGTGCCTACCAGATATTTACTGCTAAGGATATGGTGTATATGTCACAACAACCATGTCAGCTCCAATAGTATAATCAGTCATTTGGGTATCGGGGCAGCTTATTCGGCCTCTTTGTGAACCATTGAGCACGAATGTAGGTGACCTTCAGGAATTGTATAAATAGGAAGGCATAGTGCTTGAGAAGGGCCCTTGCACTGTGAGAGACTCTTCTCTCAAAATCACCTCCCAGAGACCGACTGATATATGTAGTAAAGGCATCATTCACCCGATAGTATTCTTGCTTGAAATTTCAGAATTGCAGTTGTGAGTACCTGTCATAGGGCTTTAGCTCTCTTCTAGGTGCCTCATTGGGTATTGCAGACAAACCATGGTAATTTCATCGATTTTCCAATGAGTAGACCAGGTAAGACGTCATGTAGAACTTTGAGGTCTTTCTCACACTGATGAATTTCTCATGAAAGCAATTGTTGATTATTTCCCCCCAATATAATGCAGCGTCACTCCCGCAGAGGATTTGTTCAACAAAGTACAACATCCATTCTTGGAAGAACACTGCAGTAGGAAGGCCCATTACCTTGATTAGTAGGGTGACCAGGTCATGATAATCTTCAAATAAATCATTGTGGAAGAGATCTTGGGGAACTTTAGCAATGATAGCCCGCCTGTCCTTCAACCAATATTGGTTGATCAACTTCTTACATCTTATAAGATCCTGATCCCATAATTCTTTACACTCTTCAATGGTTAGGGTATCCATGCTCTCAAAGGAAGGGATGTGGAATGTGTTAGTTATCTTGACAGGGGACATATCAGCCAAGATGTTGCCATCCCTATCCACAATGGTTCTTATTTCAACCTGGTATGCCTCCCAGCATGCCATCACTAGCTCGGGTGCCACCAATGCAAGCGAGAAACCTACAGCCTTGGCAATTCTGCTACTTCTGATTAACTTTGCATTATCTATCTTTGGGTCCACCCTGACCCTTCAGGTAAACTCATGAATATCAACTTACCTAATATTGGTGTCTATTATGTTCTACCAGATAGTCATGATCTTTGAATGCAAAGGTGCCCCCTGGAATTGATAACTCATCTTATCTTTGTCTTGTTTGCCTCGGGGGGCTTTTGCGGTTCTTTTCTCTTTCTCCTTGGCCATCCCAGAAGCCTCTGCACCAGATTCCATAAATCCTACACAAAGAGATGGGAGTTAGCAACATTATCATGAGAAAGTGGCCTCAGACAAATCCCTGCAAATCAAGGTTAGATCCACAATATTCACATTTGATAAATGTCTAACACTTGAGAACAACATCATTAGAAAGCAAAATAAGTGATCCAGGTCTCAAGGGCCAGACTTCCCCTAGCAGAATGTCATTTAGAAGGGGAAATGAGGCAAGGAATTCCCAATGACTACTCCTAATGTTTGATTTGCTCATTGAAGGATTGGTGTGAAAGAAGGCCAAATTTCAGCACGTGGGTTGAAGTTCATTTTTGATTTAGAGGTCATTTGAGCCCTCATTCTTGCATTCAGACTTTAGTAGTCAGAAAGCCATCCAGGGTTGGCTATTCAGAACAGTGCAGGGAAAACAACATTCTGGGAACTGGATTTTGGGGTCCGAGTTGCTAGGGTCGGAAAGCTATTGTGGGATGGCCATGCAAAATGGTGAATTGCAGACGGAATTCCAAAAGGCAGTAACTGAGGCAGATTTGTCAGTTGATGAAAATCTAGCGAAAGATGGAGGTTCAAGGCCTGGAGTCTGGAAAGGCAGACAGGTTTGGATGTTCCACACAACAAAAGGGACACAAAATTCCAAAGATGGAATTCTAGGGGTTGGGGTCCGGAGGGATCTCGGACGATTCATTACCTAGTTAAACTGCATGTGGTGAATGGGCAACCAGGGTCTGGGAGTCAGAAAGTTGCCCGAAGATAGTCGTTCAAAATGGCTAAACAATGATGGTGACATGGGGACATAAGTCCAGGGGCCAAGGTCCGAGGGTATCTTTGACGTTTGGTTTTCCTATAGGGTTAAGATTGACATCATGCATTTGGGTTCCGAGGTCTGAAAGGACGCTCGAGGAAGGGTGTTCGGAATGGTGGGGGCACAACAGAAACTTGAGAGGGGAAATCTAGAGGTCGGGACCAGGGATGAGTTTGGTTGCTGTCAATTTTCTAAGTTTAAACTTTTCGTGTGTGGCTACAAGGAGGTCTATGCCCGAGGGAGGTGGTCAGTTACTCCAAAGAATAGTGATGGGGAGGTCCAACTCCGACTTCAAATTTGGGTTTGTCAATCTCACGATTTTCAGTTTTTTCACTCATGGGTTTTCTAGGCTAGGGTGTTGTCATATCAATTTTCAAGTTTCTTTTAGCTTTTACTTAATTTTCAATTTAAACTCTTTGAAAAGATGGAAAATGGGGCTAGTGGCAAACCTAGCTTCAATCCCCGATGAAGCTCGATGTCGAATTCATGAAGAATGATGAAGCTCATGCTTAGGCACAGAGGCAAAGAATGCTGGTTTTGGGAAGCTCTTCAAATTCCTCTCTGTCATGTGAAAATGACAGGTCGAAATCTATTTAAATAACCCCTAGCGCCATTAATATTTAAATAAATGCCTGGTATGGTGGCAGGTAAAGTAGGTGATTTCAAATTTTCTGGGCGCCAACAGGTATTCTGGGGTCTGGTGGCCGGAAAGACGTCAAGCCACAGCTGTTCAAAAATTTGTGAAACGTTAAGTCACATGACGAATAGGGACCTAGGGTCCGAAAGGACGTCAGCTAGTGGCCGTAGAGAACGGTGAGATATAGATGGAATTCCAGAGAAGGAAATCTGAGAGCCAAAGTCTCAGGACCGGAAAGTCACAAGGGCGGAGCCATCAAGTTCAATCAAATAATTCAGATGGCTATCATGGCACTGCGATTCGGAGGCCAGGGAGACACTAGGCGGTGGCCGTGTAGAACGGAAAAACCAACAAGGAAACCCGCAAAGGGAAACCTGAGGGTATAGGCCCAGAAGGTGCCACAGAAGTCAGAAAGGCCGACAGATAGGGAAAACTCGAAACGGCTTAAGATTTAGTATTTCTCCAAGGGGCAAAATCTGGTAAACCCTAAATTGATACTTTTGAGAAAGTGTTGACCTTTAAGGATGCAAAAATGGGCACGCAAAATGAGTCAAAGAAAAAAGGACCCGACAAGCAGATATGAAAGAGAGGGTCCCCGTTCTGAGTGGGGCATGTGTGCCATAGGCACAACAATACGTTCTTCATCAAATCCGAGTGATGATGTACTCTCCACTTGAGATTCGTTGGATGGTTTCCAGCAATATTCACTTGCAGTAGATGGTGTCCCTCCATATTCACTTGTGGTAGATGGTGTCCCTCCATATTCACTTGTGGTAGATAGTGTCCCTCCATATTTACTTGCGGTAGATGGTGTCCCTCCATGTATTCTTGTGCTTAATGGTGTCCCTTCATATTAAATTTCCATAGAGGGTGTGTCTCCAACTATGGTATCCAAATCTGTCTTACGACGATGCTTTTACATTCATGCCTTTTGTGCTGCCAATTCCTTTTCTCTTTTTGATGGTTGAGGTCCCTCTTCAATTGGCTTGTTTTTGTCAATCATTTCCAATTTCTTATTTTCACGATATGCCACCATCTAATCTCTCTCCTTTTGTTTGAAGGTTTCATACTCTTCGTTTGTTAGTTTCTTCCTCTTTTGTTTATTTGGAATGATAGATAATTTTACCTATAGCATGGTAATGATACAAATATTAGTTCCTCTAAAATTTATCCATTCAAATAAATCAAAATATATGTCATTCAAGGCTTCATAAAGAGTACTTACAATCATCTTGTACAAGAGTATTTCTAGCATAGACAAAGGTCACATGATTTTTTTCAATGGAATTCCTTAAAGACATGTGGTAATGTGGCATGCCATGATTGCAAGATAGGCTCAAAATGGAAGCATGGACAATCCATGTGGTATGCACATCCATAATAAAGGATTGAGAAATGATGTTTTATTTTACTTCCTTAAAACTTATGTCATATATATGTGTATACAAAATGTGGAAGCATACATGGTGTAGGAGCACCATTGAATGTAAATTGGTCCATTCCACTCACTATGATTACTGTAATTGGTGGAATGGGTTTGCATCATCAATAAATAGGTGATGCAATGTTGTTTGTGTCTAAGGGAGGTCTAAAAGGGTGTTGGGCATGAAGCCCTAAAGTGAAATTTTGAGTGGTTTTGGTATGCTAAAGTGTGTTTTGTGTTGGGGAAGTATGGTTTCTTGTTGACTTGAGTTTTTTCAAGCCATTTTAAACCTATTTGAAGTATTCATAAGATTGTGTGAGGGTTGGATGAGTTTTTTTCAATAAACCCCTAGTTTCTTAGGTAAAAAGGAGGGTTTTGTGATTTGACACTTTGGTGAGTTATTTTCTAAAAACAAATGGTGGAATCCTTGGTTTGATAACATATAGAATACTTCCCAATGTAGTTTGGTGTTTTGGAAAAGTATTTAAGATAAGGTCCTTTGTAAAAGAGGCCTAATTTGAGGCCTAGTTGGTGTAGAAATCTAGTTTTGATGAAGTTGTAACAAAGAAGCCTATTGTGGGTTGTTGATATGTTATTGTGTGCCCTATTGGGACTTTGAGAAGTGTCAAGTCTTGGTTTGAGAAGACCTTCTCTAAAAGACATACTTGGTTCAATGAGTTAGCTATGCTACAAGGATGACTGTTGAATTGGTGAAAGTGAAGAATTTAATGAACTTTTAATTGTGAATTGTTGTTGTTGGTTGATTTTGTGTTGAGTTGTGTTACAAGACCTCCCCTGATTACATCAATACACAAGGTAAGTCAATTTTTAAATAACAAAATGCCTCGAAGAGATGTGGTTTTGGTGCACTAGGGGGTTTGAGAGTCTACGAATGTTCATTATGACTACTCCATGATCTAGGCTCTATAGCTTGATGGAGTAGGTTAGTTCTAGGCTATGTACCTCATGTGCATGTTTTTCTATGCAAGGGAAAACAAGAATCCATCATTTGGTTGCTATCCTCTCAAGAAATATAGAAGTTTTCCAATGAAAATGGATGGTTACAAGTTGGTGATTGAGGAAAGAGAATTCAATGAGACTGTAAGTTTGTTCCTAAAGCATGTTTAAACATTTCTAAATGTGTTTCAAGTAGTGGCAAAGCATGTTAATTTTTGGAGTATGATTTTCTAATAAACCCTCATTTGGAAATCTTGTTTGGGAGCATAAAGTAAGGGTTTTGTTGAACAACATTTATTTGAGCCTTTCCATTCCTAAAATTGGTTGAATCTGGTGTTTTCTGACCTATCTAAACACTATTTGGAGTTATTAGGTGTTTTGGTGGTGATTTTAGGATACTTCATTTGTAAATTTGGCCTAATTTGAGGCTTACTCCAGCATTCAGTCAAGTTTTTTTATGTTTATTTCAAAACAAGTTTAATTGAAGTTAAGGTATGTAAATGTATATCAAAATGGGATTCAGATTGTACCTTTAAGTTTTAAAGATACAAAATGAGTGAAGATGGATCACTCGATTTAAGGGTTTGGTGACCTTCTTGTAATATGGTGGATAGTTTGCTACAAGGAGTGAATTTGATAAAACGGTGAAAAGGTTCATTTTTTATGTTTGGAAAATATTTAAAAGATTTTGGAAAATATGTCTCAATGCTTGGTAGAATTTAGAAAGGCTAACTTGTGGAATTTGTTGTTTTGAGAAAATTTGACTCCTTATGCAAAATGATGTTATATCTGCAAGAATTAAAGAGCCTGATGGATTAGTGGTTTGTGAATGTGTATTTGGTTTATTTCAATCAATAACATGTTGATTATAGTGTCTTGGATGTCTGGATAAAGGTTGGTAGCAGGAATCCATGATTTGTTGTTATTTTGCCATGTAAGTTGCATTGAAGAGTGAATTAGTGAATCATGAAGGAATTGAATGGTTTTGAGTTTCTAATCAGGTTTATGCTATGTTACAATCAATTTTATGATGGTTAATCTATTTTTGAGTCTGAAAAAGAATTGGAGCCAAGTTCTAATGTTTTGTGGAAATATGAAATCAAGTGAAATTGAAGGATTTTGATGAAAAGATGATTGAGTTTTTTGGTTGATCTTCTCCAATTTAAGTTAGGGTCAAAAGTACCCTTGATTATTTGTGGATCCTAGTAGATGCTTTGGATCAGGTTTAAAAATGTAATTGGAAAGTGTATATAATTTTATAATTTAAAATGTGCACTAACAACCTAAGTTTATAATGACAAACAAACAATGATCAACAGGGAATATGCAATATAAAAAAATGAAAGCAAGCCATAGTAGAATGAAATAAAATGTGTAAATACTTCACATACCTAGAAAACTAGAGCTTTAAATGGAGGAGATCAAACCAATTATGCAGCCTTTGATTCTTCTTTCTTCAAACTCCTCAACAATTTGACTTTTTCAAAAGCTTTTTCCCCTCCAAACTTCAATTGTATATCACTTTTGAATGGAATTTAGACTTGAATTGATATTATATGCCTTTCAATGTGAAAAATATGCTATTTCATGCAAAGGTGGTTTAAAGATCATGAAAAAGGTGGTGGAATGTGAAAAAAATGCATGCACACTTCATAGCATCATAACAAAGCATATTTTTATCGTCACACGCATAGAATTAGGAGAATATGTAGAATGTGGGCCTCGAGATCACAGGTATATTGAGATATTTTAACAATTTTAGTGCAAGACAAAATGCGCTCGCATTATAACATGAGTGCATTATTTCTGGCTAAAATGACCATATCTCTACTTCTTCAAAACACACTCGAGCATTATGTGAAAGATTTTTTTTTTAATATATTTCTGTTCTCTCTCTTTTTCTATACCCTCTACCCTAATTATATATCTCTCCATGTACCCTTATAGTAGAGGAGGTAGAGGTGAGTGTGTGAGTGTGTGTGAGAGAGAGAGGTACAGTGAGGGACAACAGAGATATATAATAGAGAGAGGGGGGGTTGAGGGTTTTAGGGTCTAAGGGCTTAGGGTTAAGGGTAAAGTGTTAAGGGTTTATGGTTTAAGGGTAGAGGGTGTAGAGTTGAGAGAGAGAAAGAGAGAGAGAGAGTGGGAGAGATGGAGATAGAGAGTGAGGGAGAGAGGGGGAGAGTGGGAGAAAGAGAGAGTGGGAGAGAGGGAGAGTGGGAGGGAGATGGAGAGTTGGACAAATCGAGAGAGGGGGAGAAAGAAGGAGAGAGAGGGAGTGATGGGGGGAGGGAGAGGGAGAGTGGGAGAAAGAGAGAGTGGGAGTGATTAAACAATGAGAGAGAGACCTAAGAGAGGGAGAGGGAGTAGGAGGGAGATATTTGAGAGAGAGAGAGGGAGTGGGAGAGAGATAGAGGGTAGAGGGTGTAGGGTTGAGAGAGAGAATGGGAGAAAGAGAGAGTGGAATAGAGGGAGAGGGATAGAGAGTGGAAGAGATGGAGATAGAGAGGGAGGGAGAAATGGGGAGAGTGGGAGAAAGAGAGAGAGGGAGAGAGTGGGAGAGTGGGAGAGATGGAGAGTGGAAGGGATAGGGAGAGTGGGAGAGAGCGAGAGAGGGGGAGAAAGAGGGGGAGAGGGGGAGAAAGAGGTACAGGGGGTAGGAGGGAGAGATTTCTAAGAGAGAGAGGGAGTGGGAGAGAGATAGAGGGTGGAGGGTTAAGATTTAATTATTTAAAGGTTAAGGGTTTAAAGGGTTAAACGTTAAGGATAGAGGGGAGAGAGATATGAGTGAGAGAGAGAGAGAGAGATAGAGGGGGTAAGAACGAGAGTCTCAAACCTTAAACCCACTCCCATCTACACTATAAACACTTAAACACTCAACCCTGAACCCTGAAACCTAAACCCTCAACCCTTAAACCATATACCCTCTTAATCCCTCAACCCTCAACCCTCAATCCTTAAACCCTATACCCTCTTAATCCCTCAACCCTTAAAACCTAATCCCTTAACCCCTATACCCTCTTAATCACTCAACCCTTAACCCTCAACCCTTAAACCCTAATCCCTCAACCCCTATACCCTCTTAATCCCTCAACCCTCAACCCTCAACCATTAAACCCTAAAACCTCAACCCTTATACCCTCTTAATTCCCCATCCCTCAACCCTCAACCCTTAAATTTTAATCCCTCAAAACTTATAACCTCAACCCTCCCTCAACCCTCAACCCCCCTAATCCCTCAACCCCTATACCCTCTTAATACCTCAACCCTAAACCCTCAACCCTTAAACCATAATCCCTCAAACCCTATACCCTCTAAATCCCTCAATGCTTAAATCCTAATTCCTCAACCCCTATACCCTCTTAATCCCTCAACCCTCAACCATTAAGCCCTAATCCCTCAACCCCTATACCCTCTTAATCCATCAACACTCAACCCTCAAACCTTAAACCCTAATCCTTCAACCCTTATAACTCTTAATCCCTCAACCCTCAACCCTTAAACCCTAATCCCTCAACCCCTATACCCTCTTAATCCCTCAACCCTCAACCCTCAACCCTTCAACCCTAATCCCTCAACCCTATGCCCTCTTAATCCCTCACCCTCAATCATCAACCCTTAAACCCTAATCCCTCAACCCTCAACTCTCAACCCTTAAACCCTAATCCCTCAACCCTATACCCTCTTAATTCGTCACCCTCAACCATCAACCCTTAAACCCTAATCCCTCAACCCCTATACCCTCTTAATACCTCAACCCTTAAACCCTAATCCCTCAACCCTTATACCGCATTAATCCCTCAACCCTCAACCCTCAACCCTTCATCCCTAATCCCTCAACCCCTATACCCTCTTAATCCCTTAACCCTTAACCGTCAATGCTTAAACCCTAATCCCTCAACCCATATACCCTCTTAATTCCTCAATCCTCAACTCTCTACCGTGAAACCCTAATCCCTCAACCTCCATACCCTCTTAATCCGTCAATCTTAATTCCTCAACCCTCAACCCTTAAACCCTAATCCCTTAACCCCTATACCCTCTTAGTCCCACAACCATTTAATCCTAATCCCTCAACCCCTATACCCTATTGATCCCTCAACCCTCAAACCTTAAACCCTTATCCCTCAACCCCTGTACCATCTTAATCCCTCAACCCTTAAACCCTAATCCCTCAACCCCTATACCCTCTTAATATTTGAACCTTCAATCGTCAACCCTTAACCCTTAAACCCTAGTCCCTCAAACCCTATACCCTCTTAATCCCTCAACCCTCAACCCTTAACCTTTAAACCATAATCCCTCAACCCCTATACCCTCTTAATCCCTCAATCCTCAACCCTCAACCCTTAAATCCTAATCCATTAACCCCTATACCCTCCTAATCCCTCAACCCTCAACCCTCAACCCTCACTATTATAGAAACAACAATATATGACTAAGTAAACTACTAAATATTACATATAAATGACTAACTTTAGTCAAGTGACTATTAGTGCTTTATTTTTAGTCATTTATAACACCACTAAATTTATGACTAAATTTTTTTATTCATTTATTTAGTCATTGATTTGGTCATTGATTTAGTCATTAATTTATTCGTGGTAGTGATTTATTTAGTCATTGATTTTTGTTAACCGGTCATTTATTTAGTCATGATAGTCATTTATTTAATCATTAATTTAATCATATATTTAGTCATTAATTTAGTCATATATTTAGTCATTAATTAATCATTACTTTAGTCATATATTTAGTCATTAATTTAGTCATATATTTAATCATATATTTAGTCATATATTTAGTCATTAATTTAGTCATTTAGTCATTTAGTCATATATTTATTCATTTAGTCATTGATTTAGTAGTATATTTAGTGCGTTTTTAATTGTCATCATTTGGTAGTTTATCTTATTAATCAAAAATATCACTTATCAACTATCTAAAATATTTGCACAATAAAATAGCAATGAGAAGGTAAAAATAACTTAGTTTATTAATCAAAAAGATGTTACATACAAATGTGTAAGCTTGAAAATGGAGTTACAATTTGTTGTCCCAACATGAAATAAATTGAAAGATTACAACACATTGTTGAGAGAGAGAAAACCTAGCTGAAATCCACTCCAAAACCTTGCCTTTATGTTATTCAACAACTTACAAAAGAATAGGAACACGACTATTCTTTTATATCATAACCTACAGCCCCTTACCCTTGTAATGCATAAGTACATGATGCATATTTGCAAAGGAACTTTCATTCTATGATTGTGATAAAGCTCCAATTATTTTTAGGTTGCCCTCATTCAAACTAACCATATGTACAAAGATTTTCAAACTCTCTTTCCTACTATAGCTCTTTATGCAAACTCTGCCACCACCTCCACTAGCCCATCCCTTACCTCCAAAAGCACTTATCATACCCGTTCCCTTCCTACACAAGGAAAAAAAGATTCCCTCAATGATACAATCAATAAAACCAATCTAAATGTAAGCAAAGAAAGTGCATCCATGGTTAGTGTAAACAATAACCTTAAATTTGAAATAATTCAATGGGTCTATACTAAAGTACCAAAGAATTAAGGAGATTTTAGATTTTCTACCATGTTCATATCCTAGAAATATTAATGACTTACATCAAGAGAATGAATTATGAATTCCATGGGTCATTATCAGTTAAAATTGATTGCATTCGTTAAATATCTATCATGGAAATAACATCTTAAAAGTGTATTTCCTTGCTATTAAAACAAAAGTGATTAAGGTATCAAATCTAATAAAGAAATTACCATCAATCTAAGCCAACATAAATATAAGTAGAAGTGGTGTTTACAACCAAACAATAACATTAGCTATTGCTATGTAAGAAAAAAATAAAAATAAATGCCAAGAGATTGTAGACCAATATCGATGGTTTTTTTATTCATTAGGAGTAGTGCTTGTAAAAAAATATAGACCAGGAAACATCTATCAAGAATGGACTATCCAAAACTAGGAAAAACATGTATAAAATTCCTGACAGTTGCCAAATATGAAACAACCATCAACAATTACTTGAAGCCAAATCATAGCAACTACCCACAAGTTAGCAAGGAATTAACATAAAGTCGGTTTACAAATAAAATACAAAAAACTTAACAAGTTAATTTATACGAACTATATCCTTCCCCCCCCTTTTCAAATATGCTTTGCAATGCTAGCATCTTCAGCATATGCATCTTGAATATTTTCAAAAAGCCTATGAAGGAAGATATTTGAAACTCCACCTGTAGCCACAATAAATGGACCAGTAGCTAGAGTTACAAGGGAAACTTTCCAACTATTTATGAATCCCACAACAAGACCTCCAAAAATGTTTCCATGTGATGGACATAATTTCCCATCTACTTCATCAACTGAGTTATGTGCTTCCCCAAGGAAAGTTGTGAATTGTTGAGTACACAAAGCAATGGGGAAAAGCTTAGTTTTATATATCACTAGAAAATGGGGATATGATCAATATAATAAATAATGGGATAACAAGAGTCTGATACATAATTGCAAAAGGGACAAACTCTACATGAAGGTTGTGATTGTAATAGTTAGGAATTGTTGAGAAGATACTTGGAGATGAGTCTTGGTTTTATTTAAGTATTTTAAGCACTTTGGAATTTTATAAAATTTTAACCAATGTATTTCATCTTTAAGACTTTAATGAATCCATAACCTATAACTCTTTTCTGAACCATTTTCATGGTAAATGAATTAAGCTATGTTTTAATACAGGATTATACCCATCAAGTTATAGACAAAGATTCAATGCTATCTATTTAGCCAAAAAGATAACCATACTAGATAGAGTCCCAACATCTGTGGTCAACAATAATCCTAGATTAGACATGCTATCAAGATAAAACACCTAATATCAAAATGGGGATCTAAAGTTGATCACAAATTCTATCTCAATTGACTTAGTAGCTATATAAATAAATTGAAATTTCTGCCTTATTGTTGAATTTATATAGTTTAAAAGGAAAATGAAATAGAGTACCTTGAGATCTCTCCCAAAAAGTAGTAGGAATCCCATGTTGCAGAGTATGAAATATGCAAACTAAAAATCCCACTTTCTACCATGAATCTGAAAACCATCACAATAGGAAAGAAAGATTGAAATTTTATCACTGTAAAACAAAAAATATAAACAATATCTATGATAACAACTATCTAATCATATAAATATCTATAAAAATTAAGGCCAAATGATATGAATTATAGTTATTAACTATGTTTTGAGGCAAATATGCATAAATATTTCTATATAACCATCAAATTTGGTAGCTATTGTAGTTGTGCTACTTGCATTGCTCATTGCCATGTTTTAGGGAGCTCTACAATGGTGTCTGTTAGTGTAGATTTCCTATGCAGATATCCATTCATAACAGCAAGGGAAAATATGTTATCGGTGAGATACTAATATAAATGCTCAGGATTAAACCTAAAGATGACTACAAATGAAAGCAAAAAAATTAAGAATAAAACAGTTGTGTGATAAAGACATTACTAATCTTCACCAATACATTTCCCTAACAAGAGTGAACATAAATTCCATGTTTCTCCTAGACTTGAAGAAAAATAAATCAACAAAATACATACGTAAAAAAAAAATAGTTTATCACTGTAAAGGATGGCAATTACTTATCAATATTAAGAAATTTATTTAGAGTCCAAATCTTGAAAAATTCTACCAAGCCTTTTCCTAGTTGACGAGCATTGCATTTTAAAGCTATTGACTCGATCATTTGAGCTACTTCCTAATTGTCACATTGTAAAGCTTTATCTTTATTGGTTGGGGGAGAGGATCTAACATTAAGCCCTCATTTTCCTTTCCAAAAAATAATCAATGGATCAAAGACTTTAGAAATGAACCTTGGTTGTTAGTCTTTTTATAGAAGTTTGTTGATGCTCCCTCATGCTTACTTTCAAGCTGTAACAAGTACATGCATTATAAACAGCTTAGATACCAACATTTTTTTTAAACTTCCAACATACCAAACAAAGATTGTATGATTTTTTTCTCAGCAAATATTTAAATGGCAGCTAGCAAGCTTGATATAAGCAGATGTTGCTTTATCTCATGTACCATACAAACAACCCTCTACTAATAGATGTTTAGCTTAACTAGGTAACATATTGTTCAGAACATCAAAATATAATATAAAGAAGAAAATATGTAAAACACCCAAAACATAAGACCAATTGAATGGAATTCCATTTAATATGAAGCTAGGGATGACAAATCAATGGAGAGGATTATTAAGGGATAGATATTTCCAATGATTACAAGGGATAGATTGTATTGATCTTTTTTATTTTCTCTAAAATTGATTTGGTCATCTATTCACAGACTGGAAATTACCTAAGAGTGATGTGGATTTTGAAACATGGTGGCCCTTGCAAGATCCATTCTAGTAACATAAGTTTCAAATTTGTTTCACATTTCATGTTGTCATTTTTACATGTGAATGTCACCATTCATTGTAACAGTGTCAAATGCTTCGTGTGGTCAGATTTGCAAAAGTGCAACCCCTCAAAAAGCTAAACAAAGATTCTCAGTAATCGAGATACGAAGGCTAATCTTCTAAGAACCTCTCCAAAATGTCCCAGAATATGACATGGTCACTTTATCCAAACTCAAAGCAACCAAGATTTAGATCAGAATTAAGATGCCCTTCACATGATCATTCATTGCAAATTCCCTATAATCTATAAACTAATGTTCCACCCAAATGCAATAATTATCACAAATTAACCCAGAAGCTACGGTAGATTTGGAAATTCATATCTCAAATCACTAATACGATGCAATTTTGCAATCCTATAAAGTCCCAAAGCCTTTTTTAATTGATTCTAAATAGTACATTGACTTATCAAAAAATTTAAAACACAAAAATGGCATATTTTTGTCTAGATTTATCCCAACAACGATAGTTTTTCCCTATTCATCACCAAAAATTATAGGGGGCTATTTCAATTTATCTTAAATATATAAAGTAGCATCAAATTACAAGGATTCGGTTAAATGATCTTTCATAGCAACTAATTTGAGTGGAAAATGGCACACTTTCTCTAAATTTTCCCAAGTTTTTTGCAAGAACATAAAAATAAGATCTTGCACGTACATAATCAATAAATCACAAGCTATTATATGAATTTTTTTGTCAATGATATGCATAGCTCAATAATATTAAAAGACATTGGTAAAAACAATTTATAGATAACACGCTAATTATATATGAAGCAGACATTAAACATACACCATATTCCTTTTGATGATCTTCCTACAAACCTAATTTATATTGAATTTGTTCATAGAGTTAAAGATATCAAAAACAACTCAAAATTCATTTGCATTCTTCATTATTTTTAGAAGTAGATACTTTGATGTGAATATATTTTAAAATATTCATTGGGTGAAAAAAGGCTTGATTACATCATCAGACAGATGTTATATCCATTTTTTCCCTTGTAAAAGATCAACCACACTGCTAATTACATTTAATCCCCCAGTGCAGTATTAAAGGTTGATGTAAAGTCACTAAATGAGAAAGGATATTAGTATATATTTAAACATAAAAAAATGAACCAAGGAAAGCCATCATACTATTACCTAAGATGTAAGAAGTGATATAGCACAAGGTAATGCCAATGTGGATGTTAAGATCACCAAGGAGCTTATGCATGAACACCAAAATACATTCAACTTCTTACAACTCAATGTTTGTAGATAACATTGAAGGGCTTCCACCATAGAAATATTCAATATTAAAACAATAGCAACATGGCCAGTAGACATTGGACTTACACTTTACCAATTCATTGGACATTAAAAATTATTATTCAAATGGGATCTAGAGTCCAGAGATCAGACATATTGTAGGAGAAGAAAAACAAGTCACAATGGTCAATTACTTCTGAAGTTTGGATTCAAAATTTAGGACCTAAGAAAGAAGACAATGACATTATTTTAAAGAAGGTGAGCAAAGACAAGTGAATTACTATGGTATATAAAATAGAACAAATAACAACTACAAAAAGTATATAAAAGAACAATCGACAAAAGATTCATAGAGAGAGAATTTACACTTGGCGTTGTAAAAAATATACTATGTACAAGCAGCCTCCAAACAACAATAGAAATGGTGCCTAGGAAATAAGCCAAATAAAGCTCTACAATATCATAGACCTCAATCATAATTGCATCAAGACAATATGGTATCACATAAGCTTATAATATGAATATGTTTATTCAAGGAAATAGGATGACAATAAAGTATAAAGCTAGTCTAGAAAGTGAAATGAGACTAGGATAAAACATTAGACATAAGTCTAGGAATTAGGAATTAAAAAAAAGTGAGTAAAAGATAAGTCTATTCTAGGGGATGGTTCTTTATAAAACTCATGTGATCTGGTTAAACCAGCACACTAATACATTTAAGACTACTGGTTTTTGCAATTCAAAGTGGCTCATTTGAGAGCTTCAGTTCTTTTCTATACTGATAGCGGTAGAACATATTGTTATTTTTATAGTCAAAGGTGAGTTTATGAATTAGTTCTCTTTCAGATCACAAAAATCAATATTTTATTATTTTTGGAAGTTTTTGTTTCCAGTATTTCTAGATTTCAGTTTGGAGCTCATCAATTAAATTTTGTTTTAGAATCAGAATTTTTTTAACAAATATTTTTCTTCAACTATTCATTGGTATCAAAGTAATTAGGCTCATAAGACACTATAGTAGATGTAAACCATAAAATTAATTTTACCACACATTATGTGTCCCATATCCAACATTTCTTGGACTATCCCTTCACTCCCATCCTCGAGTAGTTTTTGATACCTGTAGGGAGGAACAATGATGCCTTAAAAAATCCTCTTTTTTGATAGAATGCTTCAAAGAGATGTCATATCATGGAATGAAATGATTGCAAGTTTTGTAGAAAATTGTTTGTTGAAAAGGCTTTCAAAACATTCAAATGAATACAATTGGCAGGTATAGAGCCAATATTCTGGCTAGAGTCCTCCATGCCTGTGCCAAAATGGGAGATTTGGGACAAGCTATGAACATGCAACAAAGCATAGTGGTAGGGGAATTTTTGTCAGATATTATAATTGGATATGCTTTGGTAGACATATATGCAAGATGTGGAATTGTAGACAAAACACCTAAATTGTTTGATAGAATGTCTCAAAGAGATGTCATCTCATGGAATGGAATGATTGAATACAAAACGAATTTTTCAAGGAACCTCTAAAAATATTTGAATTAAAAAAGCACTCTAGAACACATCCTAACATTCTATTTTCAATGGAATCAGGGAGGTTATTTAAAATTTTGCACCCTTCTATGTTCAAGTGTTGCAACTGTGACAGGTTGCCAATGAATTAGGGAGGCTATTTAAATCTATACACCCTACCATGTTCAAGTGTTGCAGCTATGAAAGGTTGCCAATGGAATCAGGGAGCTTATTTAAATGTCCACACCCTTCTATGTTCAAGTGTTGCAGTTGTGATAGGTTTCCAAACAAATTAGGGAGCTTATTTAAATGTCCACACACTTCTATGTTCAAGTGTTATAGTTGTGATAGGTTTCTAATGGAATCAAGGAGGTTATTTAATCAGGGAGCTTATTTAAATGTACAAAACCTTCTATGTTCAAGTGTTGTTTTGCAGCTGTGATAGGTTGCTAATGAAATCAAGGAGGTTTTTAAAATTGTGAAAATATTTTATTTTTAAGTGTTGAAGTTGTGATAGATTGTCAATAGAATCAAGGAGGTTATTTAAACCTTTAAAATTTCCTATTATATTCAAGTACTAAAGGTGTGAGAGGTTGACAATGGAATTAGGGAGGTTATTTAAACCTCTGTGAGTTTCTATTTTCAAGTGTTGCAGATGTGACAGGTTGCCAATGTAATTAGGAAGGTTATTTAAACCTCTACAGTCTTCTATGTTCAAGGGTTGCAACTGTGACAAGTTGCCAATAGAATCAGGGGGGTTATTTAAACTTTTACACATTTCTATGTTCAATTGTTGCAGTTGTTATAGGTTGCTAATGGAATGAGGGAGGTTATTTAAATTTATATAGCCTACCATATTCAAGTGTTGCAGTTGTGATAGCTTTCCAATGAATGAGATAGCTTGGGTCATTCTTCATTATTCCTAAATGATGAGCTTCAAAAAGGATGGTCTTATGTGTGGAGTTTTCTTTCACAAGGTGACAAACCTAGTTGGGGTTTTTAATTAGAGGTTACAAGTGTAAAATGAGGAGTTTTCTCTTTATTTTTCCTTTGTATAATGCATAATGAGGTTTCATGAGGCCAAGCCATGGTCTCTTTCTGAGAAAGAAAGATAAATTTGTAGGGGTGGAGCTATCAAAACTTAGTTGTGTTTCTTCATGGTCGCAACCTGAAGAAATGATCTTCTTCAAGAAGTGCAAAAATCCCACTTGGGGTTTTGAATCAAAATGCTAAATAAGGTGAAATGCAACAAATCTGGGTTTTTGTTTCATGGTCACAATAAATCTTCAAATACAGAAATGGAAAAATTATTTTTTCATGGAGACATTTAGAATGAAAAAGTATAATGCATTCCACAACCCTAGTCTATTCTTCATGGCCGGGGCCAGAAGGTCTTCTTCCTTCATAAATTGCAAAATACACTATTTAAAAATAAAAAAAACTTCAAATAAAGAGGAAAAAAACTAGTTTTTCCTCATTTTGACAAAAGAGGAGCTCAAAGTGATCTTATGATTTGCTAAGAGAAATATGAGAGAATCCAAGTATATTCTAGTAGTGAGCTTACCTGAGCTCGATATTGATTGTTTCCATTAAATGTGCAAGTATTTCACCATGAAATACCATTGCCAAGCTTCAAGGATCGCAATCATGGCGGCTATGAGAAAAATGAATAACCAGAGAAGATAAATAAATAAATAAATGATCATAAATATGCTTATGGCCACGGCCTTGATCCATGAAATGGCTTGCAAATGGTGAAGAAAGCTAATTTTTGTTCAAAAAATCACAATTACCTCTTTGTTTCCAGTGTAAATCACACAAAATTTGTCAAGAATCAGTTAAGGAAGACCATATATAGTGCTACACCTGAAACCCCATGGCGGTAGCATTTCCTCCAAAATTCTCAATGTAGAAACAAGGTATTTTTTCTTTTTCCCATTGTTTTGAGTTTAGGGTTGGAAACCCTATTGAGGTCGACCAAGTTACTTTTACCTTGTGTTTTAAAAAATGCAAGCACAATTTAATGTGATACGTGGGCTTAGAGATGGATTTTTATGCCTTAGGTAGTTTTTCCTTGTGTGGCATTTTCAAACTTAAGCATTTTTTGCCTTGTATTCATTTGAAAGACCATGTGCCTTAGTAAATATTTTTCCTCTTTGAAATATGCCTTCTAGAGACTTTGGAGTTTCCTTTTGCTCACATGGGCCGAATTATTGGTCTTTTGTTTGCCTTCGAAAATCAAATCTTTGACCAGGTGATAATCATAAGTCACTTATGGCTTTGAAAATGTAGAAATGATGTGAGTTAGATTGAATGCCTTGGAGGAGTTTTTTTTTTTGCTTGAATTATTTTACAATCATTTGAATTATATCATTTATTTTGCACTAGATATCTTGTAAAACATTATTGAAGTGATTTACAAATCGCTTTATTTTAATGTTATTTATTTAATGCAAGTATTGATGTAATCTAGGGAAGTGGTGGGGTCTCTTTTGCATTCTATTTTGAAATGTAAGGAAATTTGTTTAAGTGATGTATTATGAATCACTTAATCAAATTATTGTTTTTAAAAATGAAAATTAGAGTCTTGTGCCCTTGGGAGGGGAACAAGCTTAGGTAGAGGTCCCATGAGGGTGGCTTAAACTCTATGGATTATGATCAAATTCGAAAGAAAAAAAGAATAGAGGAGTAATAATCATTTATTTAGTCATTTTTATTTGTCTGATATTAGTAATTTATTTAGTCATTTATTTTTTATTTTACCTAATGACCAAATTAGTCATTTATTTGGAATATTCTACTAGTGTTAGTCACATGACTAAATTTTTTAGTCATGTGACTAAAACTTTTAGTCACATAGTCATTTATTTGGAAAATTTAACTAGTCCCTCAACCCCTATACCCTCTTAATACCTCAAACCTTAACCCACAATTCTTAAACTCCAATCCCTCAACCCTTAAAACCCTAATCCCTTAACATATATACCCTCTCAAACCCTCAACCCTCAACCCTTAAACCCTAATCCCTCAACCCTTATACCCTCTTAATCCCTCAACCCTCAACCCTCAACCCTTAAAACCTAATCCCTCAACCCTTATACCCTCTTAATCCATCAACCCTCAACCTCAACCCTTAAAACCTAATCCATCAACCCTTATACCCTCTTAATCCCTCAACCCTCAATCCTCAACCCTCAACCCTCAACCCTTAAACCATAATCCCTCAACACCTATACCCTCTTAATCCCTCAACCCTCAACCCTCAACCCTCAACCCTCAACCCTCAACCCTTAGACCCTAACACCTCAACCCCTATACCCTCTTAATCCCTCAACCCTCAACTATCAACCCTTAAACCCTAATCCCTCAAACCCTATACCCTCTTAATCCCCCAACCCTCAATAGTAAAAATGAAACCCTAATCCCTCAACCCCTATACACTCTTAATCCCTCAAACCTCAAACCTTAAACCCTAATACCTCAACCCCTATACCCTCTTAATCCATCAACCCTCAACGCTCAACCCTTAAACCCTAAGCCCTCAACCCCTATACCCTCTTAATCCCTCAACCCTAAACCCTCAACCCTTAAACCCTAATCCCTCAACCCCTATACCCTCTTAATCCCTCAACCCTCAACCTCAACCCTTAAACCCTAATCCCTCAACCTCTATACCTTCTTAATCCCTCAACCCTATAACTTATTAATCACTCAACCCTCAACCCTCAACCTTGAATCCCTAATCCCTCAACCCCTATACCCTCTTAATCCCTCAACACTCAACCTTCAACCCATAAACCCTAATCCCTCAACCCCTATACCCTCTTAATCCCTCAAGCCTCAAACCTCAACCCTTAAACCCTAATCCCTCAACCCCTATACCCTATTATTCCATCAACCTTTAACCCTCAACCCTTAAACCCTAATCCATCAACCCCTATAGCCTCTTAATCCCTCAACCCTCAACCCTCAACCCTTAAACCCTAATCCCTCAACCCTTATACCCTCTTAATCCCTCAGCCCTCAACCCTCAACCCTTAAACCCTAATCCCTTAACCCTTATACCCTCTTAATCCCTCAACCCTCAACCCTTAAACCCTAATCCCTCAACCCTTATACCCTCTTAATCCCTCAACCCTTATACCCTCATAATTGCTCAACCCTCAACCCTTATACACTCTTAATCCCTCAATCCTCAACCCTTAACTATTAAACCCTAATCCATCAACCCCTATACCCTTTTAATCCTTCAACCCTCAACCCTCAACCCTTAAACCCTATTCTATCAACCCCTATACCCTCTACCCTTAAACCCTAATACCTCAACCCTCTTGACCCTTAAACCCTAATCCCTCAACCCTTATACCCTCTTAATCCCTCAACCCTCAATCTTCAACCCTTAAACCCTAATCCCTCAACCCTTATACCCTCAACCCTTAAACCCTAATCCCTCAACCCCTCTACCCCCTTAATCCCTCAACCCTCTTCACCCTTAATCCCTCAACCCTTAAACCCTATTCTCTCAACCCCTATACCCTCTACCCTTAAACTATAATCCCTCAACCCTCAACCTTTAAAACCTAATCCCTCAACCCGCAACCCTCAACCCTTAAACCCTAGTCCCTCAACCCCTATACCCTCTTAATCCCTTAACCCTCAACCCTCAACCCTTAAACCCTAATCCCTCAACCCCTATACCCTATTAATCCCTCAACCCTAAACCCTCAACCCTTAAACCCTAATCCCTAACCCTTAAACACACTTAGTAAACTCTATACCCTAATCCCTCAACCCTTATACCCTCTAAATCCATCAACCCTCAACCCTCAACCCTTAAACGTTAATCCCTTAATTCCTAGGGGTTGAGGGTTGAGGGTTGAGGGATTGAGAGGGTATATGGGTTGAGGGATTAGGGTTTAAGGGTTGAGGGTTGAGAGTTGAGCGATTAATAGGGTATAAGGGTTGATAGATTAGGTTTTAAGGGTCAAGAGGGTTGGGGGATTATGGTTTAAGGGTAGAGGGTATAGGGGTTGAGGGAATAGGTTTTAAGGGTTGAGGGATTAAGGGTCAAGAGGTTTGAGGGATTAGGGTAGATTGTTTACACCCTATTCCCTCAACCTCTATACCCTCTACCCTATACAGTGGACCCTCAACCCTAATCCCCTTACCTTATATCTGATGAGGCTTTGTATTGACCTCATAATCATTAAGTTTTTAATCTTGTTAATACTTTATATCTGGCTTTAAAAACTCATAATCTTCTCTTTTTTGTATGTTTTATGAACTTATGAAGGTATAAAGACTTATAATATGGATGGTTAATGTAAGTGATTATTTTATGTTATATGCATGATTAAAATGTGGTGATTAATCTATGAATGCTTTATAACATGTATACATTTATTATGTATATGGAGTTAATATTTAATACTCATCCAAGTGATGACTAATTTTGTTTGAAATTAAGGAATGGGGAGATTTATTATGACTCATCCTCAAATGAGTTATGATACGCTGATTTCATTTTTATGAATCATCATGCTGAATGAAGATTTTACCAAATACAACTCGAGCTCCAACACTACACACCAGTTCACAAATTTGGAAATTAATGCAACTAAAGACAGTTATAAGGATCCACGCCAGCTTATTCCTACACGCTAGGATATATTTTAGACTTTGAGTAGATTAAATTTCCCACTTATCTGTTGTTTTTAAAATAATGTTGGATATTTATATCTAGGGACAATGCAATTGGATGTTAGATCATACCAAGTTTATGATATTTCTCATGTAATTTCCCTTCTATTTTTAAGATTATAATCATTTATGTAATTCGACCCTATTTGGTCACATTAGTTGGAAATAAGAAGAAATTTGATCTCAACATTGTGTTCAAGGATTCTTTCAACTCACTTTTTGAATGAGGTGACCCTGTTAGTTGATAAGAATTGATTATTTGATTATTATTGTTATGCTCCATTTCCCCTGTTAGTTCAAGTTGAAATCATTTCATTTTTATGAGTTGAAAGATAATTTAGATCGAAGTTGTACTAAAAAATTGTTTTCACATTGTTTTATCAAGTTATGTAGTTCATTTTTAGTGCAAGATCATTTGCATAACCAGATAATCTAAAATATCATTTTAATGGATTATGTGCAAAGGAAGATAGTTACTTGTCAATCTAGTAAGTGAGGAATGGAATAGTTTATTTTCAAAGAAATTACTTAAGTAATAAATAGATTTAAATTTCTACAAATTAGATTAAGTTAATCCTCCATTCCCTCATAAACTACTTATCTTGGAATGAAATTTCTATGTTCAAATTCCATTTTTAAGGTCATTTAGGATAAATCAAGAATAGAATGTTAGTTCAGAAAAACTCTTAAAAGAAGGAAAAACAAGAATATCTCTGAATCACTCCTAACTGAGCCAAAACTACCAACACCCCCCCCCCAAAATACCAATCCAACTCTTACCACAGATAACTTTAGACACCCCTGGGTTGACATTGAAGAAATTAAATGAGTGGGAATTGTGACATCATTGGGAGAGTCCTTGGTTAGTGCTACGAGTTCACTCTCTGCTAGGTCAGAGTTTACCCAGTTATAAAGTATGGGGGACAAAGATCAAGAGGAGGAGGTTCCCAATATAATTTTTTCCTTTCCCATTTCCATTAATGTCTAGGCTAATGAACCATCAATGAAAAATATCTCACCTTCTAATTTACCTACATTTAGAGGGAAAAATTTGGAAGATCCTGATTAGTTTTTATTCAATTTTAAAGTGTTATGTCAAACTTATGATTATACATCTAAAAATAAAAAGTTGAAATTGTTTCCATCCACTCTTAAAGAGTCAACTTTAAAATGGTTTATGGGGTTAACTACAAATTCAATAAATACTTGGGATGAAATGGAAACAGTATTCTTGAATAAATATCAGGATTATTGTAGAGCCAAGGATAAGAAGGAAGAACTATTTAAAATGAAGCAATTGGAAGATGAGAGTCTAGAGCACTATGTAGATAGGTATCAATTTGTTTTAAAAAGGTGTGGAAATGGATTATATCAAGAAATTAGTAAGTCTATCTTTTTAAAAGGAATTGATGATGATTCTAGAGATACCTTGAATTTGATAGGAAAGGGGGATATTAATAAACAATCATTTGAGGCAATTATTGAAATCTATAGGAATTATTCTAGGACAAGACCAGGGTATCGGAAAAAGAACAAAGGTTCCTCATCAGATGTCTCTAAAGTCATGGAATAAATTTAAAATTTAAAAACAAACATTCTCCTTCATCTCAGTTCTCAGCCTGACAAAAGAACAGTTGAACCTTTGGCCATCTACTATCCTAAATGTAGGGATAAATATCCACTGAGGGAATGTTTTATTAATCAGGTTGATTTATGTGACATATGTGAAAAAACACATTCTACTGGTAAATGTAGTCTCCTCCCAGAAATTAGGAATCAATTGAAGAAACCAGTAGAAGAAGAATTGAATTTTGTAGAACAAAGATAGTTTAACCCTGCCTTTGGTCAACCTAAAAATAATTCTAATTTGGGTTCAAATTAGTGGAATAATCATTGGAATTCTCTTGGTCAATGGAATCCCCAACAAATGCAGAATCCACTTCAACCCATGACAAATGCTTGGGTACCATCATGGGGATAGAATGAATATCCACAATGGAACTAGCCTCAATGGTAGCCAAACCAGCCTCAATGGCAGCCAAACCAGCCTCAATGGCAACCAACTTAGACCCAATGGTAGCCTAATCAATGGAAGAATCAAGGGCCAAAGAGACCTTGGAATCAGAATCAGTTAATTGGACAAAACCAACAATCAAGCTCTGAACCAGTCAATCAGCCTCAGATACCTGCTCAGCTAGTTCCTAATCCTAAGAATGTTAAAACTCAACAACCTAGATATAATGTTGATCCTAACATAGTTAATTTGAACAACATTGAAATAGGAGATATTCATTTGAGGAATAAAGTTATACCAACAAAACATGATGAAACTAAGGAAGATCAACAAGAAGATTTAATGAAGGAAATAGAAAAATAAGTCAAGAAAGATCATGTTAAATGAGTACCATTTCCTTCATGAATTAATCAAGAACCATTGGTTGAACAAGTTGATAAAAAGGATGATCTAATTGATCCATAGATTATTGATGAGCTCAAGAAAATAAAATTAAAATTCCCTTGTTGAGGGTTATTCGTGATATTCTAGAGATCAACCAGGTGGTTAAATCTCTGTGTGTTAAGACACCTGGGAGGAAAAATAAGTTACCCCCTACAATTCAAGTTGGAGGAAAGTTGTCTAATGTCCTCTCAGGGAAGCTAATTCCACAAAAAATGGTGATCCAAAAAGTCTTGTGATTACCCCTAGCATTAATGGTATTGAAATTCAGAATGTTCTTATTGATCTGGGAGCTTCCATTAATGTTATTACTACTAAAACAACTGAAAAGATTGGTATTATGAATGTTAAACCTATAACTACAATTCTACAATTAGCTGATCAGTCAATTGCAAAACGTGAGGGAATTCTTGAAGATGTCATTATCACTATTGACAAGTGGGATTATCTTGTTGATCTCCTTGTGTTAAAAACTAAACAGCAGAAGAGGGGTTATCCTATTATTTTAGGGATACCTTGGTTAGCAACTGTTGTTGCACTCATTGATTGTAGGTCAAGTAGTATGACTATTTATAATGGGATGAAACAAAAATAAGTGACTTTGTATCCACCAGCTAAACCATCTTTGACATCTAATAACCAAATCTAGATTGATTATCCTGATTCTGAGGATGAAGAAATAAGGGGCCTTGCAATGGTGACCTTGGTAGAACATGTTGAGTAATATTAGGATTTTGTGAACATAAGAGAAGAGGATCTAGGAGAATGTAGTAAATCTGAAACTTCATCATGTTGTCCTTTTGCTAATTTCACAAAATAAGATGAGAATAGTTACTTCATCAAATTCTCCCACATCCTTGTCCTTTAACTATGTTAATTGGTGATCCCTTGTATCTTTAGGAAAATACAAAACAAATCCTTATTAAAGTTGATAGGCCTTTACTTATCAATAGTTCTTTAACAGCAAAACAAGAAGGACTAAAAGGAATTTTAGAGAAAAATACAGGATCCTTCGCTTGGGATTATAAGGATATGAGAGGAATTCATCTAGAAATTTGTACACACCACATCTATATTGAGGATGTCAAACCTATAAGAGAACCCTAGAGAAGAATTAACCCTGCTCTAAGAGATTTTGTGAAATTAGAAATAGAGAAATTGCTCTAGGTAGGATTCATTTATCCTATTTTGGACAGCAAATGGGTTTCTCCATTGGTCATTGTACCTAAGAAAAGTGGGAAATGGAGAGTTTGCGTGGATTACAAAGAACTAAATAAGGCTACAAAAAGAGACTATTTTACATTACCCTTCATAGACCGGGTATTGGATAACTTATCTGGAAGTAATTATTTTTCTTTCCTTGATGGTTTTAGTGGATACAACTAGATACAAGTGGCTTTAGAGGATCAAGATAAAACTACATTTACATGTCCATGGGGTACCTTTTCTTATAGGGTTCTAACTTTTGGGTTGTGTAATGCTCCTACAACCTTTCAATGTGTTGTTCTAGCTATTTTTGCAGACTTACCAACAACATGTGTAGAAGTTTATATGGACGATTTCATGGTCCATGGGAAAAATTATGAAGAGTCCTTGGAAATTTTGGATAGAGTCCTAAAAAGATGTAAATAACATAGAATGACATTAAACCATGAGAAGAGTTTGTTAATGATGACAGAAGGAAGTTTTCTAGGGCATCACGTGTCAAAAGAAGGAAATGAGGTAGACCCAAAGAAAATTGAAATAATTTTGCAAATACCTGCACCTAGGAATCAAATTGATGTAAGGAGTTTTTTAGGACACTCTTGTTTTTATAGAAGATTTATTGAGGGATTCAGTAGAATTGTAGGTCCACTCTTTACTTTGCTAAAGAAAGACTCTGAATTTTTATGGACCTCATCTTGTCAAGAGTCATTTGATCAAATCAAGAAAGTTTTAACAACTTCACCCATTATTGCTAGTCTTATTTGGGGTGAGCCTTTTCATATTAATACTGATGCCTCTAATTTTTCAATTAGAGAAGTTCTTGGGTAGAAGGATGAATCTAGAGCAATGCATGCTATATATTATATAAGCAAAAACCTCAATCCAACATAAATAAATTACACTACTACTGAGAAGGAATTCCTAGCTGTTGTGTTTTCTATAAATAAATTTTGACATTATATCACTGGATATAAAAAATTTGTGCATATTGACCATGTAGCTATTCGTTATCTCATGAATAAAGATGTTGTGGGAGGACGTATAATTAGATGGTTATTGTTACTTTAGGAATTTGATATAACTATCATTGATAAGCTCGGTAGAGATGATGTTGTAGCTGATTTTCTATCAAGAATAGTTTTGCAGGGTAATGATGAACCTATGGAAGATGTGTTTCCTGATGAAAACCTATTTGCAATATCAATCCAATCACCATGGTTTGCTGATATTGAAAATTACTTAGTAACTGGGAAATATCCTTCTTATTTTTCAACAAAACAAAAAAATAAATTGATTAGGGAAAGCTCTCGTTTTGAATGGATTAATGGTTTTTTGTTTAAAATGTGCCCAGATCATATAATGTGAAGATGCATGTAGGAAACAGAGGTATATGATATATTGAAAGCATGTCATGATGAACCAAGGGTAGGACATTACTTTACAATAAGACAGTTCATATAGTTTTAGGAGTAGGATATTTTTGGCCTACTATGACTAAGGATACATCTCATTAAATCAAACATTGTGATCAATGTAAGAGAATGGGAAGACCTAAAAGATCAACAAAGATGCCATTACAAACACAAGTATCAATTGAACCATTTGAAAAATGGGGTATTGAATTTGTTGGCCCAATAGATCCTCCATCCAAGGGAAATCATTATATACTGGTATGTATTGATTGTGTTACAAAATGGGCAGAAGTCAAAGCATTGCCAACTGCTAAAGAGGAAAAAGTTGCAGATTTCATATACAAGAATATTCTACAAAGATATGGAGCACCTAAAAAAATTGTGTTAGATCAAAGGCCACAGTTCATATTTGTAATGCTTCAGGCATTTCTAGAAAGATATCAAATTCAACATAGGAAATCATTGCCTTACCACCCTCAAGCAAATGGGCAGGTTGAGGTAACCGATAGAGAATTATAAAATATTCTCACAAATATAGTTTCATCTAAGAATAATGACTGGTCTGATAGGTTAACTGAAGTTGTATAGGTGTACAATACTGTAGACATGCAAAATGTACAAATTCATTTTGGCACACCTGATCCCGATTTACTAACAACATTTCCTCCTAGATCACGTTCTCAGCATTCTATCCCTTAACTTGATAAATCATTATTTATTGAATTAAGTCTTCTCTTTTCAATGATTAAATTAATCAATTTAATTTAATCAACCTTGCATCGCTCTTTAATTAAATAAATCTTTTTATTTGATTAAATTCTCTAAAGTCCTCTTATTAAATTAAATGAATTAAACCTTATTTGATTTAATCTAACACATTCCTCCTTTATTAAATAAATCAAATCATTTATTTAATGAATCATTTCCTCTCAATTTCTGACTTAAATCAATCCATAAATCTAAGTCTAAATTGTCACATCACCTAATTCTTCATTAAGTTAATAAAATCCATGTTTAACTTAATCCTTCTCACTAAAATCTTCTAGAGAATGCAACTTGCACAATAAATCAATTACTTTGATTTATTGAATCCCCTATTTTCTCTCACAGGGCATCAAAAAGGGAATATTCCTCTTTTGAATTCAAAAAGTCCAAGTGGACTTGATCCTTCCAACAAGGCATTAAAAGCCTCTTACATGTCCCTGACCTTGAGCCAAGTGACAATAACTCCATTCCTTTCCCCTCTTCAACATGTCATTTCTCAAGTTTGAAATGCCACCTAATTGCATTTATTGGCACAATGGCCAAAACTTGCACATTCCTCATCCAATCACATGTGGACAAGTGACACAATGCCATTTGATGATCTTTGATCCCACATTGCTCAAACTCACTCTTCTTCTTAATCTTCATCCACAACTCATATGCAAAGTTACTCTCTACAATTGAGAACTAATTTTGTCCACTTCAACCAAGCATTCACAACATTTCATATTTTGTATCAAGGTTATGCTCAAATCTCTTTGGAGATTTGACCATTTCCCTCATTCAATCAAGCATTGCAATTAGGAATTGGGAAAGGGCCAATTGCAACACATCATTGGCACCAATTCCCCCATAGGATCTTTAACTCATTTGCTTAATTAGGATTTCATTCAAGTTCTTGTTTCATGTTCTTCATTTTCCTAATTTTAGCTTACTAGGTGGATTTTATGGGGAATTCCTCAAATCTTTACATGCATTCTTCAACTAACACTAACAATGTTTGACTTCTTTGTGTATTTGCAAGTTTAGGGGTTCACATTTTGGCACTAGAAGGAGGGCTTGTTCACATTTGACACATTTTTATTTCAAAATTCTGCTGTTTTTTCACATTTTTTGGTCATATACAAGAAACTGCACCGCAAACTAGACACGCGGCGTTGTATTGCACCCCAGACTCATATGCAGCGCTATATGTCACCACACCTCCTGAAGCCCACGACACCATATAGCACTGCAACTACTTCCCATGCTCCAAATTTCAAATTTTTCCAAACACTGCCACCTCCAAACTCCACCACGTGTGATACTCCGCCGCACCCGCGGTCTCTGTTTCTACAGAGCACCGCATCCAGTCAACCGCGCGACACTGTATAGCACCGCGCCTATTTTAAGTAGCACTGCACCCGCTAAGGAGCACTGCATTTGCTAAACTCTGTCGTGGGATCAGTCTAGTTTTTAAAATTTGAATAAGTTTTTTTATATTAACCTGATTTGCTACTTTTTCCTTTTTTCACTCTCTGTTTTTCTATTGTTTTGTAGGACGGAGGCAAAAGGACAAGTTCATAATCATGTTACCTTCACAAACCCAAAGTGTTTCTAAACACTAAAAGTGTTCTTTAACACTTCTTGAGAAATTTTTTTAAGTCTTTGGCCTTAGGAAAAAATAACTTTACTTTGGGCTTTAAAAAATGTTTAAATTTTCATGTTCATTTTGTGCAAAGTGTTTCTAAACACTTAAGTGTTCTTCAACACTTCTTGAAAATTTGTTAAAATCTTTGACCTTAGGCTAATAATTTTTTGTTGGGATCTAAAAAGAATGAACAAACTTTGTTTTTTAAAGATTCCAAGGGGCTAAAAAGAGTTTTAGACACTTACTAGTTTTCAATTTGGATTTAAAATTGGACAAGGCAAACTTCACATTTCATTTTTGTGCTTCTAAAATAAACTCATCATTTCTTTGAAGGATAAAATTGAACATGTGTCTTTTATGTTTTGCAAACTTTTTAACAAATTAACATCACTAAAATACGTATGCGCTTCTCTCACGCTTTATAGCGATCTTGAGAATCAAAAGTATTTTAGTGATATTAACTTGTCAAAAAGATTGTCTCCACATTTTGATTTGGGCACTTAAAATTGAACAAAGCATGCGAGTGTGAGCAGGATATATTGCGGAGGTTCTCCCCTTTGTTTTTCAACAAGGGTTGTGTGAATGACGGGATATGTTTTTTCGCTATTGTTTATCTTAGAGGGCCTGCCTTGTGGGAAAAAGTAATCACCCAAGGGAACGACCCAACCGGGAACACGCTAAAGCCAAGCGACTTCCACCTGGGATATAAGTGTGGATATTGGAACAAAGGCCAATATCACGAGGATTATTCTGACAAGATGGACAGCAATGGACTCTCGTTGATGTTGGATAATCCCCCATGAACGGAATGCTTGAATTAGAACCCTTTGTTTAGAAAAAGGCCAAAACGTTGTCTATCTTGTTGGTGCAAAAGGTTATGTCCTTTGAAGCTGCCCCACGTAACATGTGGTCTTGTTGTGGAAATGGAAAGTATGCCATGGGAGATTCATGGGTACTAATGCTTGGCTGACCCGAATAAGTGAGTGTCGTGGAGGGGAGCCAGTGTGGTCAAGCATTTAGCCATTCGCACAAGATATGCGCAGCTGGATTTATCCAAGTGGGAACCCAACAAGGTTTGGTCTCATCAACCTAGGAGTGTGAAAGTGCTTGGAAAAAACACATTGCTTGATCTTGAAAACGTTTTGGAAAACAAACATACACAGAAAACCTTAAAATTTCAAACACCTTGTGGGAAAAAAATACCTATTGACGAACTTCCCCACTCTTGCTTTCCCTAGGAATCACATTCCTAGAGGTTTCTAAGTGTGCAAATTCTACCATCATTTGTTTCCAATAAGGATAAACATAAGGAACTTTTTCCCTATTTTTCTCGATTTCTGCATAAAGGACATTGTGGGATGAGAGAGAGAATGTGACACTAGACATATAGTTTGAAAACCTAAGCAAGCAAGTGTCTTGGATAAAATGAACCTCATTTAAACCAAGATAAAGAGACCAATTGAATTACAAGTGTGTTGTTTCCAATGATTTCCCGCAAGATTAAGATCCCAAAGCCAAAGTTCAAGAAAGTGAGTCTAAAAATCCATGAGCAACGCCTTGAGATGCTCCTTGAATTAAGGGAGAGACTTGTATACAATTTCTACAAAAAGGCCTCAAGGAACAATCCCGCATTATACGCATTTTATTGCCTACAAAATCCCAAACTTTTCTAAAGGTTTGCAATTCTCCCATAGGAAGTCAAGCATGTTCTTTAATACCGAGGTTTTGTAGAAAGAGTCGCATCTAGGTTAAGATTCAAGATCAAAGTTATCATTTACATTCATTCCTCCATCAAATCAAGTCTCATTTCATCATCAAACCTTTTGAGAACTCTAGAAACAATCATCACGCTAAACTTAGAGGGCTAAATCAACATCATCATATCTTGGCTTAAACACACTTAGCCAGAATAGTCTTAAACCATTGAACAAATTTTCTTTGAGATAACACAACTTCTTAAAGTCTATTAGTTCTCAAACACATTGGCATAACACACTTTGTCAATTCATCCATTTTGTGCAAGTTCCCTTAGGATAACACAAATTCCTAAGGAAAACAACTTCACAACAATCTTATTTGACTTAACGCATCTAGTCAAATTATCACAATCAAATCAAATCAAAAGCCCTTACAAGTTTAGCACATACACTCAAAAGTTCTCCAAAGGTTTCACTCACTCATCCCATCCGTTTAACCCATCATCATTATCACCATCTTTGATCTTTTAGCTTCCCTAGCTCTTCTCTTTTGGACCTAAAGGATTAGGATCGAACAAATCCCTATTTTTTATGGTCCAAACAAGATCTCAACACAAGAAGGACATGGAGAATATTAGAGAAATATCAGCTTCTATGGACATGAGTCATCTAAATACCGAAGTGAACCTAGCGGGATCAAGCAATCCTCCAAGCAACTCTCCCCTATCATCACAAAATCCTCAAGAGGAGAGTCATCAAGAGGATGAAACAAATGAAGACATGGGGATGTCACCAAATGAAATCATGGAAATGGTTCAAAATCCAGAGAACCACAAAGTTGTTAGTGCTATGTTCAAATACCTGAATACGATAGCAAGAGGAGGGGTCATACCCCCTCCTGACCTTAACACAAGCACTAGTATAGATGCATCCCCATTGTTCATCATCAACCAAGAAGTACCTTGCACCACATCAGTCATCACACCAACCTCCCCACATGTGAACAAGGGGAGTGCTATGTTCCAGGAATTGCAAAAGTGTCACCTTGTGGCTAATAAAAAAGCAATCATCACCCCCATACCAGCTACATCTATTCTAGAAAATCCATCTCATCCATATGTCCCACTCACATTTCATAATCCCGTTGGTTCATCCTCATTTCACGCCACACCAGCCTATCAATTAAACATACCAGCTGCCCCACCACATGAGGAAGTTGGCTTGCTTGGAACAACAAAAGCTATCAATCCTTTCTCTTTCCAAATAGGTGCATCATCCCTTCCCCTGCTTCCGTTCGCATTTGCATCACCTCCTAGAATAAGTCTTCCACCATTGCCCATCAAAGATTTTGCTAATCCAAGCAATCCAACTGCCACTTTGAACCCGCTTCTTTTTCCCATATCTTCACAACAAATCACAACTATTCCTATCACCACGGTGAATCCATCCATTGGCCCTCAAGTCTCCCAAAGCATGCCTCATCAAGGACCAATCATCTCAAACACCCCTCTGAAACCCAAATAACAATCACCACCACAATCCCTCCACCCACCATGACAGTTGGCATGATTCTTGTTTACCACCAATCCCATCGAAAGCCAACACAACAAATTCATTCATCACTCTAATCCAAACCCTCCAAAAAGCTAACCAACAAAGAATACTATAGCAAAAGCAGCAAGCTCAAGCCCAAGCCCAAGCGCAAGCTCAAGCCCAAGCCCAAGCCCAAGCTCAAGCACAAGCGCAAGCTCAAGCTCAAGCTCAAGCCCAAGCCCAAGCCCAAGCGCAAGCCCAAGTTCAATACCAAGCACAATTGCAAGCAATCCATCTACAAGCCTACCAACAAGCCCTGCAAGACTTTTAGGCACAACATCAAGCTAAACAACAAGCTTTATTGGCACAACAACAACTCGACCAACAATAAGCATTGTTGGTGCAACAGTAGCTAGACCAACAAAAATCATTACTAGCTCAGCAACAACTTGACCAATAGTAGGCTTCATGGGAACAACATGAGATGGACCAACAACAAGCGCTATTGGAACAACAACAACAAGATCAACAATAGGCATTATTGGCACAAATGCAGGCTTACCAACAAGCCTTAAATGCACAACCAAGCTCGCACCAAATTCCCACTAGTACTCCTCCCACCACGCACACTCCCCAAACACCTTATAACTCATTCATCCCACCCCCCGATCCAAGCAAAGATGTCACAACAAAAATCAAACTGCTCTCATAGTAGGTGTTGGACTTGCAAGCAGGAAAAACCGCAAGGACACCAGGCAACTTGTGCCCTTATCTGTTCGATAGAAGTCTCACCATGGTACCATTTCCAAAGGGATTCAAGATCCCCAAATTTGATAAATACAATGGAACGGGAAACCTTGAAAACCACATCAAGGAATTTCAGGTGCACTGCATGGAAGTCACATATGATGACATGTATCTAATGCGGCTCTTCCCCCGAAGCCTGACTGGTCCAGCTATGGAATGGTTTTCTCGCCTACCCACAGGCTTTAAAACATTCGAGGAAATTGTGGAGGCTTTCCTTAAAAATTATGCTTTCAATATTGGTGCAGACGTTAGTTTGGAAGAATTATCTGCACTCAAACGAAGAAAAGGAGAGTTATTTGCATCCTTCTTGCAAAGATGGTGATCCAAGGCCAATCAAAGCAAGTGGACCATGCCAGAGGAACAACAAGTTTTCACCATCATAGCCAACCTAGATGAAAACTTGGCATTCTACCTAAAAATGCAGTGCATCACATCTTATGATCAACTAATTCCAAAGGCGCTCAACATCGAAAGAGCCCTTACTGCATGAGGAGGCACAGCAAAATTCACTCCACCACAAGATAACCGCCCATCTAGCAACTACAAAGATTAACCTCGAACCTGGTCGAGGAATAAAAATATCATGAATTATGACATGGTGGATGCTAAGGTAGTCATTAGTGCTCCTAAGAAAAATACCCAAAATCATCATCAACCACAAAATCATAATCACAATAAAGTGCAGACTAATGCGGTAGTAGCACACTCACAACCACCTTCCACCAGTCAAGTAAACAACATGGGTAATCAAGGAGGACCACCTCCCCATAACAAGTTTCCCCCTAAGAGGAAGTTCACAACCCTTGGCAAATCGATTGAGTCTATCATGAAGATATTGGTCACAGAGAACTTAATCAAGATCTCTAACTCTGAACAATACACGGAGCCCATGACCAAACTGCCATGGTACAATGAGAATCTCTTGTGTGCCTTTCACAAAGTCAAAGGACACACCACAACCAACTGCATGAGACTCAAAAATATCATCCAAGACCTCATTGAGGATAAAATCATCAACATCGAGTAGTCGGCCGGAAACCAAGACCTGAAAATCTACACGAATCCAATGCCAAATCATAACCAAGGGAACAATAAAGGGAATAACCAAGGGAATAATAAGGGTAAACAAAAGTATGCTAGTGCTAATCTAGTATATGAGGAGATAGTTAGAAGTGTCGACGAGTTGGTCACCATCATAAATATCAAGGGAGCCAACAATGACTGTGGAGTCACCACATGAGGCGAAAAGGTTACCATTTCTGGGGCACCTACTAAGACCCCCATTACCATTACAATGGCCATCCCCTCTAATTACAATTTCATAGACCAGTTGAAAAGAACACCCGCACAAATCTCCATCATGGAATTACTAAAAATCTCTACTTCTCATAGATAGATCCTGGATGAAGTGCTAGTTGCATCTACCGTTGCCGCCACCCTTGACATAGAGCAATTTCAGGCTATGGTAGGTAACATCGTTACCTCGAATCTCATCACATTTTTGGACCAAGATTTCCCCCCACATCCATCTCATAACCGTGCACTCCACCTCCAAGTCCTAATCCATAAAAAGAAAGTCAAAAGAGTCCTAGTAGATGGTGGTGCAGGTCTTAATATTTGTTCTCTGAAACTTATAAAGAAATTAGGATTTGCTGAGGATTCCATCAATAAGAACAAAAGCATCACCAGAAGAGCATATGATGACCAAGAAAGAGTGTCTCAAGGCACTATCAAGATCCCCATCCAAGTGGGGCTAGCAACCATGGAAACCACCTGCCAAGTTCTTGACCTTGATTTGCCATACAACATCCTCCTGGGACGCCCATGGATACATGAAATGAAGGTAGTGGCCTCAACCTATCATCAGTGCTTTAAGTTCTCATATCAAAATGAGGAAGTTACCATATATGGGGATCTTGAACCTTTCGCCTATTGCAAAAACTTGGAAGCCAAGTTTTACAAGATCCCTCAAGTACCTAAAAATGATGGACCATCCACTTCACACATAGATCCAACTAATCTCAGGTCCACTTCTGTGGCAGAGACACCCGCCATCCCCAACATATCCGAGATCAAAAACATAATACAAGACAATGGATGTGGTGATTATAGAATGAAGAGAAATGCTTTTGTTGTAGGAGAGTTACCACAATCTCCTAGGTCACATGGGCAACCACAATTGGTTCAAACACCTGTTCACACTAGAACGGAACCCGTTGGATTCCATAGTTGGGGGGATCTCAATTGGGAAAATGTGGATGAGGAGGACATCACAAACACTCTGTACCAAGTTGAAAGACCCACTCCCACCCTACCAATGGAGGAAACAAACAGAGGGTTGCAAATGATGTTCGACATGGGCTATAACAGGAATGAAAGCCTAGGAAGAAACAGTGATGGACGGTTGGAGCCCATCATTGTAGAAAGAAGAATGTGAAACCTTGGCCTCAGCTGTAACCCTCTAAGTATAACCATGCATGGCAGAAGTGTTCCTAATAGGGCAATCAGGTCCTTTCCTCAAGTCTCGGCAACTAACCTTAGATTACCCGTATCCAGAGGCCTATCTCTCGATAACTTCACATTTGACATAACTGAGGTTTGCAGTAGCAGTGACGATGAGGACACCATAGGTGGCTTACCTAGGCTCTTTGAAGATTCCACCCTACTGATGATTGGTGCCTCACCCGCTGAGCCAATCCAATGAACTCACCAAATCCACTTAGTGTACCCCCAACTCATCGATCACAACCAATGGGGACCACCAATTCTAGACTCATTCGAAAACAATGAGGCTCTCTCAGAATTCATGAGACTAAGGGATATTATTCCATGTGGAGATCACAAGGCAGGATTTGATATCACTCTAGACACACAAGCATACTATGGGGAGACGATTAAGTCCTTTAGTCACAGAAGAAAAAGATCGAGAATAAGCTCAGAGTTATTGAGTGAAAACCACACTGTGGCAGTCTCTAACCATAAAATAGTAAAAATAAAGGACGCATCTGATGGTGAAAACCTCCCCGAGGCACCAGAGGATGAAGGATTCAATCTCCCCCCTACTGCTCTACACTAGGAGAAGTCAGCAGTATTGGCAGAAGAGTGCAACCCGGTCAACTTAGGAACAGAATCAGAACCACAAATTACCTTCTATGCAGAATCCCTCCTATTAGAAGAATAGGAGCTATTGGCAGCATTCCTAAAAGAGAGGAAGGTAAATTTTGCATGGACCTATGCAGACATGCCAGGCTTGGACCCTGAATTAGTAGTACATCATTTGGTCATTTACCCCAAAGCAAAACCAGTCAGAAAAAAGCTAAGGAAGATGCACCCACAAATAGCCTTGCTTGTAAAGATTGAGCTGCAAAAACTTCTGGATGTTGGCTTCATACGCCCGATCGACTATCCAGAATGGGTATCAAATCTCGTACCAGTCTCAAAACCAAAAGGGGGCACCCGCATCTACACTAATTTCAGAGACCTAAACAAAGCATGTTCCAAGGATGACTTTCCACTACCCAACATTGACATGATAGTGGATACGACGGTCAGACATGAGATGCTCTCCCTAATGGATGGCTTCTCGGGGTACAATCAAATGACAATAGAAAAAGAGGATCAGCACAAGACATCATTCACATGTCCTTGGGGCACCTACTGTTGGAACATAATGCCATTTGGGTTGAAAAATGCAGGAGCTACATACCAAAGAGCCATGACATTAATCCTCCATGACATGATCCATGAAATAATCAAAGATTATGTAGATGACATATTGGCTAAATCAAAGAAGAGACGAGACCATATAGCAACTCTAAGTGCTATCTTTGACAGGCTCGAACAATATAAGGTTAGACTCAACCCGAAGAAGTGTGTCTTTGGGGTACAATCAAGAAAGCTGCTAGGATACATAGTTTCAATGAGAGGAATAGAGGTGGACCCTACAAAGGTAAAATAAATCCTCAAAATGGAAGCACCAAAAATGTTAAAACAACTAAGAGGATTGCAAGGAAGACTCTAATCCATCTGGAGATTCATAGCACAATTGGCAGATAAATAGATTACCTATTCACACCTACTTCACAAGGGAGTAGCTTTCAGATGGGATGAAAAATGTGAGCAAGCATTCAGAAAAATAAAAGAATACCTACTTACACCACCCGTGTTGATGCCACCAATTGTGGGGAAATCATTAATCCTATATATCTCTGCAACAACAGCTGCCCTAGGGGCCCTTTTAGCCCAACATGATGAAAAGGGACAGAACGGGCTATCTACTACATCAGTAGAACAATGGTGGGACACGAGCTCAATTACACATCAATAGAAAAAGCTTGCCTAGCAATAGTATTTACGGTTTAGAAATTTAGACACTACATGCTAGCGCACCAAATCAAGTTGATTGCCAAAATAGACCCTCTAAAATACCTATTGTCAAAAGTAGCGCTTATAGGTAGAATGGCTAAGTGGGTAATGATATTATCTAAACATGATATCGAGTATGTAGAATGAAAAGCCATAAAAGGACAAGTCATTATGGATCAACTGGCAGAAGCTCCCCTCTACACAGATAACCCACTCATATTAGAATTTCCAGATAAGTCCCTTTTTAACCTTTGTGCAGCAGACCACTAGAAGTTATACTTTGATGGCTCTCACATGCAACATGGGTCAGGAGCTGGTGTGTTCTTCATCACATCGCAAGGAGACTGTATAACTAGATCATACAAGCTAGCATTCCCTTGTACTAACAATATTGTAGAATATGAGGCTTTGACCATAGGCCTCAAAATTGCAGCACAATGGCGAATCATGGCACTAAAAGTCTATGGGGACTCACAACTTATCATCAACCAGGTCAATGGTGAATACTAAACCAAGGATGATAAGCTCACACCATACAAGAAGGTGGTAGAGAGCCTCAAGGAATCCTTCATTGACATTACCTTTGAGCAGATACCAAGGACAAACAATAGACTGGCCGATGCAATGGCGACAATTGGATCCTTACTAGACATCCCTTGTAATCTCTCAAAACATAAATTCCTCGTAGAGCAGCTTCTCATACCCACATTCAAGGCACCAGAGTCAGAATATGCATGTGAACTTGTTGATCCTGGTGATCTTTGGTATCATGATATATACACCTACCTAAAGTTAGGAATCCTCCCCACTGACATCACTCTGAACCTAAAACGCACTTTTGTCAAAAGGACTTCATGATTCATCATCCTAGGAGAGACCCTCTTCCATAGGAGTACTGACGGAAGCTTACTACGTTGTTTAAAACCCGAGGAAGCCCTGAATTCTCTAACCGAGGTACATAATGGCACGTGCGGATCACACTCAAGTGGTATGACCTTGGCTAAAAAGTTGTTGAGAACAGGGTACTACTGGCTGACGATGGAAAAAGAGGCACACAACTTTGTCAGAAAATGCCTACAATGTCAACAACATGGAGATCTTATTCATGCACCAGCTCAAGAACTACATCCCATTGTTACACCTTGGCCCTTTTCACAATGGGGGGTCGATATCATTGGTAAAATATCACCCACCTCATCTAATGGCCATAAGTTCATTATCACCACTACCGAATATTTCACAAAGTGGGTTGAAGCAATTCCCATGACCTACATCACGGGAAAACAAATATCCAAGTTCATCCTGAACTACCTCATTTACCGATATAGTGTTCCTCAATCCATTATCTCTGATAATGGGAAACCTTTCAAAAATTAGGATGTCCGTGATTTGTGTGAAAATTTCAAAATCCAACACCACTTTTTCACTCCATACTATCCACAAGGCAATAGCCAAGCAGAAGCTACAAATAAAACCATTTTGAAAATCCTTAAGAAAATAGTCAATGACTCCGGTCATGACTGGCATCTACAGCTAAATCCCACCTTATGGGCCTACCGCACTAGCATATGTATGCCAATAGGCGCCACCCATTCTCCCTTGTCTACGGATCAGAAGCCATCCTCCCTATTGAGATCAAGCTCCCATCACTGAGGATATCACTGCAAAACCTCATCATAGATGAGGAATACAAGGTCACAAGACTCAATGAGCTAGAATTACTAGATGAAAGGTGCATGGATGCCCTTAATCATCTACAAGTGTACAATAATCACCTAAAAAGGAGCTACAACAAGAAGATCAGACAACGCACTTTCCAAGTTGGTGACCTTGTGTTGAAAGAAAACCAAAAGAACGTGCCAAATTCAGATACAAAGGGAAAGTTTGAGCCCAACTAGCTGGGACCTTTTGTCATCACTACAAGTTACAAATTGGGGACATATCAGTTATTGACACCAGAAGGCGAGCCCCTACAAGAGCCCATGAATAGCTCGCACCTCAAAAAGTTTTATGCCTAAATCTTGCAAGGTATAGAACCAGAAAATACAAAAAACAACCAGAAAAAGTTCTGAAAAAATGGTTACCTCAATGAAAACCTGGCAAATAGGCATCTTGGTGGCAACAAAAAAAAAAAAAATACAAAAATCCAAAAAAAATAGAAAAGGATTGAAAATAGTAAAGAGAAAAAAATTGTCCTCTAGTAAAAACCACTTCGGTGGCACTTTGGGCAAGTACCTTGGTGAAAATTTGGCAAACAGGCACCAAGTGTAAATAAAGCACCTTTCCCATCTACCAAGATTTGCATGACTCATTCCATCACTCATTCATCCACTCATCCACTCACATCCATACCATAGCCTACGTTGGTGTCTACACCATATTCCACCATGGAACTACTTAGCATTTCTAAGGTCAGTTTGTCCTGCTTTTATCGAAGTAGTCTGTCGCACCACACTGGGGGCACATTCTCACAACATTGGATTGGATTCATGTACATTCTCATGATCTTTTTCAAAATCATCAAAAATCCAAAAACATTCAAAATCTCATGATCAAAAATCACCAAAAACATGTGAAAATATCAGAAAAATCATCAAAAATTTCATCGAGTCTTATCAGTTTTTCGCCTTGACAAACTACGTCATCTCTGAGCTTGAATGTAGGCAAGGTTGATCTTTGATCATCCCCCGAGACAGTTAAGGTCAGTCCTTTAGGCATCTGTCGCATTGGCAATCCATTTGCCCATCTAGTCTGCATCTTAAGTCAGTAAAAGGGGCGGGCAATCCATTTTCCCATCCATCCTTTCATTAAGTCAAGTGTGTCATCAGTCGAACTAGGTGGTCTCTATGTGTATAACGTAGGCAAGGCTCATCTATGGATCAGCTCCCCAGACCCCTAGGATAGGTCTTTAAGTTAGTCTGTTCGTCATAAATCTTGAAAATACCAAAAACATTGAAAAATGTGAAAATACCAAAAACGGCCTCAAAAATATCTGAAAAAACCAAAATGGTGCACCCATCATCTCGCTTCCACCCGTGATTATCATCGCTCATAATAAAATCAATCATCACCTTCACCCTTTGGTGAGTTAGTTAGAAGCAAGTTTAGCAGGTTCTAAAGTGAACACCTTAATCGTCAAAGTCTCGGAAGTCTAAGTCAGTAAGCAAGCAAGTTGGTCAACTCGGAGTATCAATAGCTTAGCACCCAAATCGGTCCCATCAAAACCCTAATCACTACATGTCCTAGGATGAAGCTTTCCTGTGATGGACATAAGCATCAGGTAACCCTCACAGTAGTTAGTCTTGGCTAAGCGGTATGAAGAACATCAGCTTGTTTGTTTACTTTATTTTGGGTCTTTTTGACTTATCTTGTTTTACGCTCATTCCAAGGACCTCTCAATGATGCCTAAAAACAAAACCAGTTTAGAGAGAAAGGAATGGAGCCATGATCATTATCTTTTATTTGCTATGCTTGTGGGATACGCTTGTAAAATAACTTAGTCATACATACATCATTTGGTTTGTGGCAAAGATGATTTAGATATCTTGTTGACAACATAGGAAAGCTTGCTTTTCTGTGTTTTGGTCCGAGATGTTTAGAATGTCTAAGCTACACCCTGAATGAAGTATGTATGATAAGTGTGAACAAGAATACTTCTATCTAATTTTCAAGTCAAACTCCATCACACTAGGTGCCACGCCATCCTGGTTCTTAATACCTCGATGCATCGTACCTAAGTGTGTTATCAAACATAACGCAATTGACCCTTTGAAAATCCTAATTCCTATGTGCAATGAAAAATCACCATCATCACCCTCACTAACTCATTAATTCTATGTTTCTTCTATCTTCTTTCCACACTAATAAGGTATCATAATAGTAATAAAAAAACATCACTCATGCATACATCCTACATCCACTAGATAGTCAAACATCAGAAGAGCATTATAGCATATCAATATCTTAAGTTATGAGGAATAAATTAAATTCGTTATTCTAAACATCTTAAGACATCATTACATCATGAATTATCATCTACAACCATTACCATTACCACTTACATCCATTACCATCATTAATACATATTACATCATTTAAAGCACGAAAAATACAAAAAGAAAAGCATTCATTATATAACACCACACATTTGCATTCACATCATAAATGAGCGAATCATCTCATATATATATATATATATATATATCAAAAATCAATGCTATGATACAGAATCAGATCAGATGTCCATTGGATACATGGTGCAATAAGGCCAAAATACTACAGCCCATATCAAAAATGAAGCAAAACTATCTTGTGGGAGGCGGGCCCTGCCGGTTGCTGCCCTCCCCATCCTGTCTCTCACCTAGTGCCTCTGTCGGTCACCTCCCTATCTACTGTGAAAATTCTAGCATTCTACTACCTGATGGTACTACCTTCTAGTAATGGTACCGATAATACTTGGCCTCTCTAATAGCCTCTCTGTAATCCCGAATATCAATCGATTGAGCCCAAGATGAGGATGCTACACTCTCTAACTGTCATCATCGGCCTGTCTCTTGATCCCTCTGGGATCATGCTTGGTCCCTCTCCATAGTTAGAACTTGTATATACTCTTGCAGCTATTGAATCAACGCATCTCGATGGTCGGGCTGCCCTGCTGGCTGTCCTGTCAGTTGTCCTGTTGGCTCCCCTACTGGCTGATGCTGAGGATCTACCCTTGGCTGACCATCCTGATCTCCTACTCGAGAAGGTGACTACTGAGCCCTGTCCCTAGGAGGTGTTTGATGAGGAGGTGCCCCACCTCATGCTCTACCTTGCCCCCTGCCACTTGACCGACCCCTGCGCCTACGTTGTGGGACAATGGCACTTGGAACTATTAGTCTAAGAGGAGGTCTGAACCATGCTCTATAAGCTATGGTGACCCCTGCATCTACCAACCCCTGATCATATGGCCATGGCCAAGCCACAAGCTGCCTAAATGAGGACACTGCCTCATCTACCAGGATGGGCTGGCCCCATGCTGTCTCCCTGGTGGTGCATGCAAAGATGGCCACATACTGATCGTCTAGCCTGTCCTGTACCTCCCCAAACTGACGAGCAACCCTATTTGGAAGATACCTCTCAATCATGGTATGCTCTCGCCCCTGCATCCATCTGTCCTATCGGGAAAAGAAGAGTTGTTGATCATCATCTATCCACAAACCAATACCCATCCATGGCCTCCAAATGAACTCTCTCATCTCATTGAGAACTTGCTGCTAGTATGGAATACCACCTGCTCCAGTAAATGAAAAGTGCATCAGTGCTTCATTGTACCACCAAATGAGGGGGTTGTCTGTCTCTAGGGGAGCTAGTGTGATGTCTGGACAAAGCACTGGGATCCTCTCCCATCCCCACACATGCATCAAGGTGCCTCTTGCCCCAATGGACCTGTTGTCTATGTAAACAAAATTATGAAGATCTTTGTAAAGGGACGCCAGTAGTATTGGTCCCCAGGTGAAGCACTCCCTCCGATGGACCATCTGATCCCATGCAAGTCCCCATCCTAGACTGAAATATCGGCCTCATCGATCAAGTACCACAAGGCCTGAGATAATCACAACAATGATCAATTGATATGTATGCACATGGTCATGATATATCTCCAAATCAATCTGACCATCGCAGAACTCAATGATGTCCATCTGCATCACTCCATAATAGGCCTCTCTGCTAGCATCTAGATCATCGATAACTCGGGTCCCGCGAATGGGCAATCGGAGGATCTGCCATATGTCCTCAAGTGTGATGGTGGCCTCACCGATAGGAAGATGAAATAAAGAGGCCTCACTATGCCATCGCTCTGCCAAAGCTGTAAGCATACCTAGGTGAGCTCGAATAGGAGGGGTGTACGTAATATACCAAAGGCCAATAGAAACAAGGTGCTCCTGGACTAACTCAAGCATAGCCACTAATCTACCAAGTACTAGCCATCGGTGCTCCCATGAGTAGAGCACAGTAGGCTCCTCCTGCATAGGAAAAGCAGTCGCATCAGAAAAAATTAAGTTTAAAAGTCAAAATCTGCCTCAAACTGGTGAGTGTGGTGTTGTTTGCAGGTGCGGCGCAGTTTGGAAAGTTCCAAAACTACACCGTTGTGATGGAGTTTGCCATTTTACCAATCACAAAGTGACCTGCGTGGTGCATTTTTCATATGCAGTCCTATTTGGTGCAAACCTGAAATTCCTAACTTAGCTACTTGGTGAAGAATGGAAGGTGGGGGACTTTTGGCCAACTAAATGACTAATTGCAAACTACCCCGCATGGTGCAGTTCGCATATGCAGTGCAATACAGGACCGCACGGGTGTGATAAGGGACTTTTTGCGGTGCCATATGGCACCGCATAATTTGAACAGACTCTTAACCCTATTTAATGCACGTAAAACGATGAAATTAAAAGACAGATAGGGGTACATACCAAGGGTCCTGTACCTCCTAGCCACTGATGTATCTGAACCCTCTCCGTCACGTGCCTGGGAAGCTGTTGTTGCACCATTTCCACTCAAAATCAGAGCTCAAATTTGCAATTTTCTAAAGGCTAGGATGACAAAATGAATTGAAAATAACCCCTTGTGGTCTATTTAAGCCTGAAAACTAGGGTTTTTTTTACCTAATTTGACCTCCCATATGGGGTTTTGATCCCCTCAGCCCGTTTTTGTCAAACTGAGAGTCGTTTTGGGTCTCTTTCGGCATTTTAAGGCAATTTTTTGGCAATCTGGGGCATTTCTGGCCTGTCGGGCACCTTGTTGTCTTTCTCGTGAGACTATCCAAAAATTCAAAATTTTCGTCCGATCTCTCGAGGGGGCAATATCCAGCAATATCCTTCTGTTGGGGCAGTAGTGGGGCATCTAATTTTTTTTCAATATCCCAGACTTTCGATCACAGCAGTTTATTCTTTGAATCAATGCAACAAGTACATTGCTTCAAAGAGTGGCAAAATGTAAACATGGAAAATGTACAAATTCATTTTGGCACACCTAATCCCAATTTACTAACAACATTTCCTCCTAGATCACATTCTCAGCATTCTATCCCTTAACTTGATAAATCATTATTTATTGAATTAAGTCTTCTCTTTTCAATGATTAAATTAATCAATTTAATTTAATCAACCTTGCATCGTTGTTTAATTAAATAAATCTTTTATTTGATTAAATTCTCTAAAGTCCTCTTATTAAATTAAATGAATTAAACCTTATTTGATTTAATCTAACACATTCCTCCTTTATTAAATAAATCAAATCATTTATTTAATGAATCATTTCCTCTCAATTTCTGACTTAAATCAATCCATAAATCTAAGTCTAAATTGTTACATCACTTAATTCTTCATTAAGTTAATAAAATCCATGTTTAACTTAATCCTTCTCACTAAAATCTTCTAGAGAATGCAACTTGCACAATAAATCAATTACTTTGATTTATTAAATCCCCTATTTTCTCTCACAGGGCATCAAAAAGGGAATATTCCTCTTTTGAATTCAAAAAGTCCAAGTGGACTTGGTCCTTCCAACAAGGCAATAAAAACCTCTTACATGTCCTTGACCTTGAGCCAAGTGACAATAACTTCATTCCTTTTCCCTCTTCAACATGTCATTTCTCAAGTTTGAAATTCCACCTAATTACATTTATTGGCACATTGGCCAAAACTTGCACATTCCTCATCCAATCACATGTGGACAAGTGGCACAATGCCATTTGATGATCTTTGATCCCACATTGCTCAAACTCACTCTTCTTCCAATCTTTGAAATCTATAAATTGGATAGTCTTCTCCTTAATCTTCATCCACAACTCATATGCAAAGTTACTCTCTACAATTAAGAACTAATTTTGTCCACTTCAACCAAGCATTCACAACATTTCATATTTTGTATCAAGGTTATGCTCAAATCTCTTTGGAGATTTGACCATTTCTCTCATTCAATCAAGCATTGTAATTAGGAATTGGGAAAGGGCCAATTGCAACACATCACTGGCACCAATTCCCCCATAGGATCTTTAACTCATTTGCTTAATTAGGATTTCATTCAAGTTCTTGTTTCATGTTCTTCATTTTCCTAATTTTAACTTAATAGGTGGATTTTATGGGGAATTCCTCAAATCTTTACATGCATTCTTCAACTAACACTAACAATGTTTGACTTCTTTGTGCATTTGCAGGTTTAGGGGTTCACAAATACAACATGGAAGACAACTACTAGATTCTCACCATATGAGTTGGTTTATGGGAAGACTCCTATCTTTCCCATTGAGTTAGAGTTAGAAACACTTAGAACAGTTATAAATGTGGGGATAGATATTATTGAAGCACAGAGGAATAGAATAATGCAACTGAACAAATTGGATGAAATGAGAACTGAAGATTTGCACCAAACAAAATTCATTCAAGAACAAAGGAAATAGTGGCATGATAAAAATATCCATAGTAAGAAATTTACTAAAGGTGATTGGGCTTTGTTATTTGCTTCAAGGTTTCAATAATTTAAAGGAAAACTACACACAAGATGGATTGGGCCATATGAAATAGAACAGGTGTTTGATAATGGAGTTGTTCGGTTAACACCCATAGATGGAGAGAGAAAAATAATGTTGGTAAATGAGCATAGGATCAAGCTTTATCGCAAGTGCTATCAAAGGAGGAATTTATCTCAGAGCTTCAAGCAAGAATTGAGCATTTTACTAAGAATTTTATTCTTTGGGTGAAATGGTTAATCCTTATATCCATTATTGATGGGTATGAATAAACAAAGTAACTTGAAAACCAAAAATGGCAATTTACTTTGCATAAAAAAAAAAGAAACAAGAAAAAAGAGAGAGAGCTCCTGATCATGCTTGATCAGTATAATTGAATTAACTCATGCTTATAATAGCTCTTGATCATGCCTGATTTAAAGAAGTACAAATTATTAAATTTTTCAAATTTACTCTTGATCATTCCTAATCTTTTCTGATCAGTTGAGATTGATAAATTAGGTTGAAGATATTTTCAAATGTTAAATCAGGAGCTCATAAAATGATTTTGTACTATCGGAATCTTTTTAGCTTCATTTACTACTAATGTGTTTGTGTGATGTGCAAGTATAGGGTTAAATCAAGAAAAATTCAAACAAAAAAAAAATTACTAACTTGACATGTGGAAACAAGTGGGCTCCCACAAGGGTTGAGCTCAACATGTCTTTCATCAATGATTTTATTGAGACCAAATTCTAGTTGTTGATTGTGTAGTTAAAAGTTGACACGTATCACCATTATTCACCATCATTTGAAATTTCCATCATTGACAAGTAAGCATTTATATCTCCAGGCATTTTTTGAAGTTTGAAGTACAATCAATATAGTTTATAAAGTGTACTTAATAGATTAAATTATTATTGTTTGAAAAATCCAGATGTAATTTATTTTAAAGGAATAAATGAACCTCTCATTACTTAATTGGGTAATAAAGATGAAAAGATAATTTTGAGGTGATGTGATGGGCAATTAGATTGTGATGTACGTGACACGTTGTTGTCAGTACATCGATGAGAAATAATAGGCATGCAAAGTACATGCAGTTAATATTGCATTCATTATGATATCTTGTCATTCCTTTTTCAAATGAATTAACGCCACCATTTCATACATAAGATTTTCATTTATGGAAATTTTGACATTACTGGTAATCTCTAAGCTCAAGAATTTTAGTCTTGTAAAGATGGGGTATAAAAGAATGGCAGAGCCAAAGGGAGTAACTCTAGATGCTAAATCTAGAAGGTATTTACAGTAGGCTGGATGGTTAGATTTCTTGCTCAAATATGAAGGCTATGAGTGGGAAATTATGCTAGAATTTATCAAAAACTTCCATATCAACTTTACAGTGGTCAGGGGAGAACCCATTGAACTATCTATTTCTGTAATTAGTGCATTGTCAGAAATTCTTGTGGAAGGTGACATTATTCAACCCAATCTTTCAAATTTGCAAGAGTTACTTGAAGTATTTCATGTTCCTGGAGAGCCCTTGCCTATTTTTCATATACATAAAGGGAAGAATAATGGTATTCAACGAAGAAGTTTTCAAGAACCCTGGGCATCCATTGCACTCTATGTTATGAAGTTCTTCACCTATGAAGGTCAATTTGCAACTGTTCTAGGGCCAACACTTAAGTTGTTGAATCATGTTAGGCATGGAGTAACTAGACCTGATGTAAGGATTAATTTACCTACTTTTCTCTTTTCTCAACTTACTGAAATGGCTATTAGATGCAAGGAAAAATAAAATAGAGTAACTCATCATGGTTTAATGCATTTTATATTTAAGCACCATTTCATGCGGAAACCTAACTGGTAAGAAGAATGGAGGAAATTTCTATTAAATTATGATAGGGAAAAGGGAAAACCTAGAATTTCTGAAGGTAGAACAATTAAGATTGATAGAACTAGGGTTTTAACTAAACACCTAGTTAAACCTATTGGTAGGCCTAGGAAAAAAAAGCCAGAGAGTTCTGCTACCACAAAGAAAAGGAAAATAGAGAGTTCAAAAGAAAACCTTTCTCAATCAGTAAGGGAAACTAAGAAACACAAGTTAGAGAGCTTTGTTTCTATGAAGAAGAGAAAAATTGAAGAAAAGAAAACCCTAGAGAATTCTAAAACTAAGTAAAAGAGTTCTAAAAAGAAGAAGAAAATTGTGAAAATTGAAAGACCTAAAAGAAGAACTAGCTCAGAGATGCAAAAAAAGGAACAAGACAAATTTGAGTCTGAAAATCCTACTTCTACCATCCATCTGGATGAGTTTTAGGAAGAAGAAGTTGAGAAAAAAGAGTTTGAAGAGGAAGAGTTGCAAGAAGTATATCCTGAAAAAGAAAGGATACAAAAAGAATGTACTGCACTAGAAGAACATTTGTCACCTCATCATTCCCCTATTCAGGTTGTTGACTTTTCAGAACCTAATTCTCCATTCCATAATATTAATATATCAAGTATGGAAACTAAACATGAAGTTGAGATAACTGATATAGAAAATTTTCAGGACAGTAAAATGACAATGTTGAAATTGAATAGGAAGAGAGAATTAACTCAATGAAGAAGCAGTTGTACATCATGAGGGAAAACAACAAATAGAAGAAGAAGAAACATATCCTGGTAATGAAAATTTAAAGGAAAGAGAAGAAGAGAAAATTCAAACAGCTCTCAAAATATCCAGGTTAGAAAGAGAATTGGAAGAATTCAAAATGCAAAATCTATTACTTGCGGAAAAATTGAAACAAAAAGATAAGGAAGTATTGAAATTTTAGGGGGAAACAAGCTAGTTAAAAGAATAATTTGAAAAAAAAATTAGTCAGTTGTTTTCACAATTGAAATAAGTAGAAGAAGAATTGACCAAAAAGGCCATACAAGATAAGAAACAGGATAAAGAAATTCATGAGTTAAAAGTAGAATTGGAAATAAAGACAAGCACAAAGAAGCCTAGATACTTTTCATTAACAGCTATGAAATATAAACAACTTAACAAAGAACTCCAAGAATAGTTGGATAAGACAACCAAGGAAAAAGAAGAAGCAGAGGAAAGAGTAATTCAGACTGTGGATATTTCATTTGCCTTAGTGTTGGAATGTGGTGACTGATCATTCTATACTGTACACTCTTCATGTATCCTCGCCGGGGTCTGGGGCCGGGCTGGGCCTCAGGCGAGGGTTAGGGGGCGGTAGCCCCTGAGAAAAATTTTTGGCCTGCTTTTTCATGAAATTACTGAAAAAGGGAAAAATCACAAAAAGGGAAAAAACCCCGATTTTGTATAACCCTAATTTATAAAGGGTTTAGGATAGAGTTACAGTATCATAAGAAACAGGCGATTATTCACGATATTGTAATAGGGTTTTGCACTGGTTAATAATATCATTGGATGGCTGCGGTTTGGTGGATGTAGCCCACATTGGGTGAACCACGTTAAATTCTCTGTGTTAATTTTATGTGTGTTTTATTTCTGGTTTATTTAATAAAATCTGCATTTAGCTTTTAGATATCTGCCATTGAAAACCTAACACTTAGTTTGTACAAGGAAGCCTTCTAGGGTGTATGGTTTGTTTCTTAGAGAACTATTCTTAAAGTGGAAGTTGAATCAAATTGTGTTAAAAAGGCCTGTTGATTTCTGGGCAGATTATGAATTTATGGATTCTTATTCTAATAGTTGTCTAGATATTCAAAATCAAATGTGTGAATTCTTTAAATAGGGATTTCTTATGGGAGATAGTTATTACTCATTGTGTACACCTGAGTTGGCCTAATGGTGGAGAACTTGTATTCTTGAAAGAGATGTCACAAGTTCAAATCCTACAGGGGGTCAGGTATGTACACCTTGTATTGTGGATCACGAGTTAGGTGCCTCCCTCATATTGGGAGTACGAGGAGTCCCATATACTGTAAGCCATATGTAGACCCAAAAATAGACCACCTAGTATCGTGGACTATAAAAGGACCTTTCCTTTCCTTTCCTTTTCAATATCTATATAGGTGAACTTCAAATTAGATCTTTTGTTTCATTATTGAAAAATTATGTTGAATGGTCAACCAGAATGGAAGAATATAAGAGAATGCAATAGACATATGGATTGCCAATGAGGAATGAATATCCAACATCAATCCACTACATTGACAGATTTAGGTCCATATCAAGGTTAAATGATGTCACTCCTATTTATACTAGTAATTTGTTACAAATCATTACAACCTTTCAAGATGTTGAGGGTGCTCTTCCTCCTTTAGCTATTCAAGCATGTGAAGAAATATTTAGATTACTTCCAGATTCAATAAAGAGAAGAGAACCAATTTCACCAAATAACCTTAGATGGAGCTTGACATGTGTTAGACAAGCGATCATTTTAATTCATGAGCAACAAGAATTCTGGATTGGCATGAGATTTAGATGGCCTATCATTATCATGCCTACACCTAAAATTAATGCACCTTCACAGATACCAGCGGAGGTCCTCAAAACATGGTATGAAAAACTAGAAAATAACAATGGATTTGCGGTGTCAACAAGAACTGTAGCTAGATACAGAGGGGGAGTTTTTGACTATGCTCTTTGGATGGAATCAATCAATAGAGGAATTAATAGTCCAATTAGATAAACCATGAGGGAATGGTTAAATGTAGGAGGAGTAGAATGATGAGGCTCTATATTGACCTCATAATCATTAATTTTTTAACCTTTTTAATACTTTATATCTAGCTTTAAAAACTCAGAATCTTCTCGTTTTTGTATGTTTTATGAACTTATGAAGGTATAAAGACTTATAATATGGATGGTTAATATAAGTACTTATTTTTTTTTATATGCATGATTAAAATGTGGTGATTAATCTATGAATTATTTATCACACATATACATTTATTATGTATCTGGAGTTAATGTTTAATACTCAGCCAAGTGATGACTAATTTTGTTTGAAAGTAAGGAATGGCAAGATTGATTGTGACTCATCCTCAAATGAGTTATGATACACTAATTTCATTCTTATGACTCATCATGTTGAATGAATATTTTACCAAATACAACTCAAGCTCCAACACTACACACTGATTCACAAATTTGGAAATCAATGCAATTGAAGACAGTTACAAGGATCCATGGCAACTTATTCCTATGCACCGGGATATCTTTTAGACTTTGAGTAGATTAAGTTTCCCACTTATCTGTTGTTTTTAAAATAATGTTGGATATTTATATTTGGAGCCAACACAATTGGATGTTAGATCGTATCAAGTTTTTGATCTTTCTCATGTAATTTCCCTTCTATTTTTAAGATTAGAATCATTTATGTAATTCGACCCTATTTGGGCACATAAGTTGGAAATAAGAAGAAATTTGATCTCAACACTATGCTCAAGGATTCTTTCAGCTCACTTTTTGAATGAGGTGACCCTAATAGTTGTTAAGATTTGATTATTTGATTATTACTGTTACGCTTCATTTTCCTTGTTAGTTCAAGCTGAAATCATTTCATTTTTATGAGTTGAAAGATAATTTAGATCAAATTTGTACTACATTATTGTTTTCACATTTTTTTATCAAGTTATGTAGTTCGTTTTTAGTTCAAGATCATTTGCATAACTGGGATAATCTAAAATATCATTTTAATGGATTTTGTGCAAAGGAAGATAGTTACTTGTAAATCTAGTAAGTGAGGAATGGAATAGGTTTTTTTCAAAGAAATTACTCAAGTTTCAAATAGATTTCAAATTTTTGCAAATTAGATTAAGTTAATCCACCATTCCCTCATAAACTACTTGTCTTGGAACAAAATTTCTCTATTCAAATTCCATTTTTAAGGTCATTTAGGATAAATCAGGAATAGAATGTTAGTTCAAGAAAACTCTTAAAAGAAGGAAAAACAAAAATAGCTCTGAATTGCTCCTAACCAAGCCAAAACTACCAAACCCCCCTCCCAAAGACCATCCAACTCTTATCATAGATAGCTTTAGACACCCTTGGGTTGACATTAAAGAAATTAAATGAGTGGGAATTGTGACATCAATGACTTCCTACCATGAATACCCTCAATCCTCTACCCTCAACCTTAAACCCTCAACCCTCAAACCCTCAACCCTCAACCCTCAACCCTCTACCCTATAAATCATTAAACACCCAACCCTAAACCATAAACCCTCAACCCTTAAACCCTATACCCTTAAATCCTCTACCATCTAACCTCAATCCTCTACCCTCTACCCTCAACCCTAATCCCCCAACCCCTAACCCTTAAACCCACTTAGTAAAATCTCTACCCTAATATGTCAACCCTCTTGACCTTTAATACCTCAACCCTTAAACCCTATTCCCTCAACCCCTATACCCTCTACCCTATACATTGGGACCTCAACCCTAATCCCCTAACCTTATAGCCTAAATCCTCTACTCTCAACCTTAAACCCTCTACCCTATAAACCCTTAAAAACTTAGCCCTAATCCCGCAACCCTTAAACCCTCTACCCTCTACCCTCAATCCTCTACCCTCTACCCTCAACCCTAATCCTGCAACCCTTAAACCCTTAAACCAACTTAGTAAACTCTCTACCCTAATCCCTCAACCCTCTTGACCCTTAATCCCTCAATCCTTAAACACTAATCCCTCAACCCCTATACCCTATACATTGGACCCTCAACCCTAATTCCCCAACCTTATACCCTCAATCCTCTACCCTCAACCCTAAACCCTCAACCCTTAAACCATCAAACCTTTACCATCTACCCAATTAACCCTTAAACACTCAACCCTAAACCCTAAACCCTAAACCCTAAACCCTAAACCCTAAACCCTCAATCCTTAAACCCTAAACCCTTGAACCATCTACCATCTATCCTCTACCCTCAAACCTAATCCATCAACCCTTAAACCTACTTAGTAGACTCTCTACCCTAATCCCTCAACCCCTATACCCTCTACCATATACATTGGACCCTCAACCCTATACCCTCAATCATCCACCCTCAAAATTAAACCCTCTACCCTCTACCCTCTACCCTATACATTAAACACCCAACCCTCAATTCTCAACCCTCAACCCTTAATCCCTCAATAGTCAACCCTCAAACTATAAACCCTTAGCCTCGATAACCTCTACCCTATACATTGGACTCTTTACCCCAATGCATCAACCATATACATACCCTCAACCCTAATTCCTCAATCCTATACCCTCAACCCAATACCCTAGTCCCTCAACCCTACAGGTAGTCAACCCTATACCCTCTATTCTCAACCTTCTACCCTATACATTGGATCCTCAACCCTTATATATCTAAGTCCCTCCCTCCTCTTCTCTCCTTCTCTCTATCCATCCATCCCTCCCTCTCTACCCTAATCCATCAGCCCTAAACCCTCAAACCCTTAAACACTCAACCCTAAACCCTCAACCCTCAACCCTTAAACCCTAAATGCTTAAACCCTCTACCCTCTACCCTCAACCCTTACACCCTTAAATCCAAGAAAACTCTCTACCCTAATACCTAAACCCTCAACCCTTAATCCATCAACCCTTAAACCCTCAACCCTCAACCCTTAAACCCTAATCCCTCAACCCCTATAACCTCTACCCTATACATTGGAACCTTAACCCTAATCCCTCAACCCTATAACCTATACCCGCAATCCTCTACCCTCAACCTTAAACCCTCAACCCTCAACCATCAACCCTCAATCCTCAAACCTCAAACCTCAACCCTCAACCCTCAACCCTCAACCCTCAACCCTCAACCCTCAACCCTCAACCCTCAATACTTAAACCCTAAACCCTTAAACCCTCTACCCTCTACCCTATACATTAAACCTCAACCCTATATAATTAACCCTCAACCCGCAATCCTTAAACCCTAAACCCTCAACCCCTATACCCTCTACTCTTTACATTGGACCCTCAACCTAATCCTTCAACCATATACCCTCAAGCCTATACCCTAAACCCTCTACCCTCAACCCTAAACCCTTAACCCTAAACCCTTCAACCTTAAACCCTTAAACTTTCTACCCTATACCCTCAACCCAATACCCTCTACCATCGACCCTAATCCCTGAAACCTTAACCCTTAAACCCTAATACCCTAGAAACCATAAACCCTGTAGGCCCTCCACCCTAAATCCTCAACCCTATACCTTCAACACCTATCAATTTCTCTCTATCTATACATCTCACCTCTCCCTCCCTCCCTCTCTCCTACCCTCTCCTCTTTCTACATACCTCTCTCTATGTCCCTCCCATTCTATCCCACTCTCTCCCACTCCCTCTCTCTCCCACCCCCTCTCTCTCTTAGGTCTCTCCCTCTGGAAACTTACCTAGGTAACTCTCTCTCTCCCCTCTCTCTATCTATCCCTTCCACCCTACCTAAATAAGTCCCTCTCACTCCACCCCCCTCTTTCTCTACCTCTATCAGGTCACTCCCTCCCACACCCTCTCCCTCTCTAAGGTCTCTCACTCAAACTCCCTCTCTCTCGTACTCCCTCTCACTACATATCTCTCAAGTCTCTCCCTCTCACCCCCCCACACTCTCAAGTTTCTCCCTTTGGCACCCTACCTACATTAGTCTATCTTTATCTTTGTCTCTCTCTCCCCACTCACACTCTCAAGTCTCTCCCTTTGTCACCCTACCTACATAACTATCTCTTTCTCTACGTCTCTCTCCCCCCTCTCTCTCCCTCTATCTCAATTCTCTCTCTCCCACCCCCTCTCTCTCTCTCTCTCCCTCCCTCTATCCCTCCCACCCTACCTAGCTAAGTCCCTCTCACTCCAACCCCTTCTCTACCACTCCCTCTCTATTAAACTCTCACTTCCACCCCCTCTCCCTCTCTCCAAACTCTCTCTCTTAAAATTATCCCTCCCTCTAAAGACATACGTAAATACATATTGAATTACATACATACAAGCATAATACATATGTACATACAATCCTAAATCCATACATGTGTCAATACAATCTTACATACATATAGGCATACATACAATATGCAGACATTGATACATATAGGCATACATGCATACATGCATACATACATGACATACAAATATATCAGCATACATTCAATAGAGTGGCATTTAACATAAAGGAAGACATAACGTGAGCATGTTATAATGTGCTCGCGTTATGTCTTGGTTGATATGTTTCTCGTAGAAGCAAAAACCCATGTCAAAACTAAGATATAACATGAGCACATTATAACGCACCCACGTTATATCTTGCTTTGGGAATCCCCAAGCCTTAGGATTGGTATTTTTCTTGGAATACCAATCCAAAGGCTTGGAGAGCATTCCCCATGACCAAAGATGTGTTTTTGCAAATTATACAATATTTTACATAATCAGGTTTGTGCTCACCATTAGGATTGCACATGGTTCAATATCAAACAAATCGAACATCTGGGTAACTTTACGTTCTCTCTTAGCTATCCAACGATGTAATTTTTTCACTTTCTAACAATGTTAAGCCTTTCATCCATAATTTCTTTTGTTTGTATGTCTCTTTTTTTCCAAAAAGAAGTGTTTGGTGATTTTTTCGTTATAAATTAACCGCTCATTGAAATTTCAAATAAATTACATTTTTTAGAAACTAGACTCCATTCTACAATTTTTTTTATAAAAAAAAATAATTATTTTCCAAAATTTGTAGGGGTGGCACGACCAAAATTCTATTTTTCAGGAAGTGTCCACTTCAAAATTAGTAAAAAAATCAAATATTCAATAAAAAATTATCAAAAAAATCATGCATCAACTACATACTATTAGCTAACTTTTGACTATAGCAATTTTAAAAATACTTAAAAAAAAGTACACCATGCTAGAGGCGTACAAGAGTTGCTATGTTATGTTTTTCTAACAAAAACAACACCAATTTATGTACATCCCTCATTTGAACCCCTTAATATCAACCATTTTAAAAATAAATTATTAGTTTAGAAACTAGACTCGAAGCACTTCGATACTTGTTTTTATTCCATCTCAAAATTTTGAGTGTAACTATCCTCAATTTCATGTCCAAGGTCAGTATTTCCTGATTTTAGAACCCCTTTTTGGGAACCATCTTTGTGCGCTTACCCATCTACAACACCTTTCTTGAAGCCTTATAGATATACGTACTTATCGAACCTTTCATATGAAGCCCTTGAGGCTTGTTTGAGACCATATGGTGTTTTCTTAAGGCTACATATCATTCTTGGATCTATTGATAGCTGAAATCCATTAGGCTATTCTATGTACACTTCTTCTATCTCACCATTCAGGAAGGTAGATTTCACATCTATCAAATAAACCTTGAATTTATTGTGAATAACAAATTCAAGAAATATTTTGATGGCCTCCATTCTTTCCAATGGAGAAAATTTTCCTTCAAAATCATTTCCTTCCACTTGTGAATATCCCTTACAAACCAATCTTGATTTATTTCTTAAAACCTCTCCATCTTCATTTAGTTTGTTCCTATACACCATTTTTTTTTTTCCAATTGGATTCTTGTTTGTATGACTTGGAACCAATTACAATGTCTGATTCTTTTCAATCTATTTTAGCTCTTCTTACATAGCATGAATCTATCATTCAACTTTGTTGGCATTAGCAAAATTCTTTGGCTCAATTCTTGCTAATAACGAAAAATCCACTTGTTCATTTGCTTTTGCAAACCTTCTTGTTTTCACTCCTTCATTCTTATCTCCAATGATATGATCTTTTTAATGATCCCTTTGAACATACTTGATAGGATTCATATGGACTTTCTCCTATGCTTCTTTATTTTTAGCAACTTCTTCTTCTTCCTCTATGTAGGTAGATTCATTAGTCCCAAGTTGTTCTTTCTCATGTGTGATGTGATGTGATTCTTCATCCACTTTGACATTTGCACTTTCAACAACCTTCCTTAATATTTTGTTATATAATTTTTAGGTTTTTCTCCTAGTTGAATACACAAGAAAGATTACTTCATCTGATATTGAATCAAACTTTCCCAATCCTTCTTCATCTCTTCTGATAAATCATCTACTACCAAAGTTTTTAATAATATCTAGTAGTTGTTGGTCTCCCATACTAAATATCATAGGGATTTTTAGCGCTATTCATCCTTAGTAGTTCACCTTTGTTAATTGTATAAAAATTAGTATGAACTCCTTCCTTCCAATACACATCAAACAATTTGGCTTCATTCAACATTGTTCTTGCCATATATTGAATAGTTTTGTTCTTTCTTTCTACTACTCCATTCTCTTGAGGAGTTCTTGCAGCAAAATAATGTCTCTTTATCCCATGATCTTAACATAATTATTCAAACTCACTTGATGTAAACTCACCACCTCTATTAGACCTCAAACACTGTATTCTAGCATTCATTGTCTTCTCAAACATTTATTTAAAGATCTTGAATCTACTAAAAGCTTATGATTTTTATTTTAAGAATGTAACCTATGTCATTCTAGAGAAATAATCAATAAGTAACAAGAAATATCTTTCACCTTGAAGGCTCTTTTTTTTGGTAGGTCCGAATAGATTAGTATGAACTAATTCCAAACATCCTATAGTAGAATATTCTTTGGTCTTCAACTTTATCCTTTTCTACTTCCCAATCTAAAATTATCTACAAATGGTACTCGTAGGCTTGACAATCCTTGGCATGTCTCTTACTGCATGCATGGATAAGATCTTCACAAGGTTATCAAAGTTTATGTGTTCCATCCACTTGTGCCACAACCAACATTTATTTGTTTATCCTAGAAGACAACTTCTTCCATTCACACCTTTAAGGTTGTATAAGTTTCCTTCATTCCTTGAACCTTCTACCACCAATATTCTAGAATTTAATTTTTTGATTTCACATCCTCACTCATTAAATAAAAGACCGTTTGCTTTGTTTCACATCTAAATTACACTAAGAATATTATGCTTGAGAAATTAAACATACAAAACATCTTCAACCTTAGATTTTCCATCAATACTTATAGTGTCTTTTCCAGACATCTTTGCAGATGAATTATCTCCAAGCTTTATTGAACCTCCATTCCACTTAACCAACTTGATAAAAATTTTGTTGGAAAATTTATGCCTCAACTTTTTGGATCCTTTTTGGACTTGGGAAATTTCTCCATGTTTTTGGCTTTTACTGCTGCACCGCTGCAAGATTTCTTTGGTGGCACGGTTGAGCGGCTTATCACTTTACGACAGGCCAGTCTGCTTGGTCTGGTGATTGGGCAATGTTACTACCTTACTACAACGGTCTCTTCGCTGCTTGGCAGTGGTGTGGTGAAGTCTCGATGGTCCATGTGGTTGTTACCTCCTTACCATAGGGGTCGCTCGGAGGTGACGTGGTAGTTGGAAAATTGAAGTTCTACCTCCTTACCATAGAGGTTTCTCATCGGTGCCACGATGGCATAGTGAGTCACGTGGTGGCAAAGCGATGCCTTACCTCCTTACTGTGAGGTATCTATCTGGCGGTGGAGGTAGCGCTGTGAGCGGCACGAGAATGGCCACTGGCAGTTGAATGGTGGCATTTAAGTTTGGCGTTTACTGCCTTATTGTGGGTGGTGAGAAGTCTCACTGCGATGGCCATGGTAAGACCGTTGACGGTCTGCCAGGTAGTCACTGCCCTACCGTGGGGTGGCCTGGTGTTCTCCACGATAGTGCGGTTGACCATGACAATGATGCTAGGTGGTTATCACCATACCATGACTGGTAGGTCAGAGGTCAAAATTAGCAAGGTGGAAGACCATGGTGAGTTTGGAGCTCGGTCGACCGAGCTTGACTGAGCTTGACCATAAGTCAAAGTAGTGAATGAATGCAAAGGCAACACGTGGGAAGATCTTCAAGATCTAGTTGGCTGAAAGCTTATTTTCTAATTGTGATAGAGCTGCATTAAATGGATGGTCTAGAGGTTGACGGATATGTATCTGCAACCATTTTAATGTTGCATGAATTGATGTGCCAAGCTGAATCAATGGTGTATGTTATCAAAGAATGATGGAAGCTTGCAGGTAGGATAATTAATTATCCTAATGACCGTTGAATGCTTGAATGGGCAAAACAAGTAGGCACACGATTAGAGATTATAATGTAATCTCATGTGCAAGATCAAAGGTAATGAGCAAAGAGAGAGAGGTTAAGAGTGTTTGAGTGGCTTTGCATATTGTTGTAACCATGAACACTTAGACTCTCCAATCAGGAAAAATGTGAACCTCTGTAGGCCTAAAGGCTGGGCTGGCTGCATGGCTGGCTAAGAGAGTCGATTGTCTTGGTGAGATGAATCTACACTATGTGTTGTGAGGGTGCTGGAATAGTGTGAAGATTTTGATTAAGTTGTTTCCTACATTCTTCATATGGACAAGATGTAATCTTCTGAAGAGCATAGCTCCGAGATTGTATTGTAACTGTTCGTTGCTGAATAATACAATTGAGCTAAGTTTTTTGGAGGGTGGGGTTTTTTTACCCGAAAGGGTTTTCCCCATGTAAATCTGTGTTTCCATATGTTTTTCTTTCATGTTGTCTAATTCTATGCTTGTGATGAATCTGTTATTAGTTTTGCATTTACTTTTCTCAAAAAGATGAATGGGGGATCCACTGTGCCTGTTTCCTCTTTATGGCATAGTTTGTGTCTTTAATGTGATTTTAAGAAATGAAAATCACTAAGGCATTGTTGTTTTAGATGTCTGTTCTATGATGATAGACCCTTTATATCCCCAACAAGTGCTATCAGAGCTGGTTATAAGAGGTCAAGGCTTGTTCATGATACCGACAAGTGGTATCAGAGCCTTCTCCTGGTTACTAAATTTCTGGGTATTTCTCCTGTGAAGATTTCTTAGCCTAGCAAGGTTGAAGAAATCTAGAGGAATCTATTGTTGCTTGATCTTTCAATGCTTGGAAGTATCTACTCCTTTGATTCAACACATAACTTGAAAGATGCTAGAGATATTGGGGTTGATCACATTGTGACAATGTGGCCTGACGCTCTTGGTTGGTAGCAAATGATCCTGATGCAAGGGGCGTGAGGTATGCTTATGGTTGTTTTACAGTAGAGCATGGCTCATACTGGGTGTCTATGTGAGAGGCTTCCTAGCGGTATGGAGTTTCTTGGGCTTTTGTTTAGCCATGGAGTATTCTACTTGTGTTGGGTGTTCTGACTTAGCACTGAAGGTGGTTTCTCTTTCGCTCTAATTGCATAAAGGCTATGAAGTTGATATGGGTGGTCTATAACTTCTATATAGCCTAGCTCTCTCATATGCTTGTGCATGGTTGTGGTTTTGGAACTGGTCTGAAATGGACATGTTGTTCGTCCTTACCTATATCTTGCACTCGCATGTTTTAAATTCGTGTCTTTGGCTCTAAAGGTTTTTTGCAGATTTTCCTTAAAAGTTTATATTGCATATTCATTTTTTTTTCATTGTTCTAGTTAATCATGATAGTTGTGTGTAGACTCTTGAGTCATCCAGATGAGCAGTGAATATGGAAGTGCATGGGTGTTTTATAAACACTATGGTTTTTCAGGTTTTACATGGTCAAGGAAAACTTGTGGTTTGTGGAGCTATTGTTAAGCTATTTTTCTAGACCCTAGCTTTTGGAGTGTGACTGGATGAGATGGTTGCAGTTAGACATGGTTTTGAGAAGGTGTGATGTCTTCTTTGCATGGGAGTGTTGGTATTAGTTTTTCATTCAACATTCTTGTGGTTTTTTTCTTACTAGTTTCCTAGACTATGGTGCTTGAGTTGTGGACATGATTGGCAAATCGGATATGTTGTTGATTTGGTGTTTGAGTCATGTTTGTCTGCTTTGGCTGTTCTCTTTGATGATCTCAATTTTGTAGTTTCTAGTGTGATAATAGATTTGTTGGTTTCATTGGTTGCATCCATGAGTTATACAATGTTGTGGGTCGTCTTTACCTACATGTTTGTTGTGAGACAACTCGGAAGTGGACTGACAATATCCATGAGGTTGTAACAGTGTGGTGTAGATCTATTAGCTAGCCTTGTCTGTGGTCACTTGTGCATTGGCGTGGTTGTTTTGAGATGAGAGGATGGATGGCATTGATTACCTAAGTAGTTGAATATGGAGACTTGTAGCATGTGTATCACGATGTCATGGAGAGCTTGATAAACTGGCTTGTGTAAGCTTTTGACTGTGATGGTGTGGTCTATGTGATATGGTGATCTTGGTGTTATTTTGCGTTGTTGTCTGATGGACATGTTGTCAATTGTACCTGGAGGTTGTTTGGATCAGTAGATGTTCAGTCATGATGCTTGGAAATCTTGTTGTCATGGTTTAGTGGGAGCTTTAGCAGTGACTAAGGATTCATCACTTGGTGGTGAATTGTCTTCTTTAGTGTTGCAAATATTTCTGGTGGAGCTCTTAGATCTTGTTGCTACAGAAGAGCTCTTTATTTTTATTGCATGGGCACTACTTGAGGATGTGTAGCATCCTAGAGCCATGGAAGACTCTTGCAAGTTTTCGTTGAGGTGTTGGTAGTTTGGAGTTGTTTGTTGGATGTCATGTGTACTCTTTATTACTAGATAGAGCTTTGGAATGATGAATTGTTCTTGAGACCTTAGCTTGTTCACCTGAAGCATGGTATCTCCTAAGGGGGATGGTAAGATCATGGTATCATGATAATTTCTTGTTTCAGCTATTTGGAGCTTTGACAGTGGTCTGGGGTTTCTCTATAATTTGAGTAATTTGGTGATATGCTTGAGGACTTCATGTTAAGTGCAGTAATGTAGATTGGAGTTAGCATGAGATGATAGGTTGTTCGTGCTCATGAATGCATGGAGAATAAGGTGAGGCTAGAATTATTATTAGAATGTTGATGTTTACAGTTGAAATTCTGAGTAGCCTGCACCTTGGTTAAATGGGAGTTCAATAGAGACTAGTGAGGAGATTTCTCTTGGATAAGTAATGGTGGCTTGCAGATCTTGGAGGACCATCATTTTCCTCTTGGTCTGCTCGGCAGTGATGTTTATTTGAGAGGTATTCTCCTATTATATCTTTCAGATGTATTTTTATGCTTATCTTTCATATATATGAATCTTGAGTTGTTGTTCTATGATTCTGGAGGATTCATAGTGAAAGGTGGATAACATTGTGTATCTCCTTGTGCTTTTAAGGAATGATAGGAGATGTTTATGTGGGTTAGTTTGATCTTATTTTGCTATGAGAAACTTACATCCATATGTTTGGTTTGATCTTGGTGGTTGAACAGTTGGGTGTTGTTTTGGATTCTCCCTTTGGGATGTGAAGGAAATCATTCTTGGCACAACTGGCATTTAGAAGTGCATGTAGGAGGATGCTACATGTTGTGATTTGTTGTTTCTCTCTAGTCTAGTATTTTCTTCATGTATGTTCATTTGAATTTAGATGTATGTGGAGCCGTGTTGGTCACTAGTTTGTGATCATGTGTTGTCACTTGGGTGATGAAACGAAGGTTCTTGTGCTTCCTTCTTCAATCATATATGGAACCTTGGAAGAATGTGGAAGACTGTTGAGAAAAATGTTTCTTGCAGCAGGTGGTTGTAGGTTGTGCATATCAGTGTGGGTTTTCCTTGGAACTACATGGTTACATTTTTCTATGTGTAGAGATTGGTGGACTTGGTATGCCTGGATCACTTGTGATGGTGTCCTATTTGTTGGGATGTTAACAAAGAGATGCACTAAATAGACTTATTTCGGTTCTTTGCAATCATCTGGATAGTACCCTTGTAGAGGGAGTACCTGGATGTGTTTCGTCTTCTGACTAGTTGACACATGGTGCTTGTATTGTGTAGTTGATGGGTGAATATGTGATGGCATGAGTTTACTGATGTGCATACTTTTGAGGTATGGGTGATTGAATGCTTTAGCATGATCTATGCGTGTTGGCTTTCAGTCACATGGGTTTGATTAGTCGGATGACGGCAGTCAATTTTTCCGGTTGTTGATCTAGCTAATTGGTTTATCTTGTTCTAGAGAATGGTTTCTAGTTATATGTTCATTTTTGAGTGCTTTGTTGTTGCTGTTGTGGTTCCTTTTCTGCTTGAAGGATCTGATGCTTGTGTTCTAGAGATTGGTGCATTTACGCCTTGGCTTGTTCCTTTTTTCTTGTGGTGGATGTTTGGAGCTATTGCCTAAGATGGTGGACATTTATCAAATGTCATTTTAGGTGTCTTAGTTGGAGTGTGAAAGCATAGTGCTGGTCCTTGTTCATGTTTGGAGGAAGCCAGTAAGTCTTCATCAACTGGGATATTGTTGGGAAATTTATGCCTCAACTTTCTCGATCCCTTTCAGACTTGGATGATTTCTCCATGTTTCTGGCCTTTACCGTTGCACCACTGCAAGCTTTCTTTGGTGGTGTGGTTGAGTGGCTTATCACTTTACCATGGGCCACTCTACTTGGTCTGGTGGTTGGGCGGTGTTACCATCTTATTGCAGCGGTTTCTTCCCTACTTGGTGGTGGTGCGATGAAGGCTTGACGGTCCACATGGTTGTTACCTCCTTACCACAGGGGTCGCTCAGAGGTGGTGTGGTAGCATGGTTGGTGGTGCATTGGTGAAGCGAAGTCTTACCTCCTTACCTAGGTGGCATGGTGACTGGCACGGTGGTAGAGCAATGCCTTACGTCCTTATTGTGGGGTCTTTGTCTGGTGGTGGAGGTAGTGTGATGAGTGGTGCGGGAGTGCCCGTTGGTGATTGAAGGGCAGCGGTTAAGTTTGGTAGTTACCGCCTTACCATGGGTGGTGAGAATTATCACCATGGTGGCCATGGTAAGACCACTAGTGGTCTGCCAGGTGGTCACCACCCTACTGCAGGGTGGCCTAGCGAGCTCTGCGATAGTGCGATTGACCACGGTGGTGATGCCAGGTGGTTATCGCCATACCACGACTAGTAGGTCAGAGGTCGGTGGTAGCACGATGGAAGACCATGGTGAGCTCAAAGCTTGGCTGACCAAGCTTGACCAGAAGTCAAAGTGGCAAACGAATGCGAAGGTGACACATGGCAAGATCTTCAAGATCTGGTTGGCTAAAAGCTTATTTTGTGATTGTGATAGACCTACATTAAATGGATGGTCTCAAGGTTGATGGATATGTATCTACAACCATTTTAATGTTGTGCGGCTCGATGTGCCTAGTTGAATAAGCGGTGCATGTTATTAGAGAATGATGGAAGCTTGTAGGTAGGATAATTAATTTTTCTGATGACAGTTGAATGCTTGAATGGGTAGAACACATAGGCACATGGTTAGATATTATAAAGTAATATTGTGTGCAAGATCAAAGGTAATGAGCAAAGAGAGAGACGTTGAGAGTATTCAAGCGGCTTTGCATATTGTTGTAACCGTGAACACTTATACTCTTGGATCAGGAAAGACGTTAACCTATGGAGGCCTAGAGGTTGGGCTAGCTACATGGCTGGTTGAGAGAGTTGAATGTCTTGGTGAGATGAATCTACACTGTGTGTTGTGAGGGTGTTGGAACAGTGTGAAGATTCTAATTAAGTTGTTGCCTACATTCTCCAGATGGACAAGATGTAATCTTCTGAAGAGCATAGCTCTGAGATTGTATTGTAACTATTTGTTGTTGAATAATACAATTGAGTTGAGTGTTTTGAAGGGTGGGTTTTTACTCAAAAGGGTTTTCCCCACATAAATCTATGTGTCCATATGTTTGTCTTTCATGTTGTCTGATTCTATGCTTGTGTTGAATCTGTTATTAGTTTTGCATTTACTTTTCTTAGAAAGATCAATGGGGGATCCATTGTGCCTATTTCCATTTTATGGCATAGTTTGTGTCTTTGATGTGATTTGAAGAAATGAAAATCACTAAGGCATTGTTGTTTTAGAAATTCATTCTATGATGACATACCCTTTGTATCCCTAATTCTTTCTTTTATCAACTTACTGAATTCTAATCATAGCTATCTCCAACTCCTCTTTGAGTAACAAGATATCCTTCTCAATATTTTTACATTCTCTTATTTTGGCTTCAATTAGGGTATTTTTCTTTCTTTTCTCTCTCCTTGAACTATCAAGATTTCAAGGGAAAAGAAAAAATCACCTTCAAAATCAACTTCACTTGCTTCTTCATTCATAGATTTGATTGAACTTACAAGGATCCCAGAGGCCATGAATAAGGATTCATCTAGATAATCTTCTAATGTCCAGTTGTCTCCTTCATATGAGGAGAAGTATTCTTTTCTGGAGAGAATATTCTTCTTGATATTGTTTCTCTTCAAATCCTTACTACTACTTTTATTTTCTTTAAAAGGAAATTCAGAAGCATAGTGATCAATTCTACCATAATTTTAAGAGCACTTCAATGGTAATTTACCTTTGTATTTACTTGATCCTTTCTTTAGCTTCCTCACAAGGTTTGATTCTTCTTCATTACAATCACTAGGTGATCTAGAAGCTTCTTCTTTCTTCAAAACTTTGAATATATATTCTCTCTTGTGTGTAATTTAAACTTCATTCCTCATTTCATAGGATGTGATATTTTCAAACAATTCCTCCAATATAAGCTTTTCCAGATCCTTGGTTTCCTCAATTACAGAGACTTTTGAGTCAAACCTCTAAGGGAGAGTTCTCTAAACTTTCTTCACCACCACAAAGTCAATTATGTCTTCTCCAAAACCTATGATTCCATTTCAAACATCATCTACCTGAAGCAGATAGCTGTATATGTTCTCTTCTTCTTTCATCTTCATATTTTCAAATAATGTTAAAAAGGATTGCAACTTTACTTGCTTCACATCATCATTTCCTTCATAGAGATTCTCAAGCTTATCACATATCTCTTTTGTAGTCTTACATTGCACCAGCTTGAAAAGTTCATAATTTTCTAATCCACTTAGGATAGCATTATTTTATTTAGCATTGTTCTCATGAGCCCTTTTTACATTTGGATTAGTGATAGAATGAGAAAGTTCAACATAATCATCATTGGCAGCTCTCTAGACATCATAACCAAGTGATGTGAGATAGGTATCCATCCTCACACTCTAGAAAATATAATTATTTCCATAAAACTATGGTGCCTTAGAAGATGACTCCTTCTGATCCATGTCTTCTAAACCAATATCTACCTTTATTTATTAGGCTACACTAAGGTATGTAGCTCTGGTACAAAGTTTTAGAACACAAATATATACTAAGGTGGGTGAATTAGTATATCCCTCAAATCAATTTAATTTAAAATTAACAATTAAGAATTAAAATTACCTTAATTAGATAACACATTTAAATAAAGAGCTCACAAAACCATAACACCAACTTTATGTGGAAACCCCAACAAGGGAAAAAACATGCTAAGAAAAGCTTCTTGGAGCTATTGTCCAAATCTAGCCTCACAAATGAATCAATAGTTACAAAAAAATTAAAATCTTTAATCTAAGGAAGTTTACAACTCCATTCTCAATAATATAATGAGGTTACAACCTCAAAATAAAAATATTTGAAGAACCATATGAAAAATCACAATTGCAACACCTCTACTACCTCTAGCTCATTACCTTTAGCATTGGTGCAAGGGTACCCTAGCTTTTAGGTGCACCTTTGGTTCTAGGTAGTATAATTTTGGATTTTGTTCATGTGAAGGTTGAATTCATGTAATCAGATCTTTCTAGACCATTTCATGTTATTTGGGGTCAGTTTTATTCATTATGGAGTCTGTAGGTGCAAGGTTAAGTAAAAATGCAAATGTTGTCAACATTGTTCAAAAGTTGTCAAGCAACTTTGCATTTTTTGAAAACTAATGTAATTTGATGTAACTAAACCAAATATGGTTGGGGACAGTTAGAATATGGTTGTAAAAATTGAAATAAACCTTGTCATCTCGAAAGGGGGGTTGGAATGAAGTTTGGGGAATGAAAGCTCTTTTTGTACATCTATTTTCTCCGTTTTCCCTACTTCTTTTGATTTCTGTCAAGTTGTACAAATTATGGGTGCACTATAAGGATGAAATGGTGATTATAATTTGTAGAGGAGTGTCCTAGATTTTTTTTTTTTTTGTTTTTATTAGAATCCATGAAGTTTTGAGCAAGATATCACCAATTTAGTGGATATTTCTCTAAACCTTGCCTAAGGTTTCAATCAGCATTCAAAATGTAATATCTCACATTCCCACCATGATAAAATTGAACCATCTCATAAAAAATTCTATCCTAGTACTTTTTCATGTTTCCCAATTGTTGAGGCTTGGACAATGCACGTGTGAAGAGAACTTTGCTGACAGTTGGTTTGTTTTGCCTTGTTTACAGTTAGAAGCCCTCGCATTGTAAATGAATGCCAAAGCCTTGGCATTGGAATTTTGGAAGGTGGTTGATACACTTTGGAACAAGGAGGTTTGGATGTATAAACCATTTTTTCTTATAGGATGGCCCTTTTCCATTGTTGGTTGAATTCTACTCTTCTCTGGAGGAAACATTTGATTGACTTATCTAGGACTGGGTATGATAGTATTGTATAGTACAATACTTGTGATTGATTTGATTGCATCATGATCATTTGTAGGTTCATTAGCATTGTTGAATGGTTTATAATATTCCTTGGGAATCAAATCAAGTGAGGGTTTGTGTGTCGATCAAAGCTGAGTATCAATACATATGACTATCCAACAGATTGTTCCCTTGAGTATGGCTACCTTGAACGCGCCTACGCATTTGGTGATTGAAAAAACCTTGAAATGTTTGTGATTCCATTTATATCATTACCCTATGTTTTCCAAGGGGTTTCTGTGCTTTCCCAAAAACTTGAGAGGTCTTCCACTTTTCATATTTAGAGGACTGACCTAACTAAAGAAGTCTACCTTGTCATGAGTTTCGTTGAACCTTGATGAAGAGAGTTAGTCCATTATGGTGAAATATGGTATCAATAGTCTAATTATGCCCCTGATATGCATCAAGCACTTTTACACCTCTTTTCATTTGGCTCACTACCTCCATTATTTACACTTGCACTTATACCTTTTCCTCACTTCCTCCAACACTCGCTTACATAATTTGGTCAGCTCAGTTCCTTCTACAAACAACTTAGACTCTTCTTTTATATCACCCCCTCCAACATGCATCAAACACTTTTCTACAAATTTTCTCACATTAATTTTCCTTCAGCACACTGTTGTCAACAAATTACATTCATCACACCTTGAAAACTTGTAGAACTTGATCACACACTTGATCTTACATTTTTTAGTGTAGAAAATTGTATCCCCTTTACATTTTCACACTTGTTTGGGCCCTCCTAGTTAATTTAGACTTAATTTTGCCTTATTTTAGTGTTGTAAAATGTATTTACATACAATTTCAAAATTATTTAGGGCTCCTTTAATTAATTGAGCTTAATTTTCCTTAATCGGCCCTTTAATTCATTTACCAATCCTATTTTTTTCAATTTTTCAAAGAGGGAACCCGACTTTCATTAATGCCTTAACATAACACTTCTCATTGAGCAATGTGTGTCCTAGGTTTAGGGACCTAGGACCCATCCACCCATGGGTGAATCGGTCCTCCCTTGACCTTAGGACCTAAATTTAAATTATCTTTTTGGTGGTATTTTAATAGTGTATATTCAAATGTCATCTTGTTATATTTGAATTTCTGGAAATTGAGGATACATACCTATAAATATAAGGTTATTTCACTATGTTTCACCTAAGCAATCAAGAATTTTGATATGACTTCAAGAGAACTTTCAATATAATTTTTAGAGAAATTCAAGGCATTCAAGATAAGAATTATTAGAATTTTGTTGCAGCAATCAAGATCCAATTTTCATATCAAAGTCTTTTTGCATCATGCATTTTTTTTGGAGCTAATATGGTGATGTAGGTTTCATGATCCAATCAAGAATTCAAAGAACTATTTAAAGTCAAGATTCAAGGTTCAAGATCCACATCCATTGAAGATATTTCATGCAAGTTTCATATTTACATTCTAATGATTATTCAAGGGTTTGTTGAGTGGTAACATAGATTTCTTCATTCTTCATTCTATTTTTCATGTTTCATTTCATTTCAAGGTTTTATTACCAAAATGAGGTTTGACCAAGGAAAACCCCCATTAACGAAAAAAATAACATTTTTCCCTCCTAATTTGTGATTGCAGATTTAGGTGGAAGAAATCTTGAAGATTCTTTTGAAGAGAAAATTTGAAGTTGTTAAAGTTGCAAAAGTTGTCATAAAAGTCATAATCTCACGAAAACTCATCTATAGAATTTATTTTTGGCTTTTCAAATTTGAAACCTAGGCAAATTAGAAGATTTAGATCTATAGCAGAGGCTCTCAAAGTTTACAAAAAAAACCTAACCGAAGACCCATTCACTGTTGGGTGAGTGAGTCTCAAATCAACTTCAAAAACTAACTTTTGGTGATTGGTACACATGCTTCTACCCTTCTCTGATATACACTGTATTTTTTTGTTCTATCAGTATTGAGATTAATCTTGTTGTTCCAAGTGTTAGATTACAATTTGGTGTTGATTTACTATTTTTAGTTTTTCTCCCCAAAGTGTTGTTTGACCAGGACCCCCATCCTGACACAAAAAGGAAATCTATAGATTCACACCTTGAGTTGACTCACCTAAGGGTTGTAAGAAAATTCTTTGTGTGGATCTCATTTCCTAATGAAATAGAGAAAGATAGGTCTATCATAACCATATTCCCCTTCATTTCTATTGGTGAACCTATTTTTTTTGTTGTTTCATTTTGGTGAACCCAACCTTTTGAGCATTGTTTCTTTATGATTTGTAGTCTATTTCAGCCTTAGATCTAGATATTGCATTCATTTGCATTTTATTGCATTGAATTTAATCTCATTTATGGTTTCTTAAATTCCATTAGTTTTTATCTCATTTAGGGTTTTAAGATTGCATTTTTACATCTTTTAAATTCTAAAAAATACAAAAATATCAGTCATTTTGCAAAGATTTTACATAACATTGCATCATATTTTATTTACATTTGATAATTGAATCAAAATTTCATTTAAAATTAGCTCTCCTAAGTTTTCATTTAGTCATATTTTTCATTTGCATTCAATCTTAATTTTTAAAAAAATTGAAACTGTAACTCAATATCTGAAACCATAATCTGGAAACCACAAGAATGAACATAGAAATCTGTAAAAAGAAAATTCAAAACCCTAATATAGGATCCATTCTCCCAAGGGTGAATAATTACTTGATCAGGGTGGTTTCTTGAATTTCTAGGCATTAAAATATATGTTTTTGTATTTTGTTCTACTATTTTTCGTTTTCTGTTTCAGTTTGCAAAATTTTAGTTATCTCAAATTGACCATATTAAGCTTCATTTAATAAATTCAATGCATTGTATCAATTCAAAATTACATTTACAAGACATCATTTTTTAGGTTTTTACATAGCATAATCAAAAATACTGTCTAGCTTAAGATCTGAAAATTTTCATTTCAATTCATTCTTTTATAATGGAGATGTGTATTGGTAATATATGGAAGTCCTTCATTTATTTGGCTGATTTTTCAAGTTGTGTTTTTGGAAAATATCCTAATGCAATAGAACCTGATCATGTTTAATCAACTCCTAATGAATGTCTTCATGAAATTTTCAACATTGGAGAAGATGATGATATCATGAACAATTTCATAAAAAAATTCCTTAACAATCTTGAAAGAAATGCATCCTTTTACCCTTTCATGAAAAAACCAACACCCCCTACCATTTCACCACTTGAGATTTGGTCTTTTACATCTTGAAATTGAGACACAAACCAAGACTAAACCTCTGACAATGAGTGAAACTAGCTCCTGTAATCCATTTTATGCTAACAAAGTGATCAACAAACCCATCAACCTAGAAGAGACTTATGGCCAAGGCTTTAAGATATTAAATAAACAAGGATGCAACATAGCTAATGATCATGAAATTCATAAAATTTTAGAACAAATCCCAATGGAAGATACTAAAGGACTAGGATATCAAAATCCTTATCCCTCCACATCTTCTAAGGATAGAAATATCCTCCCTCATAATAATAAAGTAATATCTCACAAGGATGATAGGATTGCCTTAGGTCCTCCTCCTTCGACAAGAAAAAAACAAAGGCCTTAAAAAATCAAGAAGCTAAAATTCCCTTGTCTCATGTATCTCAATAAAAGGAACCTACACATAATTCCAAATAAAGGACTCTTAACAATACAACCCATCAAAGAAAATCCAAATCCAAAAAATAAGAACACAAACATGTCTCATTATCAATATCATAGAGTTCTTAGGCATAGTACTGTTGAGTGTCATGCTTTAAGGAGGATCCTTGAGAAATTTTATATGATAGAGATAGTCCCTTAAAGCATGTACTTTTCTCCTTGCCATGTAATAGTTTTAGGATCATAGTATACTCACTATTGCATGTTTAACATTCATTCCAAATCATTTTCTTTATCACAAGGAGCTCATTCTCATCACTCATCTTGACTCATCCTTTTCCTACACTTAGTGGGGGCAAGGGGTTAGATAGCCTTGTCCTAGTTTGACACCTGTTGTTTTCACTTTGGCTAGTTATCTGCTCTACCAATACTGATCAGGATTGGGATGTAGAAGACTCGCTATAGGTTGAATCGCATGTGCCTTACTAGTGTTTTTTTTAATTTTATTTTTCATATTTATTTATGTGATTTAATGTGCATAATGTAATCCCTCGTATTGTTCTATTTTATGTATCTCTTCATGTGCATTCATCTATTTGTATCTACATTCTTCTATATGTAATAAAAATTTATCTTTTCTTTTTTCTTATGTTTTCCTTTTGGGGATGACGCAAGGCATCAAGACATTTAGGTCTCTTCCATGTTGATCCAAAATATTTTTCTTTCTTTTCACTCTCTATGTTTCATTCTTCTTGTTCTATGAGTATTTGGAGAATGATAACATTTCAGAGCTCTATAATATCATTATAGAAAAGACATACTGACCATGAATCTGTAGATTGCTTATGTTTTTGGGATTTTATTTTGGGGGAAACCCCTCTTCATGAAGTATATTTACTTGAAACAATATGAATTAGCATAGGGCTTTCCAGGTAAGCTCTCATATCTCCTTCATTATTTAATATTGATTATTTTCTACTTTAAAGTAAATTGCTCACAAAAATGGTGTTAGCAATTTCCTTAAAGTGGGGGCATGCATTGGCATTATTATATTTGAAAATTTTGACATTCCTTATGTTTCATTATGTGATTTCCTTTCTTCTTGTGATGTGTCTTTTTCTTGGTGGTGTCATTGGGTTTGATGTCCTCCAGGAGCATGATATTTCTTGGTATACAACTTTCTTCTTAGTGGTGATGCTACACGTTGCATTCCCTAAGTTGTGAATCTTTTATCCATGACTTGTCCTCTCTTGGAGACATTATGCATGATGTTCCCTAAGAGGAGACCTTACATGAACTAAGAAAAGTCCCTTTGAAGAAAATTTATTTATATTTTGTTGATAGGTGTTTAGCATAACACAACTTGTTAACATTATGAAGCTCAAAGTTTGTATTTTTGTGGTTCCTTATTGGAGTTATTAGAGATATAGATTTGGTATGGTTAGTATAGTGAGAGCATATAGACTTGGCATGACTTTCTCACTTAGACACTTTTTGGGGGATCATGTAGTGGACAACCTGAGGTTCCATTAGCCTATGTGAGCATGTGTTATTGTTTTCATATTGGACATCATGTTTCACTTGTGAAAATTTTTGGACAAACAAATGATACATGTTCCACATCATGTTGGATAGTTAAGGCTTGATCTACCCTTTTCTTTTGGAAAAATAGTTGAGATGTGTTCCACATCACATTGGATAGTTGAGGCTTGATCTATCTTTTTTGTATTTAAATTTCTTTTAAGTCTTTGATGTTTTATGATTGAGTAATATTGTTTTTGTTGCATGCATATGATTTTAATTTCTACTTTAGTGTGATTTTGATGCATGGTCATCCTCTCACAAAAGTGGGGGCTAAATGTAGTGTAGAAAAAAGTATCCCCTTTACATTTTTACACTTGTTTGGGTCCTCCTAGTTAATTTGGACTTAATTGTGCCTTATTTTAGTGTTGTAAAATGTATTTACTTACACTTTCATACTTATTTAGGGCTCCTTTAATTAATTGAGCTTAATTTTCCTTGATTGTCCCTTTAATTCATTTACCAAGGCTATTTTATTTAATTTTCCAAAGAGGAAACTTGACATTCATTAATGCCTTAATGTAACACTTTTCATTGAGAAATGTGTGCCCTAGGTTTAAGGACCTAGGACCCATTCGCCCATGGATGAATGGGTCCTCCCTTGACCTTAGGATGTAAATTTGATTTTTTTGGCAGGATTTTAATATCTCCAAGTGTATATTCAGATGTCATCTTGTAATATTTTAATTTTGGGAAATTGAGGATACGTACCTATAAATATAAGGTTATTTAACTATGTTTCATCTAAGAAATATAGAATTTTTATGAGACTTCAAGATAATTTTTAGAGTAATTCAAGGCATTCAAGAGAAGAATTATTAGAGTTTTATTGTAGATATCAAGATCCAATTTTCATATCAAATTCTTCTTGCGCCATGCATTTTTTTGGAGCTAATATGGTGATGTAGGTTTCATGATCCAATCAAGAATTCAAAGAACTATTTCAAGTCAATATTCAAGGTTCAAGATCCAGATCCATTGAATCCATTTCATGAAAGTTACATATTTACATTACAAGGTTTATTCAAGGGTTTTTTGAGTGGTAACATACATTTGTTCATCCTTCATTCTCTTTTTCATGTTTCATTTCATTTTAAGGTTTGAATACAAAAATGGGGTTTGCCTAATTCACTAACAAAAGAATGATTTTTACTCTTGATTTGTGATTGTAGATTTAGGTGGAAGAAATATTGAATATTCTTTTGAAGAGAAAATTTGAAGTTGTCATAAAAGTTGTCATCTCATAAAAACTATCTATAAAATTTATTTCTGGCTTTCCAAACCTGAACCCAAGGAAAATTGGAAGATTCAAATCTATAGCAGAGGCTCCAAAAGGTTGTAGAAAAACCCTAATCGAGGACCCATTTTCCCTTAGGTGAATGAGTTCTAGATCAACTTTAGAAACCAAATTTTGGTGACTAGTACATGTTGGTTATTTTTAAGAACCAAGTTGATCTTTAGAATTTCCTATGGACTTTTCCATTTCCAATATTTAGCAATCTAAAGGGATTGGCCAACAAATGAGTGAAAGCTTGTAAAGCTTTCCTCCCACACTTTGGGCTCTGTGAAACCCAGGAGGGTAATCCCACAATGTATATTCAATAACTTATGCAATTATCATTTACATACATTGTAAACACTAGATAATTCTTACATGATCACTCAAAAATGTAATATATCAAAGAGTTGGCAATTATTTTAGCAATACACTGCACTTGGAGCATGAGAAAAATGAAATTCAACATAAAATAGCTACAATGATAACTCATTAGAAAATTTTGTAAATAAAGAGTGATTTGTTGATGAATCGACCCAGAAACTGTAGTATGAATATTTTACCCAAACCAATGCCTTATCCTAAACACATAGTCAATATTAACCTATGCAACCTGATAATAGTTCAACACATAGCATAATATTATCTTTGAAAATACTGCATTACAATATCTCCACACTATATCATCGACCACTACTTCTTACAAATATCTCAGCAAATAATTCATATGAATCAACAATTTCATTCAAGCATTTACACTAATTCTTTGAATTTATAAGCAAGAACAAAACCATACACCCATTGAAACCAATGGAGATGAACAAGAAAATCCTTGATTATATTATTCATGACTCATATGACAAGTACAAAGGAGAGAAAATGGCCATGAAATTGTTACCATTCCATATTGTATTTTCTATTTTTGTTATCAAAATTACATACATACTAACAGACTTAGAACTTAAGACAAAAACTCAAAATATGCTCAGTATTCTTCTCTATAATTCATTATGATCAATTGCAATACAATGAACTCCTACTTTTGGCCTTGAATTCCTTCTTATAGAAACGAAGGAGCAAAACAAGCCTCGGGCCAAAAAGTACACATGTCATTATTTTAGTAGACCGCTACAACATATATTCCCTTTTTTGTTATATTTACATTCTCAGGTGGTGGGGACCATGTACGAGACAAAAATATCCTCATTTGTTGTTGGATATCCGGTACCACCTTTCAAAAGTCATCATTACTTGTTGTAACTACACTAGAACATATTCCTCATGGGCAAAAAGTACTCACCACAAGTGTGCCCAATCAGCAAAACATTAGAGCACAAAAATCAATGAAAGGAATGAAAACCGACCCAACCAAGTCAGCACCTGTGCCACCAATTTTCAAATGAGAGAGAAAAATATTATGTAATACCTTAGCAAAATCCTAATCTGTTCTATTTTTAGGCTATGCATTGTTTCTTTCTCATCCATTGATTTCCATGCCTGCCATTAGCTTTTCAAACACAAGTTTACTTAGTGAATTTTTCCAACCAGGTATTATATTCATTTCTAGTGGCCATTTTACATCTAATAAATTGTATACCTTTGTACTGTATTGATTATATCTTGCATCAATTAAGGCTTTGGACTCCTTGAAAAAAGTGTCCATTATCATTTCAATCCCCATCATAATGCCAACATTAGGATTCAATGAGGTATAATAAAAAACCTTTACTACCACCTTAGCTTGTGTGAGAATCTCTCCTAGATCATTCCTTCATATATCAAATTCCTTCAGCTCACCTTCATGATTCAATATTACAGGCATACCCTTCTCCTCCATTTCTCTAAATAATTTCATCTTGTTCTGGAGTTTCATTCCTAACTTTCCATGGAAATTTGTTATCTCATTTACTAGGTCAATAGCTTGCAATATCCTAAGGACATTTGTAGAAGCCTCAACATATTATTTCATGTTAGGAATCATCTCTTTTAAAGCCTCTAACCTAGTACTCCATTTTCTTCATTCATTATGGAAAGCCTCCTGAACCTACAAATATCTTATATTTGCTTCATGGATGTTCTTATAGGCAACCCACACATCATTAACCCTATTTACAAGCTTTGTTACTCTATGTTTTAACACATGCTAAAAAATGTCATTCACCACCTTAACAATTTCAGATTTGGCCTTCTTGACATTTTCTTTCTTCTTCTTTAACTGATTATTCAAATCATTAATCCTTAAGGCCAAAGTTTCCTTGTCTTGTGTAGATAAGTCTAAAGAAGAAGAGGATTTAAAAGACAATGTCTTTACTGATTGGGTAGCCTAAACAATGGAGCTCCTCTTATTTATCTCATCCAAAGCCTTATTGTACACCTTCAATAGGGAATCATATTTATTCTGAGGAATTTGTCCTACATCTGCACTAAACATTACATCATTAATAGTTAACTTAGCTGCCTATATAGGAGTTATATCTGTAGCTCTCTTTACTACCAATGAACCCATGACCTCATTAATATGCCTAGTGACCTCATGCTTTCCAGTATTGGGTGGCATGGACCAAATTGCAAGAGTATGCAACTTTGGACTATAACCAAATCCAAACACCTTGTCTTCAAAATGATCCTTAAATATAGAAGCCTAAGGGTCTCTTCTTATTTCATCAAGTGCAATAGTTGAGGTGATGGTGCACCCTGGTAGTAACATCATTCCACTTTATATGACAATATTTCTATCCTCGACATGGGTGATATTTGAAATCTCATCCATAATCTTCTCTTCCTTTGCCTTCTCAACCTCTTCTTCTTGAGATGGATCAACATTAGCCCTTACTTGTTTGAGTCCCTCCATTATTTCTTTGCTTCTCTATTGAACCATAAATTCTTTGAATTCCATAGATTTCACAAAATCATCAACTACAAGAAACTCATTACAATCCTCGATCCTAGGATCATCACCAGTCTTTTCATCATAATGCCATTATACAATTCTATCCTAGGGAACTTTTGAATCAAGAGTATCTTCAATATTAGGGGGATGAGATTTCTTCTCCACCTCCTCATCACTAGCCACATGCTCTACCATTAGTTCCTCCCCAATTTCTTGGATATCTTCTCCTTGTACATTTGTAGGCTACTCAAGAATATCCATAGCCTAGGGTTGTTGTTCCACAAGAGCTTGTGCTCTCTCAATAGCCTCCTTTACCTTTGCCTTAAAATCACCATTTTCATAATCCTTCAACTTTGCAAAAGACCTTTCAAAAGGATCCTCAATTACATCATAAGGACTCACATAAAAGGCATTTCTCTTCATAATTATCTCCTCAATGTCACATATGGTTGTCCATTCCTTTTTTCTTGATATAATAGCTCCATCATTGGTCAAGTTTCTCAACACATCATCTGTGTACAAGAAATGGTGGGAGACCCTAGATAAACCATTGCTTATCCTCTTTGCATGGACAAATCCCTTTGGGTCAAAAATCCTAACCTCGTCAATGGGTAACCTGAGGTTATTTGCCATGATTCCAAATAGTGATAAATTTAAGAAACCCCCCTCAAAAATATATATAAAATCTTGGCGAATATTTCAATTTTTTAGGAAAAAATATTAATTTCTATTAGTGAATCTTTCCCTTTTTCCAAAAACAAAATTAATTTTATTGGCGATTTTTTTACATCACTAAAATTTTGTAGAAAATTTTGGTGAATCTTGAAAAATAATAAGAAAATGCATTAATAATGATGGAAAATCCATCCAGTCTAAAAATAATTCTCATAGAAAACTAGGGGCTCAAGGATGGAAATTATCAATGGGTTTAAGGGGTAGACTATAATATTTACTTGTCACTATTATTTTAAAATATAATATAATGGCTCTCATTATATTCTACAAGGTAAAACATACCCATAACCTATAATTCTCATGGAGCTCAAAAATGATTTTGGATCATTGATCTAACGACCCTCATTGTACTATATGAAGTAAATGTACCCACAATCTATAATGGTCTCCATATTTCTAGATTTTACTTTCCACCATTAATTTACAATATAATCTAATAGCCCTTGTTGTATCCCATGAGGTAAAATTTCCCCATGATCTATAATGCTCATGAGACCTAAACTTGCGGACCTCATGAGAATTATAGATCATGGGGACATTTTACCTCATGGGATACAACAAGGGCTATTAGATTATATTGTAAATTAATGGTGGAAAGTAAAATCTAGAAATATGGTCCTAAAGAAACTAATAATTATGATATACTCTTGGAGAATTAATATAGATTTCTACTATAATTTATAAAATTTAGGAAAATCTGATCTAATCATGTATCGAATATTGTGGAAAATTTTTGAGTGAAATTTTTTAATGAAATAAATCCTTTAGTGCTTTAAATAAGACTATAATAAAATTTTGTAAAATTGTGGCGATTCAAGTCACATTATAGCTCAAACTATTAGCCAATTTTGGATTCCTAAATTGCAACTATTAGCCAATTGGTAAATATTAGCCTCTAAAAAAATCACTGATTCCAAATTTCTCATATCCTTTCATGACATTAACTTTAAAAGAAGAAAAGGAACACTAGGGCACTAGTACAATACCCTTCCTAGGTTTTCTTAGCAATTCTAGGTCCATGAAATCAATTTGTGACAACAACTCCATAAATTCCAACCGGTTAGAGACATATAGGGTTAAGCAATGAGGAACCAACTTGGCTCCATATGCCTTGATCAAAGTATAATCTAAGTGCAAGAACCAATCTGTCTAATTATGCTATGAGGTTAATCCTATTACATCCTTTGGGCACATGATGTCTCTGATTAATTTTCAAAGCCTATAAATGGGTGCCACACCCAAACTCTCCAGAATACCAAACCTAATGACATTACAAAACAACTTATAGTTGGAATTGGGCCAATCCTGGTCCCAAATATATGTCCACATTTGAACTAGAAAAACATTATTCTCATTATCCTTCTATCTCAATCTTAGCTGCCTTTTCCATTTCTCTTGATCTTCAAATATAAACATATGCATTAATAGAGAATAATATGGAAAAGATAAGGGGAGAAATTCATTCTTTAGATTGATAAAGTCTTTATGCATTTTTTCTACAACATGAGCATCATAATCAAAACTAGTATTTTGATTTTGGCACTGTATATCCATTTTCATTACCAACAAGTCAGTGGATATCCTAGCCTCAAAATTATGAGCCGAAACTTGATTCGGGCAATAATATGTTTTCTTGAAGTAATCAACAAATTATTCACATTCAAAGGGCTCTATATCTTTAGGGTCAAATCTTTCCTTTCTCTTTCTATGTCATACAAGCAATCTACTTTTATATGATTTTTTTTTCTTCTCATACTCACCATATAGGTCTATACGCTTGATGTTGACTGTATAATTTGGATTCAACCCAAATACTTCTACAATTTTGTCCCTTGTTACCTCAAGGGCCATAGTACCATTTTCACTCTTGATCCTCCTATCTGCAACATCATAGTGCTTAGCTAATTCCATCATCACATCTACCTCCAAAAATACAGTAGGCACTACTAGCTTCCCTAGGTTAAGGCCCCATAGGTAACAAGCTAGATTCTTGGAAAATCTTCTATTAAAAGCATACAAAAAAAATTTCCATCCACTCTGAGGTTGGGCCAATTCCCTAATTTCACTAGCAATGTCAATTAACCTACTCATCATAGCAACTTGGCCTGTAGGTCTCTCGCCAATTCTTGACCTACCCTCATATATGTTTCCAGAGGCACCCTCCATGAATCTTTCCTATTTTTTCTTCGCACTCCTTGACCCTGTGGGCACTGTAGGGGCATTCGGCATAGGGTTAGATGCTTCAGGGGCTCTGGCTTAACCACAAATGAAACATCTTGGGTCTTAGGCCTCTTAACCCTTTTCTTCTTTGGTTTTCTCTCAGGCCTAATGCTGGGCTCACTAGGCTCTAGTTCACTCATTTTTATGCGATGTGACAAGACTATGGTTTACAACTTTTTATTTATCAAAGAGACCTACCTAGTTTTAAAATCTGTAGACACAAATTATAGAAAAAAACACTCCCAAACCCTGTGCAATATTTATCACCCCAATTAAGGAAATGCAACGAGTTTATACTAAGCAATTTTATCTCCCAAATTCCCTAGCAGCTTTCAAAATAGCATAATTCAACATGCTTGATAGGAAGAGATATAACACTTTGATTACTCAGGTGAAAATTTGATGTTGATGCCTTTGTAATTTCTTATTGAAGCACTTCACATTGCTTCCACGGGTTCTACCTATCTTCTCTGCTTCTAAAAAACTCCAAATGTTTAGGGAACAAGCCAACCACCTTCCTTATGGGCGATAAATGGAGTGCAACACCGTTAATGGTTGATGGAAACTTTACGCAAGTGGACTAACACTTAGCCATTCATGTTTAAAACCAATCTATTGATCATCCTTCTTTGAAACCATATCGGCAACCCTCCTTTTGCATTGCCACCTTCTCATTTACTTTAGATGATGGCCTTAGGATGTTGCTATGTTTCCTCTTATTTGGAGGCCATCACTCATTGCTAGTTCATTTCACCCTCCACAAGTCCTATCAATGATGCTAGCACCCACACGATGAGATCTTATCCATTGGATTACGACCCATATTTGATCATATTCATTTCCCATCACATATCGCTAATACATACTTCAAATTACAGATCACATTAGCGATGGGAGAAAAATGGAAATGGAACACGATCAAGCCACGTGTACCTGCTTAAAAATTGAAGTAACAAGAAAAATCACTCACAGGAGAGATTCAAATTAGTGATAGAAAAATAGAACACCTAACTACATCGATCATTACTAATTTAAAGCTCAAAGTTTACAACCAATACATGATGAGATATGGAATTAAATATAAAGAGCACAAGGGTCATCGTACATCACTATTTCACAGCACAAAACCTTCAAGCAATTAGCGACAAAGCAGAAATCAATGATAATGAGAAGAACACATGCATCACGCATCGCTAATACAAGACTCAAGATCCATAACCTATGCACAATTCATAAAACAAAATAAGTACTACTCATTGCATATCACTAATGTTGGCCGCGCATTCATAAAGCTATCCACAATGAGCGATGAGCAAGAGCAATCAACGGTACTTAAGTGGAACAAATTGGCACATGCTCATAAGTTGTTTTGGAAAAAGGGAGCGCCTAGGATGATGTATGAAAAGGCCTCAGAAGACTTAAACCAGTTTATTTCAAAGGATTTAAAGGCCAAAAAAGGTTGATCAAATGACCTTATAAAATAAAATATGTTTCAGACCTAGGCACAAGGGGCCGATAACTTTATGGGCTCAAATGACTCAAGATGTAACTTAAAATATCGAGTTCCGGTAAGGGGTCAACGATTAATTATAACATTGGAGAGGACACAGGTGTAAGGGTTACTAATGTAGGTTTCAAGAAACATTAAACCCTAAGGTAATGACAGTAACAAAAACCTAAGCCTAGAGAGACGAATTTGACCAAAATTTTGTAGAATTTTAAGATGGACCATGAAGAATTATAGGGGATCCATCAGTACACATACTTCTACCCTTCTCTGATCTACATTATTTTTTTCTAATTTTTTCAATATTGAGCTTAATATTTTTGTTCCAAGTGTTATATTTCAATTTGGTGTTGATTTACTATTTTTAGTTTTTCTCCCAAAAGTGTTGTTTGATCAGGACCCTCCTCTTGACACAAAAAGGAAATCTATATATTTACACCCTGAGTTGATTCACCTAAGGGTTGTAAGACAATTATTTGTTTGGATCTCATTTCTTAATGAAATAGGGGAAGATAGGTCCATCATAACCCTATTCCCCTACATTTATATTAGTGAGCCTATTTTTTGTTGTTTAACATTTATAACTTCTATAAGCATCAAAACGTTTCTCCTTGTCGATCATCTTGAAATGTATGAACATGAAACGTGCAATGACCATATTTGAGTTGGCTCAAAAACATCTATATGAAATGGAAATCCAAATGTTTTCCAAACTAGGAGATAAACAAGACCTATTTCAAATCTACATGCATTCCCATGCTAGAAAAAACGACAAAAACTTGGTGTAAACAACTTATAATACTAAGTCGGCCTAAAAAACATTGAACCCTTGAAATATTAACTCAAGACCACAAGCAGTACTAGAGAGAAAAGATAGAAACATGAAGATAATATCATAAGAATCAAATGATATTTAGGAATATTTCTATTCCCCTCTTTCACAACTTCATGCATCAAAATGTTGGCACAAGAAAACATATATAGAACTGGTATCTATTGATGAGCCTAGTTTTTGGTCTGAATTTGGGTAGAATCTATAGTTTATTTGTTGAAGTTGACATGAAATTTGATATTTCTATATAGTTTCCCTCAAACCATAGACATTGGGTTTAATTCCATTTTTTCCAGTTTTAATGACATTAGCCTATTAGGTTGACTATCTATATTAATTTTGCATGTGGTTGATGAATGTTCTTTAGGGTGGTTATAGATGTGCAATTATTATGCATACTAACATTCCCATGAAAACATACTTGAGGATACTAATTTGAGGAATGCAGTCCCCAGCTCGATGTGCAGAGGAATCATTGGAAGTTCAACTAAAGGACAACGATAGAGATTCCCCATGTCAGCTGCATGTAACTGCCTCACATTGATCTTTAACAATTTTGAGCAGTTACAGGCATTACTAGAATGTTGATTCTTTGGTTGGACTTGGATGTCTGGTCGGATTCCCTACATGTGTAGTCGCCCTTACTTTCTTTTCTCTACTTTCCCTAAATGGAATCCTCCCAGTTAGTTGGAGTTGACTACCCTGTTTAGATGGTAGGAAAAATAAGGTTCAGATTCTCCTTCAGGAGTTCGTAAGTTACCAAGTTTTTGATTATTGATGTTGTACGATCTGATAGTTTACTAAGCCTTTCCAGACATGTTACTCTTTTGTAATTTCCTTTCCGAATGAGTAAGATGAATGTTTGAATTGAGAATATGAGTTTAAATTAGTTTTAGAGGATACTTATCCAAGGGGGTCCACCTGGTTCCTTTAGTTTAGTTATATTAGTTATTAGTTTTTGTTTAGTACTTATTTCAAAATCTGGCACTGACTATTCTTGTAGCCACTAGAATTCCCTTTTGTGACTGTTCCTACACCCAAAGAAGACAAAGTAGTTCTTTGTTTGTTGTGCAGATTTTAATTCCTGTCATGCATATTCAACTTAGTGTAATTATTGAGTGATGTTCAATATTTACTTTGTTCCTTTCCATGCAATTTACTTTCAGTATTGAATCTTTCTTAGTTGTAGAATGAAGATGACTATTTTGAAGCTCCTAGTGCAGATATTGTGTTGACCCATTTCAAGTTCATGTCCCTGGGTTGACAATTTAAATGTACCTTCATGATGGCTAAAATGGATATTCAGGTTAGATGTCCAATCCCTGAATCATGATTGTAAAGGCTTAGTTATTAAAATCAGTGTAGGAGGCCAAAACTTTTGGCGCCATTGCCGAGGATGGTGTCAAACTAGGGAGTTCTTTGAAGCCATTACTAGTTGTCTTTTCGCTATAGTATTTTATGGATTTTTCTCTTAGTGTTTAGAATTTATGATCCACTATTCTTTTACCAATTCTTTGTGTGAGTTGGTTGATTCTGAGTGATACTGCATGCATAGAAGAAGAAGATATTCTTATGGGAGATTCCTTCCTAATAATCCAGAACCATTTCAATTAGTAGAGCTTCAAAATCTACTCAAAAAAGAAGAAGAAGAAGAGCCACACCCCTTTGCTGATACATTTACTGACTTCACAAATTCTAAAGTTTCCCTTGAAGATCAAAATCCAGTTGAAGAACCCTTTACTTTGGAACTTCATCAAGTAGGCATGGTTGATGCAAATGGAAATAGGCCTAACAGGCATAACCAACCAATTTTTCCTTTTCCCATTGCTCAAAAAAATGAAGTAGAAAACCTCAAAAATATCCCTACTTGAGTCCTTCCTAAGTTCTATGGACTTTTCATAGAAGATCCTGATACATTCTTTTTTGAGTTTGATATACTCTACAGAAGTTATGACTATACCACTAATTCCCACAAGCTTAAGCTATTTCCTATCACTTTGAAAGAAGCTACATTGAGATGGTTTATGAGCCTTGGTAGAGATACTATGGAGGCATGGGAGGACATGAAGACTAATTTCCTTGAGAAATATGAAGAGTATTGTAGGGGCAGTGATATGAGAGGAGACATTTTAAGAATGCAGCAAAAGGAAGATGAAATCCTGGAGGATTTCATTTCAAGGTTTCTATTTTGTTTGCAAAAATCTCCACATCATACACTCAATGAAGACTCACAAAAGCTGATCTTTTTGAGAGGAATTAATGAAAGTTGAACTAATGCCTTGGACTTGATGGCAGGAGGAGATGTCACTCAATTTCCTTGGGAGGATATTAAGAGGATATGCTAGAACTATTCTAGGGAAATCTCAAAGAAAGGGAGAGCTTACCAGTCCTCTATGGGTAATTCATCCACCAGTGGAGTTTCAAGGATGGATATTACTCACTTACTAGAAGATTTAAAGTAGGATATCATAAACAATCTAGCTACTCAACTAGATACACTTCAGGACAAGAAGAAACATAAGGAGGAAGAGGAAATGCTAACAAAATATTGCCCTCATTGCAAACAAAATGAGGACTACAGGTGCAAGATGGTAGCTAAGATTAACAACACACAGATTCTACCCGAGTTCAAACCAATTCAAACTGAGGAAGACAAATTTTACATTGTTGCACAAAAAATACCATGGCTCCAGGACAAGGTATGCCACAAGATCCACTATCTTTTGTTGGGCCATATTTTAATTCCTATTCACCTGGTAACCATTGGCATCCCCCATGTCCATCCAACTATGGAGGATATCCACCACAGTCTTGGGGTAACTCTCCAAATTCTTGGCCCAATTATCAAAATGCTTCACCTGAGTGGTAGCAACCTCAAGGGAATTGGCAACAATTTGAAGGACCTTGCTAGCCACCTCTGAGAAAGTGGCAAAAAACATCCCAATGGAGAGGTGGAAATCAGTGGCCAAATTAGAAAACCAGTTACATGAAACTACCTTCTCAACCTCAGCAACCTAGTATCATGCCTTCCCTTGCTAATCCCATCCCTATTACACCTAAACCCACTCAATTACCAGCTCAGCCCACACCTGACCCAAATAATAAACCACATCAATAGCCTATATACTCTGTTGATCCAAATCAATTTCCTACATATGTTGTGATTTTAAGTAACATACATTTGTGTTCAGGAACTAATTTTACAACTCCTTCCACACCCATCATCATTGAGCTTCATGTGGAAGAAGAAGAACCTCTGGATGTTCCCATTCAGCCTGGTGCACCTAAAAATCTTGAACCGGTTCCAACCAAACAAACGACACAAGAACCGCCATTCCCCTAGAGATTGGAAGTTGCCAAACAAAAGGAAGAAAATGAGGACACCCCTTTTTAAATTCAAGACCAGCTAAAGCATATATATGTCCAGATACCCCTATTCTTGGTCATAAAACATGTCCCTATATATGGAAAAGCAATCAAAGAAGCATGCCTCAAGAAACCAAGCAAGAAAAATAAAGACCCAACTATAGTTCATGTAGTGGAACAACTGGTTGACATCATGCTTGGAAAAGTAACTATCCCCAAGTACAATGATCTAGGTAGTCCTGTGGTTGAAGTTATTATCAATGGGACACACATAAAGAATTTTTTGATTGACTTGGGTGCAACAATAAATGTGATGAATAAAGACATCCTACAACAACTAAATATTGTAAGTACGAGTTCCACTCCTATTGTCCCGTAGCTTGTTGATAGTTCCACTATTAAGCCTGATGGAATAGTAGAGGACCTTGTGGTGATTCTAGATTCTTGGGAGTATCCAGCCAACTTCATGATTCTTTCTCCTAAAGCTACACTAGCGGGTATCCTATCATCCTTGGAAGGCCATGGTTAGGAACAAAAAATTCTTATATTGGATGTCGGTTAGGTGACATGACCTTTTCTGATGGTAGGAACACTAAAAATCTTGTTATTTATCCTCCTACTCAGCCATCCCATCATGAGGATAATCCTATATGGCCACATGTAGGTGAAGAGGCAGAAGAAGCTAACTCTATGACACAAATTATGATGTTAGGTAGAAGCCCTTTCTTGCATCTTCAAGATGAAGATGAAGTGTTATCTAATATTATTTAGAACCATTGTGAGATAGAGGAAGTGCCAACCTATCATGCATCTAGTTATATTTATCCCATAAAGACACTACTGTCTGCTCTACCTGATCTTCCTGCAACCACTATTTTTGTAGAAAGACTTCTTGCAACCACTCTTCCTGTAGCCACTCTTCCTAGAGACAAAATTCCTGCAGCAACAGGTATGTTCCACACAATGCTGCCATATGAACTTAAGGTACCATGTATCAATGAAACAACTATGATAGAGTTAACTACACAAGTATAGGTGTCCAAAGAAAAATGTTTGAATATTAACAATAAATTGGGAGAAAAACAATAGCTATCGTTGAATTTTTTTCTCAAGGCCAACCACAATGCATTTGCATGGGATTATCATGATATTAAAGACCTAGACCCCAAGCCTTGCACCCATAGGATATATATCAAATATTATTGTCAACCGGTCAGGTAGCCACAAAAAAGAATTAACCCTACATTGAGGTAGATTGTCAAAATAGAGCTGCAAAAGTTGCTAGATGCAAGCTTTGTCTATCCTATCTCAGATAGACAGTGGGTGTCCCCATTGGTGATTGTGCCCAAGAAGGGAGGAAAATGGTGAGTCTATATTGATTATAGAGAACTCAATGTTGCTACTAAGAAATACCATTTTCCCTAGCCTTTTGTAGATCAAGTACTGGACTCACTTGCAGGAAAGAAGTACTTCTCTTTCCTTGATGGATTCAGTGGCTACAATCAGATTCAAATTGCACTTGAGGACCAAGAGAAGACAACCTTCACATGTCCATGGGGGACATATCCCTATTCATTACTTCCCTTTAGTTTATGCAACGCACCTGCAACCTTTCAGAGAGTAGTCATCAACATATTCTCAGACATCTCTCTTGACTGCATGTAAATCTATATGGATGACTTTACCACATATGGTGTTGATTTTGATGAAGCATTGAAGAATCTCAGGAAAGTCTTATAGAGATGTGAAGACCAAAATCTCTCTTTGAATAGTGAGAAGTGCTTCATGATGATGCAAGAAGGTGTAGTTCTTGGCCACCACATTTCCCACCAAGGAATTTAGGTAGATCCTGCAAAAATTGAGGTAATTACTAATATTCCTACACCTGCAAAACAAAAGGATGTTAGGATTTTCTTGGGACATGCAGGATATTACATGTGTTTGATCAAAGAGTTCAGTAAAATAGAAGCACCCTTGTATACTCTCTTAACCAAAGATGTTGAATTCCATTGGCTAGAAGACTGTTCCATAAAATTTTCTAATTTGAAGGAAAATTTGACTCATGCTCTTTTACTTAAGGGACCTAATTGGGAAATTCCTTTTCACATCCATACTGATGCATCAGACTATGCTATAGGAGTAGTCTTAGGGAAAAAATAAGGATCCATTGAAAATGCCATTTATTTTGTTAGCAAAAACTTGCAAGGAGCTGAATTCAATTATACAGTAACATAAAAAGAAATACAAGCAGTACCCTCTTAACAAATTCAGACACTACATAACAGGCTACCAAATATTTGTGCACACTACTCATGTAGCCAATATTATATATCTCATGAATAAACCCCTGATCTCAAGAAGGTTAGTTAGATGGTTATTGCTGGTGCAGGAATTTGACATAACCATTATGGAAAAACCAAGGAAGGCGAGTGTTGCAGATTTTCCTTCAAGACTAACCACATCAGAAGACAATCAGGCCATACATGACTCCTTTCCTAATGAACATCTATTTTGTATTAGCGTGCACACACCCTGGTATGTTGACATGGCTAATTACCTTGTGACAAGGTGAGTTCCTCCTCACTTCTCTCCAAAAGAGAGAAGAGTGCTAATTGATTTTTTTTTTCCTTTTACATGGATTATTGGATGCTTGTTTTATACTGGACTAGATCATGTTATGAGAAGATGTGTGAGGGAAGATGAGACATATGAAATTTTGCATGAATGTCATGATGAACCCTATGGAGGGAATTTTGTAGCCAAAAGGACAACAATGAAGATTTTGAACATAGGATACTATTGGCCTACACTCCATAAGGATACATGAAGATATATAAGGAAATGTGATAGGTGCCAAAGAATGGGCCGACCAACCAAATCAGATGAGATGTCACTCTACCTCCAAATAGTAGTCACTCCCTTTGACAAGTTGGGATTGGATTTTGTGGGACCTATTGATCCCCCATCAAACGGTAAGTCTTATATCTTGGTATGCACTGACTATGTGACTAAATGGGTAGAATTCAAGGCCATGAAGCATGTAAGAGATAAAAAAGTTGTAGTACTTATTTATGAAGAAATTTTCACATGATATGGAGTGCCAAGAGAAATAGTAATTGATCAAGGAGATCAGTTTATCTCAACACTTGTTACAGTACTAGTCAATGAATATAACATAAGGCACAAAAATGTTTACTCCTTATCATCCTTGGCCAATGGACAAGTTGAGGTGACCAACAGAGAACTTGAAGCCATCCTAACCAAAACAGTGGCTATTCATAGAAAGGATTAGGCAAAAGGATTATCAGAAGTAGTTGGGCCTAGAGAACCACTTGTAAAACTACTATAGGCTTCAGTCCATTTGAGCTACTGTATGGGAAGACAACTATGATTCCTATTGAATTTGAGCTATTGTATGGGAAGACAACTATGATGCCTATTGAATTTGATCACACAACTCTTAGAACTGCATTAGACTTAGGAATGAATATTTTTGAGGCACAGAAAGAAAGAATCATACAACTGAGTGCTTTAGATGAGTTGAGGATGACAACCTTGCATGACACTGAAGTCGTGTAGAATCAAATAATCAAATGGCATAAAAAAATTATCAAAGAGGAAATTTCAGCTAGCTGACTGAGAATTTCTTTATGACTCACGATATTAGGGCAATGTAGGAATATTGTAGACAAGGTGGCTAGAACCATATGAAGTTGTTGAGGTCTTTCCAAATGGAGTTGTTCAACTCACCACTATTGATCTTGTTAGATTCAAATTAATATTCAATGGTCATCGTCTCAGATTGTATCACAAGCCAAATTCCAAAGAATAGTTCCTACAACAATTCAACCACCCTGCAACACCCGAGCTTCTTGCAGCCGAAGGCAGTGGACCTAGTGTCCCTCCTTCTAGCTAAATAAGGTATGCACTTTTCATAATAAAGACTTCTACTTTAATAGAAGTCCATTTCTTCACCCATCTGCCCATCTGTACCACCTTTCTCTCTCTTCCATCACTTTATTCCACCTCACATCATTCTATTTCATCATTATTGATTGCTCAATTTATTTCCTAAAAATGAAAACAATACTTCTCCATGATCTTTGTAGTGTATCCTCCACAAATTCAAGCATGTGCATAGTAATTGCTCTCTTAATTATCTTTTTAGTGCATTCATTTAATCATTGTCCAATTAGTATGGACATTCACATAATTTCCATACCCCCTATCAAATCACTACTGCCATCTCACATGTCCAAATTTAGGTTGGGTGGGAAGGAAAGATGCAGGTATATTTCACACGTCATTCCATGACTTGTCTACATCAATAAATCTAGCTGAGGTGATTTAAAATTTGAAATGAGGGATGACTCGCATTTGGGATGTGACACTAAATTGTTGCTGCCATTCATTTTCATCATAACTCCTTTTATTACCCCATCTTTGCCATTATTGAACCTGTCATAATCTCAAAAGGTAAAAAAAATAGAAAAGGAAAATTCAGTTGACATTGGTGCAGGACAATTTCAGCTAACAAGTGTTGCATAAAGGAATTTTTCTTTAGAGAAGGAATTACATGAAAAGAACTGTGCAGAGTGACAGTGATTGCAGAAAATGGGAGGCGAACTAATTTGAAATGAGCCTTTGGCTCATGATACCTTATTGCAGGATGCACAGTGCCTGCCTGAATTTAGAAACTATGGTTGGTTGGACTACTTCCTAAAGCTGGACAGTTTTGATGAAGGCATTGCACTTGAGTTCACCCAAAAAAAATTAGAGGGAAAAGATATAGTAAAAGGACTGGAGGTTGTGGCAACTAAGAAGAAAATTGCAAACTTTATAGGGTTACCTATTGACGGTGAGCATTACCCTATTTCTAGAGACACCAGGTCAGCAAGGGCAATATTCACAATACATAGTGACCCTCCAATCAACATAGACAAGTAGGGTGCCAAAATACCCTCTTTTCTTGAGCCATGGATGTAGGTAGCCATCTACATTATCAGGTACTTCACTTGTGAAGGTCGATTGTCAAACTTACATTAAATGCAATTCAAAATTTTGAGTCACATGAGGCACGAAAGAAGGATGAATGTGCCTAACATCTTATACAACCTTCTCTCCATCATGGTGGCTGAAACTCAATAAGGTAGGGAAAACTTTGTCTCACACCATTTCCTTATTAAATTGTTGGTTGAAAAATATTTGCATGATGTAGCACCCGAGATGAACTGGGAGGAATTTGTAAATGTTAATCAATTTAGATCTGAAAAGTTGCAATCTAGGGCTTTACCTCAAACACGTAGGTCTAGTAGAATATTATGCATGGATGAATCCACCCCTCGTGCTTCAACCTATGGTGCCAGTATGAATCCTCCTACATCAAAAGGGGCCATAGACATTAGTCCCTCTGAAAAAGAAATTTCTTCATTGGACTCTGATGATGATATTCCACTTGAAACCCTAGTAAGAACTAGGACACATAAGAAGAAGGCAGAGGTAGGAAAAATAAAAGCCAAAACATAGCTTGTGGAAAGAGAGGTGTTGATTCCTAAGAATAGAAAGGATGACACTATTCACCCTGTAGCCAAAGGAAAATGTGAGAGCCCTCTTAAGAAATCAAACTAGCTGTTGATATGCCTTCATGGAAAAACTCAAAGCATGGAAGGACATCACATGAGAGAACAAAAGCCCCAATGGAGTAGGAAAATTTAAAAGAAAAGGATGTATTCAAAGAGGTAGCAAAAGTGACCCTAGTGGATCTTGCTGCCATTGCAAAGGAAGTTGAAATTTTAGAGCTTGAGGAAAATCCAAAGTTCATGTAGCAAGATCAAGAATTAGATCAGGAGTTCCTACAACAACTATACGAACAAGAAGAAGAGGCCATGCAACAAGAAGTGGGAGAATAGATTGTACCTCTATAGCTTGAGCCAGTAAGACAATCTGAATATATGCAAATAGTGCTATATGGGGTGCAACCATCAACAAAAAACTTGGTAGGAATTCATAATCCTCTTGATTTTATAGTGCATACAAAAATTTTAAATTTATGGAAATAAATACAAAGGTGAGAGGAAGAATGGAAAAAGAAGAAGAAAATATTGAAAAAGGAAATTCAAGAGAGGGATGAAATTATTAAAGAAAAGAATGAGAAGATTGGCTCTCTAAAAGAGAGGATGGGAAAAAATGCAACCCTGGTGCCACAGATCTTAGAATGAAGAACCCCTCCAAGAGTTTATGCTCTGCACTTGAAGGAAAAATATCTCTCTTTTCATCTATCAAGACACATCTCAGGTTTGAATCCCTCAATTGAGACCCCCACTGAATTTTTCAATACTTATAGGACTGCCTCCCCTGAAATGGAGAATTTGTTATGTGAGTTTTATTTACATAATTTTTTTGTCACTCAAGATCAAGACTGGAACCCATTGCTATATGTTGGAGATATCCAACTAAGGGGATTCATGTCTTGGGTGAAAAATGAGATTAGCTGGGGAGAGAAATATAATGCTTACAGGAAGATGGAATCCAATATCCCTTTGGCCATTAGAACAAAATCAAGAAACCCCAAGGATATTTACAGAGACTAGAACAAAATGCTTTTCAGACCTAGTTATGGTAACCGAATTATGCCTTGGATTGAGGAAGTTTATAGTGAATATGAGATAAAGACAACAACAAAAGAGGACACTATGAAAGGATATCTATCACAGAGATGGAACACTTTGACTGATGAGCTAAAACACATTGAACCTCATTCCATCAAGAACTATCATGCAAAAAAAAGGAGGATTGAAAGGTACATTTAGCTTTGGAGAGCAAAGGGCCGAGAGTGGCTTCCCTTGAATTTTCAGCCACCTATCCTCTTGTGGCCTATTCCAAATTTCAGATTCTACCATTATGACATTGTTGAAAAAAGAAAAAGATGGAAAAGACTTGATAGAATGGGAGGATTCTACTCGAACCCTGACTTGCACTCATCAGACACTGATATTAGATAGCTATCAGTTGCAAATTTCAAAGATTTGACCAAGTAGAAAAATAGTTCTTCCCCTATTGGAGGACCAACAAGACGTTAAGTTGGGGGGAGTGATGAGCCTAGTTTTTGGTCCAAATTTGGGTAGAATCTATAGTTTATTTGCTAAAGTTGACATGGACTTCGATATTAAATGTTGATATTTCTATATAGTTACCCTCAAACCATAAACATTGGGTTTAATTCCATTTTTGCCAGTTTTAATGACATTAACCTATTATGTGAACTATCTATATTAATTTTTCATGTGGTTGATGAATGTTATTTAAGGTGGCTATAGATGTGCAATTATTATGTGTACTAACATTTCCATGCAAACATACTTGAGGATACTAATTTGAGGAATTCAACCACTAGTTGGACATGTAGAGGAATCATTCGTAGGTCAACTAAAGGAAAACGAAAAAGATTCCCCATGTCAGTCGCATGTAACCACCCTGCATTGATCTTTCATGATGTTGAGCAGTTACGGGAATTACTGCAGCGTTGAGTCTGCGGTTGGACTTGCATGTATGACCGGATTCCCTACATGTGTAATTGCCCTTCCTTTATTTTGTTTCCTTTCCCTAAATGACATCCTCCCAATTAGTGGGAGTTGACTACCCTATTTAGATGGTAGGATAAATAAGGTTTAGATTCACCTTCTTAGGGAGTTTCAAAGTTACTGAGTTTTTGATTATTGATGTTGTATGATCTGATAGTTTACTAAGCATTTCCAGACATGCTACTCTTTTGTAATTGCATTTCTAAATGAATAAGATGAAGTTCTGAGTTGAGAATTTGAGTTTATATTAGTTTAAGAGGATACTCATCTAAGGGGGTCCACTTGGTGATTAATCCATCCTTTAGTTTAGTTATATTAGTTATTAGTTTATGTTTAGTACTTAGTTCAAAATCTGGCATTGACTATTCCTGCAACCACTAGAATTCCATTCTGTGACTATTCCTGCAGCCAAAGAAAACAAATTAGTTCCCTATTTTTTGTTCATATTTTCATTCCTGTCATCCATATTCAGCTTAGTTTAATTGTTGAGTGATGTTCAACATTTACTTTATTCCTTTCCATCAAATTTACTTTCAGTATTGAATCTTTCTTAGTTGTAGAATGAAGATGACTACTTTGAAGTTCCTAGTGCACATACTGTGCTGACCCATTTCAAGTCCCTGGGTTGAAAATTTAAATGTACCTTCATGATGGTTAAAATGGCTATTCAAGTTATATGTCCAATCCCTGAATCACATCTGTAAAGGCTTAGTTATTGAAATCATTGTAGGAGTCTGACATCTATCACAAACCCTAACATCGTAGCCTTGAGATATAAATTTGACACCTCAACTTGCGATACACTTCAACAACTAGAACTTGAGGAGAGACAATAGGTAGATATGATAAACGCTTCCACCAAATCACAAGACCACAACAACAGCTATGGAAAAATTTGAAGCAGTTTTCATAACCTTCCAAGACTATAACTATACAGTCTTCACTCCGCTTGGTAAAATTCTATGGTAGCACATATGATCTAAAAAAATGGAACACACATGATCCACACTTGATTCTGTCTAACCTTTAAACCATAGGAAAAAATCATAAAATATGAAGTAATTTAGAGCATTCTCTGGAGCCTTTTTAGAGAACCTTCCTGAGCCACTAACTATATGAGATTATTTTACACATTTTACATCAACATAAAGTGAATACAACACTCACATGAGCCATAAGGAATATAGGAAAACTATTAAAGCAAATCATGATAGTCAACAACATTCATAATACTTTTGATTAGTATTTTGATTGCAACATTTGTAATCATCCACACACTACCACTTTGCTGACAACAAAGACACCATCATCAACAACCACCATATTGATTGACATAAATGACAACCAACAAAATCCATATTGTTGGCATCAATGAAAACACTTGCAACATACTTGCAACATATTATTGGATGCCACATTGATGAAATATTATATCCTTATGCCTATTATACTTGCATAAGTGTTCTTGGTCATTAAGGGATGCATCACCAAATGTTTCTTTCCCATGTTGGGGTAACATTATTATTCATGAATACCATTGATAATACATGTTCTCATATGACTAAATATTTATGATCATCACTACATATCTATATCCTTACTTGATTATATGTTTGCACACTTAAATATCAAATTTATTTTTCATATCCTATTTCTATTTCTAGCAACAATTCCTTGTGCATTATGGATACAATGAATTATTGAGGGAATGGTATTTTGTCAATAAAATTTGTATGTATAATATGAAAATGATTATAAGATCTTATAGAGATTTACTTTATGGTGAATATAGGTATACATAGAAGGAAAACAAACACATATCACCAAACCCTTGTAAGTTCAATTATTTTAAGTAGGTCGTATGTTTATATCTTTTGACTATCCAAAACATTTACTTTACATACATTTTTATGAGTGTAACCTCAAAAAATTTCACCCTTCATAATTTCACATTATGTTTTGCTCCCCCTAAATTATTGAGCTTGATTGAATCCCTAATTTCCTAAATTACGTATTCTAAGGCTTATTTTACTATTTTTTAATAAATTGCAAGCATAGAACAAACACGTTTATCTGGCACTTTCCCCCTAATACCTTAATTTATTGAAAATAGGGCTAGTATGGGGATGCCCTTGGGTGACAAAGTCCTCTTATTTTGTTTGGTCCCAAATTTGAATATGTCAGTGTCAACATTTTATCATTTCCAATTCAAGATGAAAATGTCAGCTATCAGGATCTAATTTGTGGGAAATTGATTTAATGCCTATAAGTACCTAGTTATTGTATTATTTCAAATCTAATGGAAAATATTGAGCAAAGATTATTTTAAAGAGCACTATTAAGCAAGTCAAGAGAAAATTTCTAGAGTTTTATTGCAACAATTCAAGATCCAAACATCATGTCAAATCATATGTGAGTTTATGCATGTTAATTTTATCATTATTTGTGAAGGCTAACCCTTGTTGTAGGTCTTCGAGAAATTCAAGCAAATCAAGCAAGCAAGATCCAATACCTTGAGGTGATCTACACAATTTTAGTCCTTCAAGGAAGCCATTGAAGGGTGGTGAGTTGTAACTCTTTGTTGATTCACCATTCCTTCCAATCATTTATTATTTTCTATCATTGGCCTTTCCATTATGGAATTGGAAACACTAACACAAGGTTTGACTAAGGAAAGCTCCTAAATGGCACAACCCTTCCTCTCTCTTTGAATTTATAGGTTTCAAGTTTGGAGAGGATTGAAGGAAGTCTTAAGATCATTTATCCATTGTTGCATTGAAAACCCTACACCTTGTCAACTCACGGAAACTTACCTACAAAATTATTCGATAGTGATCTGATAAGTTTGCAAGCAAGAATCGAGAACTCAAATCTGATGTCCGTGGACTATGAAAATAGATCTAGAATAGACTTACAAGGAAAAAGATTCACTTGGATGGCTATGTTCTCCTATAGTGATTGAATTCAAATTTACAAGATAGGTGCATAGTATTTCGCCCTTCTCAGATTTTCTTGCAAATCTTTGTTGCAATGTACATCAATTGTCAAAATATTATATTTTTCATATTAGGGCAGATAGTCTAATTAGGTTAATCAAGGAAAATCAATCCCAATCTATTTCCTAGGCTCAAAAAGATGTAGATCTAGGTCTGATTGGCTCACCTTAATAGTTGAAAGTCAATCTAATTACCTTGTTGATCTCCATCTTAATGAAACCCTAGAAAAAGGCCACACACATAAATTGACCATAGGTTTTGTACATTAGACTTATGATTCTTATTTTTCTATGTTTCAATGAGTATTACCTACTTATAGATGCATGATCATCCTATATTATTTACATGAACCAAAAAATGAAGACAAAATGTAATGATAAAATTTGCATATTCAAATCATTTCACATTTAATTTTATAAATCTTTAATACACAAACATATTAACAAATGATATAACATTGTATAATGTCTAATTCTCTACCCTATAGTATTTAGCTATCTAGCTACACAACCTTCTATATATATCCTGCATTCATATATTCATGAACTCATATATATTTACCCTATAAACTTGATCTTCACACCTATAATGTCACTTATTTCCATGCACTCATTTGACATATTATTGCAAAGATGTCAATATGAAGACTATTTCTCTTATTGTTGTTTTCTATCCTATAGTTTTGGCGATATTTTATAATACTTGAAAGAAAAGTACCAAAACTAATAAAAGTCAATTTATTGTTATTTTCTAACCTATAGGTTCAAAATGGTGAAATTTTATGCCTAACATGACTGACCTAGGTTATATTCAATTTTTGGATCAAGTTCTCTATGGAAGAACTTAAACATGCTCTTTTTTCTCTGAAAACTAATAAAAGTCTTGGATTTGATGGTCTTCCAGTTGAGTTTTGTCAAGTAATGTGGCCTCATATTAAAGATGACATATATTATTTATTTGGAAGCACTTCAAAAGGGTTTGATCACACTTATCCCAAAAGGGAAAAATAAAGACTCTATTGTTGGCTAGCAACCAGTTACTTTGTTGAACACCTCTTATAAAATTATTGCCAAAGCATTAGTAATCATAATTAAACATGTTGCACAAAGAATAGCGAGATTCGAACAAACAAGATTTATTAAAGGTAGATTTATTATTGATAATCTCATGTTGGCTTGGGAGACTATAGAATGGGCTCACAAATCATGCCAAAATGTATTAGTGGTTAAACTCAATTTTGATAAAGTGTATGATATAATTCATTGGCGCTTCATTCTTACAATGTTGCAGTGGTTGGGTTTTGGTACAAGGATCCAGAAGCATGTTCAAATGATATTTAAAGATGCAAATGACCACCTTGTAATTAATAGTGCTATTACACCTTCCTTTGACCTGAAATGTTCTATAAGACAGGGGTGTCCCCTCTCTCCTTTCTTATATGTTCTTATTGTTGATGCATTGGGATATCTTCTTCATAAGGATAATCAAATGAAGCTTATTAGAGTTATTTCCATTCCTCGAGATAAGGTGGTTATTAACTCTCATTTTGCTAATGAAAGTATGTTTTTTTTGCAAAATTTTGAAGAGGAACTAAATAAAACCATGAACATCTTAAATCAGTATCATGAAGTTTTTGGATCCCAATTATCTCATAATAAAACTGCTTTTTGATGTCTCAATCTAGTTCTATTCCACATTGTATTCCCAAGGAGTGGAATCTTATCAAGCATGGGGAGATAACAAGAGATATAGGCATTCCCTTTGGTTTAGGGGTCTCCCTTTCAGACATGTGGAGATGGTTTTTAAACAAATTAAAAAAATTGTTTTTACCTGGTGTAATAATTTTTTATCCTTAGCAGGTAAGATCTAGGTTGGTAACAGTTTTTTTATTGGTATACATGTGTACTACTCATCTTGTTGGATTCCTTCCAAGTAAGGACATGAGGAGTTAAATAAGATGATTACGAAATTTATCTGGTCTAAATGGGATGGCAGTATTGGTTTTATTGCTACTTCTTGGTCTCATTGTATTCAATCAAGTAATCATGGAGGGCTTGACCTCATAGACCCTAAAACTCGGGGACTTTGCCTTGCTGCCAAATAGATTGTTAGAGCTGGTAATGGAGATGAACCATGAAAGATTTTAGTTCATCATCGAATTATGGAAGCTTTTGTTAAAAGCAAGTGGAAAGTAGTCAATTGGTTGAAAAAGATATTAATGTCTCCTTTCTTTAAAATTAAAGATTCATTTCCTCTTCAATCTATTTGGAAGGCTTGGGAGCAAGTTTCTCACTTCTTAAACTAGAACAATTCTTCCTTGCAACATGGTTTTAGTTTTGCCTCAACTTCAATTTGGTGGAATAGAATTATTAATTATCACAATTAGCCACTTGTTATTAGCTTCCCAAGGCATGCTTATTATTTGTTTAAAAAGGGCATTCATAAATTCAAAGATATTTGGGATTTTAACAGGTTTGATTGGGCTTCTTGGGAACATCTCAAACAATAATATGGAGTGGGTGATAAATATAAATTTTTTGATCTTTGTATAGTCTTTAGTCCCTATTGACCTTTATATGAAGCTTTTCACTCCTAAGGAATGCAATTTTATCAAAGACCGAAAATGGTTATCTGTTGGTCCTTTTAATTATTTCCCTTTGAAGAAGGTTTACTCTCATATCCTTCCTAGATGGTCTCATGTTCCTCATCTAAATCAGAAGTGGAAATGTAGGTTTACTTCCAAATTTTGGAGTAGATTGAGTGCTCAAATATGGTAATCGAAAGTTGATTTTGATACTCAAGTGTTGGTTTGGAAAATTCTGCATTGCAAGCTTCTCGTTGGAGATAGATTGAAATTTATAATTGCTCAGCCAACTAATTTCCCTTATTTCTTGCATATTAAAAGTATGAAACACATACTTTGGGACTGCACTTATGTCAAGAAACAATGGGCAACTATTTTTAAATTATTTCTTGTTATTTTCCTTCATGATTTAAATTGGAAGGAAGCCATCTTGGGCTTGGGTTTGCAAAATAATGTTATTTTTGATTCTATTAGACAAGTTATTCTAGAGCATATTTAGAAAGGTAGATGTTCAACTATGTTTTCTAATAACTATTATCATGGAACTACAACTTTAAGGATTTACTCTGACATCCTTCTTTAGGTAGCTTTTTTGTTTTCACAACAACAGGTTCTATTCAAGAAGGATTCAAAGGTCGTGGTTTAGCTTTAGCAAATTAAATATAAAGTCTTGCAGTTCCAGTCTGATAACAAGTTTTGTCATTGTAAAGTTATATAGTATATGAAATGATTGTCCATTTCAGCCTTCTTTTAGCTGAGTTGTAATTATGACTTGTGTGTACTAGTTTCCTTCTTTTGATAATTTTGTTTCTCTCTACTACCTGTTGGTAGTTATTATTCTTTGTAAATTGCTTTAATTCAAAACATTAAAAATACCAAAACTCTCAAGTTTATTAATATTGATTTTGTCAATGGGAGGAGAATCTAATAATTCATCTGGCTAATTATTTCTCTTTACAATTGGATATAACGTGAAAGCTCAACTTCCAAACAACGCTTTAAAAAATATGTGATTGAAACCATTAAAGGGAACCCGTCGGAAAAACTCATCTATAGTTTATATCCTAATTTTTCTTATAATTTAGTGCATTATAGAAAATGAGACACGTTAGGGATCAAATTTAGTGTTGTAATTTCTAATGATTGATAATGTTTAGCAAAGGCAGGAATGGATTCCCTTATAAGCACGTGCACGCATAATTAGATTTGACTACAAACGAAATGATTTTCCAAGAGATGCAATTACATGTGAATATTGGAGTGGAACAAAAATCAACATTTTTTAGTGTTGACTTTGATTCCCAAAAACTATAATCTGCCCAAGAAAGAGAAGACAGGGATGCACTCTAAAGTACTATATTTTTAAATGAAAGGTATAAACTAATTTTAATTTTATTTATTTTTTAATATTTTTATGGTCTATCTATTCAATATAAATTTTGAATTTTACTAGTTTATATTATGTTGGTAGTGATTTATAATAATTAATTTTATAAATATTCATAATAATTTATTTAATATTATTTATGTTTAATTGATATTTATATTGATAAATTATTATTGTCTTTAATTATTATGATCTTTTTAGATGTGGTGTTTTTTCTATATAAGTATCAATTAAATGTATTGACCTTCTAAATGATTTATTCATATATAATAAAAATAATTATGAATTACTATTACATGCATACATGCACACACATACACTCACATACACATATCCACACACACATGTACATAAATATGAATGTAAATCAACATAGAACATCACAAATAAGCTACAAAAATCTATAAAATCAAAAGAGATAACAACCTTAATAAATAATTTTAAAAACTAATATATATTAAAGATTTTACTATAACATTAATAAGATAAGTAAATTTAACTATTAAAATACTATATAATTTGAATCAAATAATATTTATATATAATTTCTTTGAATCAAAGGTTAAATTCTTGTAAATCACCTTTATAGAGCAATCTACATTAACACTAGGTGGGTGAATTTCAAAAGAATTATTTATAAGAATGAAAAACTACAATGTATTGATATAATAAGAAAATATTGGTTATATAAATGAAAATATAATTTTCTACACAAGGAAGTCTATATAGTGCGTGACAAGTCTTTCATATGTGACAAATCATAAATGTGATATTTAAACATGGCATGATATACTATATTTAGAATTTTTTTTATAAAAAAAATCATTATTTTATTTTATTTTATTTTTAATGAATGTATGTTAGAACTTGGAATGTGCTCTTTTATTTATATTGAGGAGATTCCTAGAAATAACTAGTGCAAAAAATCTTCAATCAATGATCTTTTCAATGTGAAAAAATTAGGATTATAGTTATTCATTTAAATCTTTATGTTACCAAGAATAAAAGATCTTCATAGATCCTTTATACATACATTTGGTTGATAATATGGGCTTAATATTATTATAGTTATGATGTAAGAGGGTACTCCCCTCTACCAACCAAATCATACACAAAAAAAATTCACAAGTAAACTTTGCCCGAATTCAACATTCAAATAAATAAAGATTGCATCAAACTCATACTTTATTAATTCAAGTCAATTTCAAATACATCTACAATACAAAAATCCTCTCCTGGCATTCAATGGCCTCTCATGCCATTTCGATTTGCTCTCGTATCCTTCACAATACACACTCAACATGTTGCCCATGTTGCCTCTTATCTTCATACACATTTTTTGTTTTGTAGACACATAAAATTGACCTAGACCTACGAATTCAATTTTCTCATCAATTCCTCCAAACATAATTTGATTATGTCTCTCTGACCAAATTCAACTATTAATTAAATAATGACCAGTTATTTAATTAACTCATCTCTCTTATTCTCCTTGACTATTTAAATAAATCACATTTATTTAAATATGCCACTAATGTCTAAAGTCCTCTTTAAATTAAATAAATTGTTAAATTTATTCAATCCAATATTCCCTATTGATTATTTAATAAATTAATTTTATTTAAATATTTCTCTAATATTAAAGTCCACTCATAATTAAATAAATTCTCCACAATTTATTTAATTATTAACCCACTTCTTCTATAGTTAAATAATTTAAAATTAATTATTTAATTGTCTCTCACAATTCATTTCTAAATTTAAATAAAAATCATTTATTTAACAAGTAAATAATTTAATTATTATTTACTGTCACATGACTTCACCATTTTGAATTAAAATAAAATATTAAATTCAAAATAGCATTTCCCTCCACAAATCAAGTAATTTCTAAAATGACTTGATTTTCTAACTCATCCTTTTTTTACTTGCTAATTCTCATCTCACTATCACAACTATTCTCATTCCCTGATTTAATTTCTTAAATTAAATCTTGTCCACTCCATTTGAATTTCACCCTAAAGTTGCCCTAACCCTAATTAAGAGGTTATTTTGAATCTTGACCATAGATTCTAGGGCACTTCTCAATCTTTAATCTCATCCATCCATCCAAAATTGCATTTTCTATAAAATACCAATTTTCTCCTAATTTTTTCATCTCTTAATATCTTGAAAGCTTCTTGCATTTTCTTGAGCTTAGCATTTTATTGTCATTTAGTTATTGAGTTTTTCATTTAGGATTTTATATTCTCTTGCATAATCATCTTGAATCCTTCAACACTTGCTTAGGACTAGTCACAATAGTAGATTTCTCATCAAAATTTGAGGGCAACCTCGAATATTTTAGCAAGCTAGAAGGTGTAGTGGAGATCGGTCATGGAGGATGAAGAACTTGGGTGAGATCATTCCTTTTGTTTCTCTATTAATTTCCTTTGCACTCTATTACTTATTGTGGGTTTTATATGTTTGCATGTGTTTTTCTAACTTATCTAATAGGAAAATTACCCTCAGTTACATTGGTGAACTCAACTCCTTTCAAACACATTTTTTGCAGGTTTCCATATGGCCCTTTTGTCATTTTTTTGCAGTACAGGTGTATGGAATGATGTATTTTCTAGTTCCTATGACACAAGTGCTCTGTTGCACCGCATATGCCTTCGCAAATGATGCAAGTACTCTGTCATGACACATTTGACTTCTCGAGTGACACAACTAACATCCTGAGATATATTTGACAAAAATTGAGCCACAATCAAAATACAGAGTCGCATCTACCATAGAACAATGCATTCGCCATCTCGAGCTGCATTCACTCTGTTGAGATGCAAGCAACTAGTAAAAAAATGTCTCTATTTTTTCCAGATTTCGTCTATTTTTATCTTTCTAGATTAAGGATTTTTGGGCTACTAATCTGTGTGTGACAGCGTGTGCCAAGTTGGAATCTAACCCATTTTTATTGTTTTTCTACAATTTAATCAATCAAACAAACAATCATGCATTTCACTCATGGATTAAAATGAACACTCAAACACTCTCATTGGGCTAAAAATAACACAACATGCATGATCATTCATTGGTTTAAAAAGAAAAATCACTCGGTTTCATTGGTTTAAAATCAACTTTTGATTATCTGATACTACAAATGGTTAAAATGAACCCTTATTTGATAACACTACAAATGGTTAAAATGAATGTGGCTGAAGTATCTTGTGAGTTAGTAATGACCTCCACAGTGTGTATGAAACTCTCTTGCACCTTGTGCAATCTAGAGAATAAAAAACACTAAAGAGTTAGCTACTAGATCACCCATTCCATATTTCAATTTGGGTTAAAATGAACAATTTGGCTAGTGTGAGATAAGTACATGGCGTGTGTTCTCTTTTTGTTTATGCAAACAAAGATTGATTGAAATACGGGTGTACTACCTCACTTTTTTTAATCTTAGAGGGCCTTCCTGGTGGGAAAAAGTAATCACCCCAGGGAGCGACTTAACCAGTAACACGCTAGATGCCAAGTGACTTCCAACCGGTATATAAGTGTGGATTCTTGAGGAAAGTTGGAGAATCACAATCACCATTCTGACAAGAAGGGAAGCAATGGTCTCTTTCCACATAGATGGTGCCCCAAAAAATGGAATGACTGAATTAAAACCCTTGTTCTAGTGTGACCAAAATCCTTTTCTATTCTTTGGTGCAACAACGGTCATTGTGAAGGCACCCACATCTTCGCAGTTTTTAGTGGAGGTGATCAGCCTGCCATGGGAGATTCATGGGAGTTTGAATCTTGGTTTCCCTGAGAAGTGAGTGCATTGTAAGGGGGAGCCCATGGGGCCAAGCTTCTAGACTCATCCACTAATAATATGTGGTTGGAGTAAAATTCGTGTGGGATCCAAAAGAATATAGTCTTTTCAGCCATAGGAATTGTACATGTTCTCTATGTGGTTGTTTTTCATTTTCTTTCAAGAGAATATGTTTGCCAAGTGTATTCAAAAAACTTGAAAAATTCAACATCTTCCTTAAAATCTGAAACAACACTGCAAAACTAAAACAAATTCTTTGCAATCTGCCAAATTTTTTCCACAACTTACTTTTTGTGACACATCTACCATCTTAAACCACAATTGTTTAATTTTGAGCCTCAACTGCTCTGCCAAGCCACATTCACAACTTTAAATGCCATAATTGACTATCATTCAACACATTTGCTAGATAAAACGCCGCATTTGATCTTTCGAACCTCTTTTTTTTGCTAAAACATCACAATCGCCTTTACCATGATGCATCTGCTCTATTGCAATGCATTTTCTATGACACATTTTCCTTTAACTTCCCATTTCATTCATTGTCCCAAAATTGAGACTCAATTTGTCCATAAAATATTCTAGACATCTTCCTCTGTTGTTTTTGTCCACAACCAAATCTTGAGTTGCTCAACTTCCATCATCCTTGCATTATAGGTTGCATTCTTAGGTTGCCATAGGTTTGCATTGAATTTCCCTTAATGCATTGTTAGGATTTACCATCATCTTAGACACTCATTTTTTGTAGATTTTATGAATAGATTCCTTACCATCCTTTGTCAATACGTTTCTTTCAAGAGTAGGTTATCGTTGGACTTTATCACACAATTTCCCTAGTCATTGTCTTTGTGAACCATTTCCCACTCATTAGTCTAGTGTGGAAATTTCACTTTGTCCTCTTTAGTTCTTTTTATAGGTCCATTGACATTCCTAAAATTGAAGCATTTCCAAAACTTGGTATGGTTAGGTGTACATCTCCTTAAAACTTGCCAACATTGAGTGCATTTTTGAATCCTTCACATTTACCTTAGTTTCCTTTGCATTCATCATTCAATAGCATGCATTATTCCAAAAACCCAAAAACATAGTGTCATAAAATTTGCATACTTAGGTCATCCTCCATCATCCCAAAGTTGATCATTTTTTTTATGGTTAAACCATATTACAGAGAAGAAGAAGACTCGTAGATTCTTTAGGTCAAGACAACAACCTAATCAATTTTTCTAGTGACATGAACACAAATACTTTCCCTAACAACATGAATGGAAATACCAACATAGGGAATTCTCTCATTAATCCATTCAGTGAGATGTCCATTCCATCCTCTTCACGCAATCCATTAGAACAATTTTTCCACAGAGACCAAAATGGGAAAGTCTTTGAAGAAGACATACAAGATGTTGCCCAAAACCTAGAAGTGCCTTCTTTTGTGGAAGAATTTGTTTTAAATGATTCAACCAAATATCTAGCTACGCTCCTTGACCAAGGGGCTAGCTTACCAAAAGGATTTTACCTCAACACTATAAGACCAACATCTCCTAATCCTACCAATCAAACAAGCCAATCACACAATGCAACCAATGCCTCCATGGGAGCCACCACACAAAATGTCATCAACACTATCAAGGCTACCTCCCTTTGTCATACTACCACCCATACCACAACCAATGCATCCAATATGGTCAAAAAATTTTTTATTGGGGGATCATGAACCCAAACCAACACCACATCACATTCCATCCCTCAACAAACATCCATAGTTTCTTCACAAACCATTGGATCAATAATGGGTGTCAACGCATCAAACATTTTTGGGACATCATCTACCTCTATGGGTACATTAATGAACCTCTTATTAGGTTCCTCTAATGCAATGGAAACAATCTCATCAAACCCTTTTGGGTACATCAAGGAACATTCCTTTGAGGAAAAATACCAACATTCCTCTAGGCCATAATTATCTATTTGGGCAAGGCAATCAAGGTACCCAATATTCAGCTCCATTTGGGCATCAACATGCTCAAAGCCAGGAAGGCCCTCAAATTCAGTCCAACATGGTTGGATCCCACATTCTAACTTATGTTTCTCAAGTCCATACACAGTAGCACATCCCTCATCGAAACATTCATTTCCAAAAAACACCAAATCAAAACACCCAATTTTCTCACCAACAAAAAATTCCAAATCAACACACCTCATCACAATAGGTAGTAAATCAATCCATACCTATCACCAACATGTGTGATGCTACCAACAACCCAATTGTTGAAGCACTCACACTAAAAATTGCTGCTCTTCAAACATAGGTGGAAACCTTGCAACAATCAAACAAAAAATCTTACATGTCATATGACCTATGTCCATATCCATTTGACACAACCTTATAGATGCCACCATTTCCTCATGGATACATGGTGCCACATTTCCCTAAATACAAAGGTAAGACAAATCTTGTTGAACATATATGATAATTCACTACCAGTTGCATGGACATTGCCTATGAACACACTTATTTAATGAGACTCTTCTTTAGGAGTCTCACAGGGCACACACTGGAGTGGCTGACACAATTTCCTAAGGGAATCAAATCTTGGGATGAATTGGCAACTGGATTTGTTGAAAACTACACCTATAACATTGACATGGACATTGATATTGCCTCCTTATGCATACTCACCCAAGAAGATGCAGGAGAGACCTTTATTCCATTCTTCCAAAGATGGAGAACTCTACATAGCTGATGTCCTGTGGAGATTCTTGAAAAGGAAAAAGTCACAATGTTTGTACAAAATCTCCTCGGCCTGCTAAGATATGGCTTACAAGTCCATTGTTGCACCACCTTCACTAATCTTGTGGAAAAATGTGTCCAAATTGAGAAAGACTTACTTGCCAAAGGTGAACTTAAGTATGGTGGAAAAACAATCAATACCACCACAAATGCCGACCCAGGTGATTCCAATGACAAAAAAAAATATTGGGTTAAAAATAAACACATCACCAGTGATGGTTTGGTTGATGTGAACAAAATGAACAAAATAGGTCATGTAATCACAATCAAAGGAGTGAAAACTCAAAATGCACCTATCACATCACCAACACCAACTACTAATGTCATTCAAAACAATCCCGCTCAATCAAAACAAAGGCAACCTCATCAGACAAAGCAATTCCCAAAACACACATACACCCCATTGGGTGAACCCATCAAAGTTGTCCTTAAGAAACTCATCCAAAATGGTGTCATAACTTTGGAAGAACCTAAACCATATGATCTTGGTAGTTTAAGCCACCATGGTGGGATGATAATGCATTTTGTGATTATTATTGTGTCAAAGGGCATAAAAATTCTTCTTGTCACCAACTCAGAAATCTTGTCCAAGATCTTATTGAAAATCACAACATTGAGCTTGGTGGTAAGAAATTTACATCTAATTTAGACCATACAATCCACAAGAACCCATTGTAGAACCATGGTTCAGGCAACCCCTCCTCATCTGGCACAAAGAATAACAACAATCAAACCAGTTATGTATGTGCTACTTTCAACTATTTCGGTGGAAAAATCATTAATAACCTTCGAGCAACCGATGAAGATAAATGTGTCAATACCATCACCATTAAAAAGACCCCAAAATGCAATATCACCACATGCAAAGGAAAGGTCACCATCTCAGGCCCTTTTTCTCATCAACCAAAAATTACCATACTAGGCCCATCTACCAAGAAGTTAATATCCAATCTAGAGTTCAACCTCATTGAGTAGTTAAATAAGACCATTGCCCAAATTTCCATCTTGGAATTACTCTGAATTTCGCCAACGCATAAGGCCATATTAGATAAATTCTTGTAAGAGTCCTCCCTTCCAAATGATATTGATGTCAACCATTTTGAAACTATGGTCAGATATTTGACTTCACCTCACCACATTACCTTTTCAGATACTGACTATTCCTCACCTAAGCCATCTCATAACGACACCTTGCATATTGAGGTTTTCGTCCATAAGCATAAGGTTTGACGAGTCCTAGTAGATGTCGGAGCAAGATTGAAAATTTGCTCTTTAAAATTGGTTAAATATCTTGGCTTCTTTGATGCATGTGTAGACTCTACCAAGAGTATTATGATAAAGGAATATGATGATGAGGATTTCTCTTCTAAGGGCACCATCACACTCCCAATTCGTGTGGGACCAGTTATCGTAGAAACAACATGCCAAGTCCTAGATCATGATATACATTACAACATCTTACTTGGTCACCCATGGATTCATGCCTTAAAGGCCATTCCTTCCACATACCACCAATGCTTGAAGTTCCCTTTCGATGGCACCAAAATTACTATCCCAGGAGACCCTAATCCATTTCAATATTGTACCAACTTGAGAGTTACTATTGAGCATCAAGTGCCTATCAATCAAGAGGCTTCAAAATCCACTTCCTCTAAATACATTGACCCATCCACACTTACCAAGTCATCCATATCCATTTTGTCCACTTCTGCCACACCATCCTCCTCAGCCTCCAGACCAAGTACTAACTTTAAGATCTAGGACATGGGCTATGGAGAATTCAAATTGAATATGACATACTATATCACAAGAATACCTAAGACACCTAAAGTCTATGGTCAACCTTGCTACATAGTAGAGCCTAAGACAACTTTCAAGGTTCCTCTGAAAAGAGTCTTCACACTATGGGGAGACATGGGTGATGAAGCCATTATCGACATAGTTGATTGGATCTACAGGGACCCAAAAGGATTACCCCCACTACCAGTACATATCAATGGCAAAGGCCATGACATATGTAAAGCACATGGTTTTGATGGAACTAGTGGCTTTGGACCAAAAACTAATGGAAGGAGAGAACCTATCATCATTTCTAAAAGACCAAAGAATATAGGGCTAGGTTTGAGCAACTTGAAACTGACGGTCGATGTACCTATGTACTTTTAGGTACGGACGTAATGACTCTTGAAATTGTCGAGACATGCAAAGACTCCCCTACAAAAAATGACTCTCACAAATGGGAATGGGGATCTACTAGGACCTTGAGTGACTATGATATCGATGAATTATTCATGGAACCCGACCAACTCCCTTTTTATGAAAGATTCAGCCAAATGTACAATATTGATCCTATAGATCGCCATCCTAAAAATAAAGAATGGGTAAGCATCCCTTGGGACCCAAATGAGCATAAACTATCACTGGTAGCATCTGCATCATCCTACCCCATTCCTGAGCCCACCTTGGAGCTTGACATGTCCAAACATACTGAAAATGCCTCTGAATTACCTTCCATGGATCACAATGTGGATCCATTTGTCCCATACTATGACCAAGAGAATAACTTATCTGACTCCAAAGATGGTCCTTGGATTGAATCTCACTGGGAAAGTGAATCAAAAAATTATTCCTTTACACTTTAGGCTTCCATTTTCATTCTTTCCACATCATCCCCATCCTTTACCAGCACTGATGAGGGGATTTCCCTTGTCTACCCACAACTTATTGACTAGGACCAACAAGAGTCGCCCGCCATGGACATTTTTTAGAATGACGCGGCCATTGCAGAATTTATGGGACTCCATGAGGGCATACCAAGTGGTGATCACAAGGCGGGATTCTCTATTGATCTAGATTGTGTAGCATACTTTAGGGAGACTGTGCAATCCTCCAATCACAAAAATATGAAAAATAAAACAAAAAAAAGACATGTCTTAAGGTGAAAACCGCAAGGCACCTTTTGACAATTGAATAGTAAAAATAAAGGATGTATTTGAAGGTGAAAACCTCTCTGAGGCACCTAAGGATGGAGGATTGGACTTTCTTCCCTTAAAATAGGAAAAATCAGCAATGCTCATTGAGGACACTATAGAAGTTAACATAGCTACACCAGAGAATCCAAAAATGGTTCTCTTTGCCACATCATTGACAGAAGAAGAAAAACTTGAATTCAAAAAATTCTTCTCCAAATGTACAACATTGATCCTATAGATTGCCATCCTAAAAATAAAGAATGGGTAAGCATCCCTTGGGACCCAAATGAGCATAAACTGTCGCCGGTAGCATCTGCATCATCCTCCCCCATTCTTGAGCCCACCTTGGAGCTTGACATGTCCAAACATACCGAAAATGCCTCTGAATTACCTTCCATGGATCACAATGTGGATCCATTTGTCCCATACTATGACCAAGAGAATAACTCATCTGACTCTGAAGATGGTCCTTGGATTGAATCTCACTAGGAAAGTGAAACAAACAATTATTCCTTTACACTTGAGGCTTCCACTTTCATTCTTTCCGCATCATCCCCATCCTTTACTAACACTAATGATGGGATTTCCCTTGTCTACCCACAACTCATTGACTAGGACCAACAAGAGTCGCCCGCCATGGACATTTTTTAGAATGACGAGGCCATTGCAAAATTTATGGGACTCCATGAGGGCATACCAAGTGGTGATCACAAGGTAGGATTCTCTATTGATCTAGATTGTGTAGCATACTTTAGGGAGACTACACAATCCTCCAGTCACAAAAATATGAAAAATAAAACCAAAAAAAGACATGTCTTAAGGTGAAAACCGCAAGGCACCTTCTGACAATTGAATAGTAAAAATAAAGGACGTATCTGAAGGTGAAAACCTCTTTAAGGAACCTAAGGATGGAGGATTGGACTTTCTTCCCTTAAAATAGGAAAAATCAACAATTCTTATTGAGGACACTATAGAAGTTAACATAGCTACACCAGAGAATCACAAAATGTTTCTTTGTGCCACATCATTGACAGAAGAAGAAAAACTTGAATTCAAAAAATCCTTCTCAGAAAGAATAGTTAAATTTGCATGGTCATATGCTAACATGCTAGGGCTAGAACTTGAGTTAGTATTGCACCATATTCCTTTGATTCTAAGTGTTAAACTAGTCAAGTAGAAATTACGAAAAATGCATCCATAGATTGTGCTACTTGTGAAGGCTAAACTGAAGAAGTTACTAGATGTTGGATTCATAAGATCAATCGATTATGCCGACTAGATTTCCAACCTTGTCCCTGTCACCAAGCCCAATGGAAAGATTTGCATTTATATGGATTTAATAGATTTAAATAAGGCTTGTCCAAAGGATGATTTCCCTTTACCAAACATAGACATTATTGTTGATCTCACTGCGGGATACGAGATGCTATCACTCATGGATGGTTTCTTGGGCTACAATAAAATATGTATCGCCCCTGAGGATCAAAGAAAAATGGAATTCACAGGCCCATGGGGAACATACTATTGGAATTTCATGCCTTTTAGCTTAAATAATGTAGGTGCCACATACTAGAGAGAAATGACAACAATATTCCATGATCTTGTGCATACCTTAATGGAAGATTATGTGGATGACCTCTTGGCCAAATCTTTGACATAGAAGGATCATCTTAGAGTCTTGGACTTTTTTTTTACTCGGCTAGAAGAATACAACCTTCATTTGAACCCAAAGAAATGTATTTTTGGGGTTACTTCAGGAAAATTATTGGGCTACATCATTTCACGAAGAGGCATAGAAGTGGACCCGAAAAAAGTAAAAGCAATAATAAACATGCCTCCACCAAAAGGAATCAGTGAGCTAAGGACACTACAGGTGAAATTATAGTCCATCCAGTGCTTCAATACTTTCTCATCCTCTTCAACTCTCTATCCTAATGATGGATCGTGGAGTATGATCTGAAACATTGATGAAAAACTCCAACACGATCAAATCCAGAAGTAGTAAAAACTATTTCATATGGATTGTGAAAATCTAATTGCATTAGCAGATAAATGTCAGCCATTTCAATACCTATTGCACAAAAGTATCCCCTTTGTGTGGATAGATAAATGCTAAACAACCTTTGGAAAAATAAAATAATATCTATTGATACCACCTGTCTTAATGCCTCCCATTGAAGGAAAGCCATTGATCCTATATGGTTGTGCAACCACCAGTGCACGGGGGGCATTATTGGCACAAAATGACTATGAAGAAAAAGAAAGAGCCATCTATTATATCAGTCACATAGTGATAGGATATGAACTTAATTATACATCTGTGGAATGTGCCTGTCTCTCCATTGTCTTTGCAGCCCAAAAATTAAGACATTACATGCTGAATCACCAAACACAGTTGTTAGAAAAGATTTATCCACTAAAGTATCTTCTAAGTCAAGCAGCATTGAGAGGTCAGTTGGAAAAGTGGGTCATGATTTTGAGTGAATACGACCTACAATATGTTGAGCACAAGGCAATAAAAGGATAGGTAATAGTTGATCAGCTTGCAGATGCACCTATCCAAGGCACTCATCTATTGATAACTGATTTTCCTGATTAGTCTGTCTTTCATTCAGAACCTACATCACCTTGGAAACTATATTTTGATAGGTCTCACACTGGTCATGACTCAAGAGATGGTATCTTGTTCATCACACCACAAGGGGATTCCATTCCTAAGGCATTTTGGATCAGCTTCCCTTGTACTAATAACATTTAAGAATATGAGGCACTGGTCACAAGACTCAAAATGACAATAAAATGGAAAATTTAGACACTACTAGTATTCGGGGATTCTCGGTTAGTTATCAACCAAGTGAATGATGATTATGAAACAAAGGATGAAAATTGTATTCCCTATAAGCGAATGGTGGATAGCTTTCTGACCTATTTCAAATTGTTTTCCTTTGAAAAAATCTTGAGAGCACAAAACAGGGTTGTCGATGCAATGGAAACTATTGGATCTCTTTTGGCCATCCCCAAAAATGTGTCACAATTTGACTTCTTCGTGGAACAACTGCTGATGCCTGCATATGATGTTCCAAAAATAGAGATGGTTTGTGAAATTATTGGTCCCAGCTCACCTTGGTACTAGGACATATCTGATTATCTGAAGTCCCAAACCCTTCCACCCAACTTATCCAATAATCAACAGAAGTCCTTCATCCTAAAAGCCACCTGATACACCATCATCAGTGATACCCTTTACGTCATAGCTTTAACAATACCCTTCTTCGTTGTCTTGACATTGATGAAGTTCACACAACTTTACATGAGGTACATGAGGGTATATGTGGATCTCATTCGAGTGGCCCTACTCTAGCTAGGAAAGTCACCAGACTGGGGTATTACTAGCCGACAATACAAAATGATTATCTTCAATTTGTCAGAACATGTCAGAAATGCCAAGTACATAGTGACCTAATCCACACACTTGCATAGGAGCTGAAACCAATCACTTCTCCATGGCCCTTCACACAATGGGGACCTGATCTCGTGGTCAAAATCTATGCATCTTTCTCCAATGGCCATAGGTTCATCATTACCGCTATTGAGTACTTCACAAAGTGGATTGAAGCTGTCCCCCTCACTTACATCACCGGTAAGGATATTTCAAATTTTATCCTTAATTACATCATCTACCAGTATGGTGTTCCATAGTCCATCATCATAAATAACAATCATCAATTCAAAAATCAGGACATTCATGAGCTTTGTGAGAAATTCCACATCCAACACCACTTCTCCACACTGTATTATCTACAAGGCAATGGTCAAGATGAGGCATCAAATAAAAAAATTCTTTGCATTCTTAAGAAGATCATCAACAACGTTGGCTGAGATTGGCATCTACAAGTCAATCCTACCTTGAGGGCATATCCTACTAGCATCTGCACACCCACCAAAGCCACTCCATTTTCCTTGGTTTACAGATCTAAAGCTATATTTCCCATCAAGGTCAAAATTCCTTCTCTCTGAGTCTCCTTTAAGGGAATGATCAATGATGAAGAATATAGACAGTCTCACCTGCACAAACTAGAAATGCTACAAGAAAGAAGACAAAATTCCTTGAACCACTTATAGGCATATCAAAACCGTCTTTGCAGGAGCTATAACAAAAGGGCAATGGTCAAAATGTTTGAAATTGGTGACTTGGTCCTCATTCAAAATATAAGAAATCAGGTTGATCATGAGAAGCCTAGAAATTTTGAGCCTAATTGGCTTAGTCCTTATATAATTACTGCTACATTCGATTTTGGGGCATATAAGTTAGCCACACTTGATGGAGAATAGTTGACAAAACCCATCAACAACCTACATCTATGAAAGTTCTATACATAGAATTAGAGAGCTTGGCCGAAACCATAAAAATAAAAAACAAATGAAAAATAAGAATAAAAATCATCAACTTGATGAAAACTTGGCAAATAGGCATCTTGGTGACACCAAAAATATCAAAAAATGGCAAAACTAGTGAAAATAAATAAATTCATCCAAAAGTGAAAACCTGGCAAGCAGGTGATTTGGATAAGTACCATGGTGAAAACCTGGTAAACAGGTGCCATGTGTAGTCAATCATTTTTCTTCCATCTACTTTTACTCCAATCGGCCTTTGTCCACTCTGCATAACCACAACACCCCGACATTCATGACATTTTCCATCTATCATGTCATTTTCATCCATGGCTAGCAGTGGTTGACATCACACCTTGCACACCCTTGCCTTTTATTCCATGTACACCCTCATCCATATCATTCTATGTATGTAATCATTGACCTAACTGGGGGAAAGAACTTTATCATTCAATTATAGTGGGTATCGCACATGGTCCCGACATTTGTAAAAGTCCTGAAAAAAGTCCTAAAATTTTAAAAATGTCCTGAAGAAAACACAAAAACATTTGGAAAAAGTTGAAAATATATAAAACAAAGTCAAGTCTATCCTTTCATTTCAAGTTAGTCACGTCATTCAATCTTTGTTTTGGTCTGAACTACATTGTCCTTGCGCATTTTCTACGTAGGCAAGATTCATCTTTGAATCCCCGAGACAATAGGTCCATCATTCTAGGTTTGTCAAAATAAAATCATGACTCAATCTTATGTCTCTCAGAAAAAGTCATTGGTCATGTCAAACTATGAGGTCTTTGAGTGCATGATGTAGGCAAGGCCATCAATCGATGAGCCCCTGAGGTCACACTAGGTTAGTCCATTAGGGTTCCTGGCACTGCACTTTCACACACGTCAAATATCTTCAACTCCATAAAATTTTCTCTCAATTTTAACATGTACTCTATTGTCAAACATTAACCAATCCTTTCAATCAATTAAACCTACATGTCTATGAGGACATGTGATTCAATCTATCAGCTAAATCATATTCTATCAAGGCAAGTCAACCTATCAACCATGTTTCTTCTTTAGATGTGTCCTTCTGAGAAATAACTCTCGTCATTTCTTAATGATTTTGGATGTGTCCTTCCTAAGCATCGTCATTATCATTTGACATTTTGATGGATTCTCCTAGCTCCAAGAATCGATCCTCTTGACATCAACATCATTCAGGATGTGTCCTTCCTAAATTTGACATCACTCAATATTTGGCAATCTAGACCTCGTCAAATTTGGCATTTTGACATTAACACACTTGACATTTTCAACACTTGGAAAATACTTGGAGAACACTATATGTCTTTTTGATGATTATCATGGTATTAGTTCCTTACGTCAAAGGAGCCATGACATATCATGATGATCATCATTGTCCTTTTTGATCATCCTGCTACTAGTTCATCAAGGATGTCTTGATTTTAGGATTTAGAGGAGCAACGAAGTAGTACGATGGTCATTTTGTCTTTTATTGGCTTTCATGAGGATGTCCTAACTTCAAGATTTAGAGAAGCAATGACATTTCATGATTATCCTTGTCTACGACTGTTTGACCTACATGATGGTTTAACCTTGCACACTATTGATCTATGTCATATCATAGTGTTTGTTGGCCATTACGATATTCCGCCCAATGATGATTAAGAGCAAAAAATATTATAGTACTATGGAAATTGTTGAAGGATTCTTTTTTCCACACTAACAAACACATCTTTCTCTGCACTAACATCCATCTTTGTCTTCTCTTCTCCCATCCTCTGATGATATCCTATGACATACAAAAACATAGTTGCATACATAATCATAAGAGAATTTCATTATCACATTTCCCATTTGCATAAATCAAATTCATAATAATATCAACATTCAAATTTCATGACACATGATTTTATCATTTACATCCATCCATCTTGCATACATAAAATCATCATTTTCATTAACATATAGGAATCATATCATCATACATTGAATAATGCATAGATACATGAATACATCCATAATGGAATCCATAATCATAAAACATGATATCCATACATCTCATAAGCCATAAATGCATCCATCTCATCACATAGAATATTAGTATCATCAACGTATAAAGTAGGACCATCATGACATATAAAGATAAAACCATCATCATCAATGCATCACATCACATCACATCATATAAAACATACATCATCATAACACATAGCATCATAAATAAAAGTATAGTCTGCATCAAGACCATCTCATTTATATATATATCAAAAAATAAATGTCACAAGATAAAATCTGGAGGAATCCCAAAAATGGAGCTCGTAGGCTCGAAAGTCAACATATATAAAGTCTCATAGCAATAAACAAGAAGAAAACCCTAGGTCGTTCCCTCTCCATCTCGTGGAGGTGACCCATGGAGCGAATGATGTTGGATCATCATCTCAACTGTAACCTGAATGGGTGAGGTGATTGGGACCTGACTCTAAGATCCTAAGGGGTCAACAGTGGTAGGTTGCCTCTACTCTAGCTGATGTCCTGAAGACACTGATCTATGACTGTGCCTTGACTTGTGGACCCACCGACATTAGTGTGGCTACTGCTATGTGACCTACTACTGTTAGAGGTCTGAGTACCACTGCTTGTCTTGTTGCATGACTTGGATAAACCTAGATCCTATCTCTCAAGTGGCACAAGCTGCTCATATAACAATCTATATCGGCCCCTGCTCTCACTCATCTTGGTCAACTCTATGGCCATGTCCCCTGTCAGCCCTGAGCATAGCTATGCAAACTCTCTGACCCAAGTCTCAAACTCCTGCTATCAAATAACAACCTGGTCTCTCTCCAGCCTCACCACCTCCAACTTTTTTGGTAGGGCCTTATTTTGATACAAGGCCACATCAAATTGGCTCTACAAGTCATAAATCCTCTAGTCCACAGTAGCATCCACCAATAAATTAGGTGGTCTGTCCCCCTCCTCCTCACCCTCTATCATCCTCTCCCTCAACCACATCAATATCTAGAGGGTGCTACTATACAAAGATATTCTCCTCTCACAGTCCCTCTCCCTCTACTCTAGCCTCCGCCTCCTCTCTCCTGACCTCTTCCTCTCCCTCTCCTCTAGCCTCTTCCTCCTCCCCTCTGACCTCCACCTCCTCCTCTCCCTTGACCTTTACCTCCTACCTACCTAGTTGCTCTCCCTCCTCACCTTCCTCTTAGATGGGTGACAATGGTTCACCACCCACCCACTGTCTAACTCTCCTAGGCTACCTCTGCCCTCCATCACCCCTACTATCACCACCATCATCCCCACCCCCACCACCTCCATCATCTCCCCCACCTCTCCCTCCATCACCCTAGCCACCATCTCTCCCACCATCACCCTGGCCACCATCTCTCCCTCCATGTCTCCCTCCTTGACCTCCCCTTCACATGTGTCGAATGACTAATCTATGATCAATCAGTGCAGGACCATCTAGATCTATCAAGGAAATAGGCCTGTGAACCTACCACCAGGTGTCATACTCCACTAATGTCCCTACATCTACTAGCCCTCCCCTGCATCCCTACTATTGTACAACTAGACTATTAATTTGCTGCTCTACCAGTGCCACTTCATATGGTCTCTCTCAAGTACACCCTACTGCTCACCAAACTACCATAGTACCCACTAGGGTAGGTACATCTCTATGATCCTATGGCTCTAAATTCTATGGGCAATAAAATATCTAAACTATCTGCATAAAGAAAGGTGGCCATCATCATCTAACCACTAGGCACAATCTCTAAAAGGCCTCTAGACAAAAATCATTAGTGTGTTGATCCTGTGTTGCCAGTACCCTATATATCCTACACGGGTCTGGGTAACTAAACTAGCATATAAGTAAACATAGGGCATACCCTTGCCCAACTGATGAATCTATGTTAGTGGTTGAAAAATGGGAATATTCTCCCAAGCCTAGATCACCAGTAAGGTGGTGCCACAACTAATACTCTACCCCTCCTGGTATAAAACCTCATGTATCTGATGGTACAACACCCCTAGTAGGTAGGGTCCCTAGGAAAACACTGTCCTCTGACTACGCATATGCACTAATACATCCCCGCATCCAATCAGGAATTTGTGCCCTCAATGATCTGGTATGAGGACCTTGACAATCAATGTCATAAGAATAGCATCCCATCGAGGATAGTGATCAACCACAAACTCCCAACCGATCTCATATCCGTGAATACCCAAATCAACATCATCAAATGCCTCATAGTACTCTCCTAGGGCATGTCGCCCTATGTGGGGATCAGACACTACTCTCTCCCCACTGATTGAGATGCATAGAATCCGGTACACATTCTCTAGGGTCACAATGGCCTCCCCTGTGGGTAAATGGAAAGAACATGTCTCAGAGTACCACCTCTCACAAAAGGCTATTAGTAACCCCCTTTCACCCAAATAATGGGCATGTAGGTGACGCAATATAGGCCTAGCCTCATCAACCGCTGGTGCTCCCGATCTCCCAGCCAATCTCTAAATGCATAGGTGGTAGGTCTGGAATCGCATGTATAAATCAACACTAGTCATCTCTACACATGTAGAAACAAGGGTTAGCACTACTAGATTAGCATTAAAAAGCATTATTACTATTTGAGAAATCAAAAATTCATCTGATAAAAGAGTCTACACTAAGTTAACCTTGGTCAACATCAATTGCATCATGTTGATTGCAATTGTGTGGCTTTGCATTTCACATTTGCGTTGCATTTTGGTTGTTGCATCATTCTAGCTCAAAATTGTGAGGCTTCATATCAATTGCATCATTCTATGTCGTAATTGTGTCATTTCATAATAGTTGTTTCACTCTACATTGCAATTGCGTCACAAGATTGTACTTACATCGCACACCACCACACTTGCATTATAGTTTGGCACTTGTGTTGTTTTATCTATCAATTGCATAATTTTAAACCTAAAGCCCACCCATCCCTTCCACTTGCGTCATGATGCAACAAATGCATCGAACGTGAAGGCATTTGTGAATTACGCAACAACATTTGTGTCACAATGCATTCATTGTTGACCCCTAAACCCTAATAAATGCACGTAAATCAAGAAATAAAAGTTGGGAAGTGGGGAACTATAGGGTGCCCAGGGGGAATTAACCCAACACTAAGAATTCTATGGCCATGGGATGGCATTACACAAGAGAATAAATAAAGCAACCCAAACCGAATAGTAAGGACTTCCTCAATCCAAAACCACTTTATTCCCTATGCACCAGGATTAATGTCGCTTGCTAGAATAGGAGCCCATAGAATTGTAAACGTATCGGTGCCTCTACACCCTTGAGTCGTTAGAATGTCCTCACATAGTAGCCACGGTGATTTATCACAGGAATCACCATCTTCTCCTCGTGCTCTGCTCTCAAAAATTTCTAACTAGAAAATGTGAAAATGACACGTGGTTTTCTTTTTCAAACCTATTTATAGGTTGAAAATTAGGGTTTGACATGTTGGGTTTATACTAAAGGCTCATTTGACTGCCTTTGATTGGCCTCTTTACTGGCTTAACGTCCTTCATTTTCAAAACTGATTTGTCATTTTTTTTTGGGCATTGTTTAGCTTATCAGGACACTTTCCAAATTTTTCTAACCCTGGGCCAAAATTCAAAAAATTTCCCAAGGGGGCATAGGCACTCCATATCTTTGTTGGGGCATAATCTTGACTTGTTTTCTTTTCCATAACATGATAAACTGCATAATGACAAAGAGGGGAAAAATGTAGACACATAAAATTGACCTAGACCTGTGAATTCAATTTTCTCATCAATTCCTCTAAACATAATTTGATTATGTCTATTTGACCAAATTCAACTATTAATTAAATAATGACCAATTATTTAATTAATCCATCTCTCTTATTCTTCTTGACTATTTAAATAAATCACATTTATTTAAATACGCCACTAATGTCTAAAGTCCTCTTTAATTGAAATAAATTGTTAAATTTATTTAATCCACTATTCCCTCTTGATTATTTAATAAATTAATTTTATTTAAATATGTCTCTAATATTAAAGTCCACTCATAATTAAATAATGCCCCACAATTTATTTAATTATTAACCCACTTCTTCTATAATTAAATAAGTTAAAATTAATTATTTAATTGTCTCTCACAATTCATTTCTAAATTTAATTAAAAATCATTTATTTAACAAGTAAATAATTTAATTATTATTTATTGTCACATGACTTCATGATTTTGAATTAAAATAAAAATATTAAATTAAAAATAGCATTTCCCTCCACAAATTAAGTAATTTCTAAAATGACTTGATTTTCTAACTCATCCTTTTTCCAATTGCTAATTCTCATCTCACTGTCACAACCATTTCCCTCTTAAAATCAATTCCAAGAAGACTAATTATGTAAATTGATAGAATTGAGTGTCTGCAGGCAAAAAATGCAAAGTGCTTTGTTTCACCCAAAAAAATTCTCAAACGTGTGTTATGACCCCCTCAAGTCCTCTCCAAAAGGATTTCACTCTAGCCCTCGTAAATTTTGAAAATTTACACTTTTTATAAACCGGCAACACGCTTTCGATATTAAAAACAAAAGTTTCCAACATTAATTTCTTCCAAACAAAAAAAGATATACCTTTGATTTTTTTTCACATTTGACATGGTACCTCTAAGAATGCCCCTACAAAATGATTCTACTCTACCTCTTACATATTTTTGGGAATAAATTTCACAAAACTACTTACAAAGTGTCGAAATTGTGAATTGGCAAAAGTTTGAATCTTGCAATTATTTTCTAACTTTGAAGTTTTGTGATGTCGAGAGATGCCAATGACCCCCCCCAAAAAAAAACTATAAACCAAACTTTAAAATGTTTTTGGGTGATGCAAATAGCTTTTTTACCTGGGATGCTCCTGCATTAGACACACTGGGTAGAAAGATTATGAGCATAGGCTCACAATGGTGGAGTTGAGTAGTCAAACTACTCTTCCAGGTTGAGTGCAACCTGTAGCGAACTCCATTGCTATCCAAAGTGTCAAAGTTATGTATTCTTCCTCTTTTTCCAACACTTCTCTAGAACACACACAATCTCCTTCCAACCACATTGCATTATCTTCCTTCTCCCTCTCATGGAATCATGTCCACTATAGCCCGACCTCCTCCACCAAATTCTTTCCACACTTCCCTCCTCTTTTGTGGGTTCAAACCAACCTCTAACCATCCACCTCCACCAAAATCCTACAACATCCTCAACCAACTCTACCAACAAATATACAAAATCTACATTTAAATCTGAAACTGCAACTATATTCTCTCTCTTTCCCTCAACAACATACAAATTTAATGTCAATTTATCATTATAAAAAAAAATACTATTTACCTTATCCTTTTTCTAGGTTGCAACATCACTCTTCACTATGACATCTCTTGTATCATCATCAACTGCAACTTTAAGTTATTCACACTTCGCTATAACATCAAGCTTTGATGTCCACTCTTCCTTAATTTCCAACAATTGTGCGAACCAATCTTCTTCACCTTCACCCTTCGTTGTGACCTCGTCATTGCTCGCTTCATTCCTTTCTTCTTCTCTTGTCATGCCTTCCTCATGCTATGTCTCTCTTGTAACTTCTTCGATAGGGGGTACATCTTCCTCTTTCCATCTCAGGCTATGGTACTCACTTTTCTTTACCACTTTCCTCACTTTTCTCACTTGTCTCAACACTCTTTTCCAACATCTCAAGTCTTGCCTCGATCTTTCCTACTTCTTCAAAAACTATTTGTCCCATCTTTTCAATCATCTCATCCTCCACTTTATCCCAATACTGCTCCCAAAATAGTATCCCCATGGGCCTCTTCATGACCCAACCCATCTTTGTTTGGTACAATTTTTTTTCCACAACTCACATTCTTAACGGCTTCAAGCTCTCCCTTGCATTGCTCAATATTCCTCAAACACCTAAAACAACTCTCATGAGCTTCTTCTCCACTGCTTCACACACTTTCCTCTCGGTGCAAACTACCTCATGATTGATGATTTGTTCAAACAACACCCACTGGTCCTAGTGGATCCTCTCCACTCTCAAGACCACCTGCTTTGATACCAATTGATGTAAGAGGGTACTCCCCTCTGCCAACCAACTCAAACACAAAATAATTTTCACAAGTAAACTCTGCCTGAATTCAACATTCAAATAAATAAAGATTGCAACAAACTCATACTTTATTAATTCAAGTCAATTTCAAATACATCTGAAATACAAAAACTCTCTCTTGATTTTCAATTGCCTCTCATGCCATTTTGATCTACTCTCTTATCCTTAATACACATTCACCATGCTTCCCATGTTGCATCTTATCTCTATACGCATTTTTCGATCAACCTGCAAACTTTATTTGTCTTCAAAAAGCCATGACCTCTTCTTAATTGCAGCTACAATTTCAAATTCATATCATCCACATGTCGCACACCTCTCCTTTTTTAACTACTGCACATTAATTTTTAATTTAAAACTCAAAACTTCTCCATACACAACAACCTCTATCTCTTATTTTTCCTACTGCCCCTTCACTTTCCGAAACTTTGCAATTTATTGGACTTATATAATAATAAATTTGTAATTTAAAATTAATTCTAGCTTGCAACATTTCCTCTTCAACTCCCTCTCTTTATTAGTGAAATTTAAATATTTTATTAGTGCATTATTTACTGTCACATGACTTCACGATTTTGAATTAAAATAAAAATATTAAATTAAAAATAGCATTTCCCTCCACAAATTAAGTAATTTATAAAATGACTTGATTTTCTAACTCATCCTTTTTCCAATTGCTAATTCTCATCTCACTGTCACAACCATTTCCCTCTTAAAATCAATTTGAAGAAGACTAATTATGTAAATTGATAGAATTAAGTGTCTACAAGCGAAAAATGAAAAGTTCTTTGTTTCACCCCAAAAAAAATCTCAAATTTCTTTTATCACCCCCTCAAGTCCTCTCCAAAAATATTTTGGTCCAACCCTCATAAATTTGGAAAATTTAAACTTTTCACAAACTGGCAACACACTTTCAATATTAAAAACATTAATTTCTTCCAAATGGAAAAAGATACACCTTTGATTATTTTTTCACATTTGGCATGGTACCTCCAAGAACGCCCCTATAAAAGGATTCCAATCTAGCTCTTACTGATTTTTGGAAATAAATTTCACAAAACTACTTATGGAGTGTTGAAACTGCGAATTGGTGAAAATTTTATTCTTGCAATTATAAATTCTAACTTTGAAGTTTTGTGATGTCGAGAGATGCCAATGAACACCAAAAAAAAATTAAAACCAAACTTAAAAATATTTTTGGGTGATGCAGATAGCTTGTTCGCTCAGGATGCTCCTACATCAAGTTATCTTTCCATGTGTCTACATATTAACCCTAAAGAAAAATTATAAATCTTCTACAATAAAACTAACAATGAATTACCACAATACTTATAACTACATGATAATAACTTTGATCCCCATTAGAAGGTTATTCTTATTTACAAAGCATTGAAAGGCTAAGAAGTTGGGATGCGAATTTCAAATGTGTTGTCATTATAGTCTATCTTTTCTTCCTTATTTTAGAAAATTATGGATGTTATAGTTCCATTAGTTATATGTGATTTAATAATTTGATGTTATAGATATTTAGTGGCTAATTGTATAAATTTAAATAAATGGGGTATAATTGAAGTTTAGTATCTGACATCTAAGCTCATTATTAGTATTGGGTAAATACTAACTAGGAGATTAAATATTTTATTTTATGTGGGCCCTAACTTTCTTAAATAAATAATAAATCATTGATAGTTTAATTTCAATCGTGCATATTATTCTTGGTAAATTGGTTATTTACCTTATTAAGGATGGATTGCAAAAATGAATATGGTAGAGTTATGTATCAGGCTATCAATATGATATATTTTCTACTTAGAAATAGAAATAAATATAGTGCACAAGTACTACATTTCAAGTGGTGGTGGTGACTTTAGTTAGATTAAATTTATTGATTTTGATAAATATTTTTGTGTGTGGGATTTTTCAAAATTAAATTTGTATTTTTTTTTAATTAGATAGAATAAAATTTATTTAGTGCTACTAATAATCTTTTTATTATATAGAGGTGATACAAAATGCACCTAAATTAATCAACCATTTTGTAATAATTATTAATGGTGTGGGATTAACTCAAGGATTTCATGGAAGCACATCAAAATACTATTGAGAGCGACATGGAAGCTACAAACATTTTGAATAATATGCAGTTCTATTGTTTTATTCTTCCTTTTTGACTGTCGTTGTGTTGATGGTTTGCTACGATTGGGCTGTTGTTTGCTTTGTTTAGCTATTTTTTTCTTTAGTTGTTCTTTTTTGTAAATAATTTTGAGGCCCCTTCAAAACCTATATACCTCTAATAAAAACCTCAAGGATTTCATCCAAGAGTTTTACCTTATCAAAATTTTAGTATAGATAATAAGAATGATGAGGATTTAGATATATTGTTTTTCTTATGGTATAAGACGGTATTAATAAGTTATAAATGCATTTGTATTAGGTTGATAAACTTTATTTATTAATACACTCAATGATTTTTATAGTTTTATTAATGTTGTGTTACATGACTAAATAAAATGATAGACTAAATATTTTTCTAATGTAAATTTTATAATTAATTTTTTAATAAATAAAATATTTTCTTAATGTATATTTATTTTTATGAGGTATTTAAAATCATCCATGTGTTTTTTATTATACCATTTTTTTCTATATATTATATAAAGTATCCTTTATAAAAATAATAAGACCGATAATAAAATTAGTGATGCAAGGTCATCCTAAGTTAGATCAAAACCTTGTAGTAGCCATAAATAAGAGAAGTTGTTCCTATTTTTCAAGGATTGGACTTTAAAGGAAAATGCATGAAAGAATCATCATGTAGTAAGAAGAGATGCAGGAATGAGAGTAGGTCATAAAAAATAAATGGTTGTGCATAATGCTAGGGGTAGAACATGCACAAGGAACATGAACAAGAGGAAAGGAGAAGATATGAGAAGATAAGGTTTTGAGTGTGTAGAGGCTAGTGTAACCACCTAGATTGTGTGAAGGAAATGGTCTATAAGGATAACATATAGAAATCAACACTAGGAGGCATGAAATATAAAAGGGATAAATTATTTTTAAAAAGTGATATCCAATATTCATAATAGATATTAGAAACATTGCATTACAATTATTAACATTATTAGTAAGGGCCAACAAGTGTCACTTGATCTATTAGAAAAGTCAATTGTCATTTCAAGATGTATAAGTTATAGGGTGAGTAGTTATAATTCAATAAGTAGGTGGAATCATACTCTTGATGATAAGGAGATGGATTCTAAGAATCCAACTATAAATAGGGCCATGTTTTCTATATTGAGGGGTTTGTTGGGGAGATGAAGCTAGAGAGAGAACTCCCTTAGCTAGAGAAAAAAAGGGTTGAGAGTAAAGTGAAGTGTTGGAATCTCATAGCAGGTTACATGTTACACATCAAAAAAATAGTAGGTCACATGTTGCACATCACAAAAATGAGAAAAGATGACCACCTACATATGGTACCTATCAATAGCCAAAGAAAAATTTCTTGCTGTAAAGGAGAGAATAGCTCATTGTTAAAATTTTCAGCTTCATGTTCATAAAATAAAGTGATTTCTTTATATTATTTTTTGTCTTGAATCATCTATATATGTGTGTGAGTTTTTAAGCTATGATTCTAGATATATATTCAATGGGACCCTTAATTATGATTATATAAACTAGTAAAAGTAGGAGGATGGGGTGAAAACAATAATGTACTACAAGTAAAATTGGTGAGAAAGAGTTGAAAAATTATATGTGGAAATAAATGATTAAATAAAGTTCTTCAATTACAGTTAAAATTTATTGATTGTAAGATGAAGATGTACGGGTGGTATCACTTAATGATATATGAGATGAAATTATGTTTGTATCTATTGATATTTATACTTTACTAGTTATAGATATAAAAAGGTAAAAAATATAATTTTTTATTTATATATTATACTTTGTAACATACTATTTTACTAAGACATCTCCGATATAAGAAGGGAAAATTTTAAATCATTTTTATCAAATTAAATCTCAAATTATTTAATGCAAAATGGAGAAGGAAGGAAATTGGTCTAGTAATCTAATAATATAACAAAGAACATGATGTTTTTGAATCAAGAATAAGGGAAATTAGTGAAATTACTTTTTATTAAGATCCAAAATAATTTGTGGATACAATAAAATATATTAGAGATATATTAGAGATTAATGATGTTTAGATTTCCTTGATTCTAAAACTATAAATCTTTAAACATTTATATGATTATATAAACTATAAATTAGGTTCAAAAAATTATAACTTATTACATATATAAATAAGGTGAAATTATTAAATTAGGAAATATAAATTTGTAATCCTAATTGTTTAGTTTTCCAACTAAGAGTTATTACTAAATAAGAGTTTTTAAATTATATTAGGGTATCTTGTAAAATATGATTTTGTAATTTCCCTTATAATAAATGTGATTTTAAATTTTCAAATAAAATATATAGAAATTAGAAGATAAAAACACGTCATTTAAAGTGTGAATATTATATTGTTATATGCAAATTATACATTTACATCTTTTTTGGTTTGTCTTTTCTTTCAAAATGTATTAATGTGTGAATTGAGTGTTATTTATATTATGCAAAGCTATATTGTATGCAATTTTTGGGATAAAATGTTCTCCATCTCATGGACCATAGTTATAATCAAACAATGATACCAAATGAGAGGAAACAATAATAATGATTGATAAACTATTACTACTTGATTAAATTTTACAAGAAAAGTTATACTAATAGAATTTGTAGTGCAATATAAAGCACAAAATGACATACTTAAATATGTAACACAAGCCATACCTTGGGAAATATTTTTTGATATAACTAGAAATGCACCTCCAATCACAATATAAAAAATTTCATTAGATTATATTTATTGGTACTTGAATATCTTAAAAAACCACCAAGTGGTTATATAGTGTAATGAGTATACAACCATGGGCAATGACCCTTCATATTTTATGCGTCTCCCCTTATTTATTACACATGACACTTCATGAAAGACAAATGAATTTATATGTAAATATGAATCTCACACTCCATAAATCACTCCTCATGTTTCATACAAGGGTTCCAGTAGGCGGGTTCTATACCCAACATTAAGTGCATGTAAAATATAAATCTCATAACAATTTTTTTGGAAAAAATGAGAAAAACTAAACCAATAACTTTATTGAAAAATATAATAACCATAGTAAAATGAGATTTATATCTTATATTAGTTATTTTATGCTAGCATATTCTTTGTCCTTAGCCTATTATACTAGGACTTATATTTGTATATCTCAATAAAATGACTATAAATATTTCTTGTGTTATCACGGTTCAATGATATTTTATTTATATGCACAAAAATCATAAGAATCTACCAAGTGGTTTTAAAGTATAATAGGTAAAAGTAAATTAGCCACAACCATTCATATTCTACACATATCTACTCATGGTTTGTATATGACCATTCATGACTCATAAATGAATATTCACATTCCAAATGAGACTCTTAACACCCCACACATAACACTTCATATTATACACATGGGTCCCCACACCTTACATCCGAATCCTTAAGTTATATGCTAGGGTGTCATTAGGTGGGGTCAACACATACCAAAAAGGAAGTACATACAAAGTATACAAACTAAAGATAAAAAATAATTTCAAAAAATATAAAAATATCTCTGATCACTATATTAATAAATAATAATCACAATATAATGAAATGTATTATGTTCTAGTCATATGAAACCAACATGTGCTCCTTAAATTACCTATTATTATAAGAATTAAATTTTATATTACAATACACTACCTGTAAATATTTCTTATGTTTTAGAAGGCCACAATATTTTATTTATAGGTACATGGTCATAAGAAACAACCAAAAGTGATTTTACAAAACAATGGGTACAAAACTATGGATAGTGACCCTTCATATTACATACATGTTATATATGAGACATTCTCATGTACAATATATGATTCTTGATGTTCTACACATGACTTATTAATCCCCACATATGAATATTCACATTTTGTGCATAGGATTATATTCTTGACAAATTAATCCTTAGTTTTTCTATGGTATGGTGCCACTAGGTGGGGCAAACCACACGCCCTCTATGAATTATGTGTAAATTGTATAACACACAACTAACAATCCCCTAATTATTGAATACTTTACACAGCGGATCAACATACATATATTCACTAGCATTGGAAACTAGGACAATATGTTTACAAGAAAAAATATCAATATTTGGTAGGAAGTAGATATGTGGAGTATGATTCCTAGAATAATCTATGAAAGGGGGTATGTATAAAAATTATATTTATTATACAATTATAAGGAAATTAAAGAAAAATAGTGTAACCTAACATAATGATTTATTTGGGAAAAAACCTTTGAGAGAAGAACCACATAATCTAAAGAAACTTGATGGACTATTCAATAATCAAATGTTTATAATACACTTGGAGAGTCCAATCCTTTATATGATTATCAACAATAAGAGGTATAGAGAAATTAAGAAAGCATAAAAATACCTACAAAACACACCATTAAACGTCCATCTCAAGTACCCAATAAATATGATATGGAAGGAAAAGGGATGAGATAATTAATTGTAGATTAGAACTAGAATAATTGATGGAGGGAGGCATGATACTGAGATAACCATTTTAATAGTGGTTGTGTAAGGTTTTGGGCCTCTAGTTTGAGAGTATCTTGACTTCTTTTGCGAGCGTTACACATAGATCTTATATAAGGTGTCATGTGTGGGGTGGGGTTTGTATCTCATATTTTTTTGAGGTATTTATCTTTCCATCTTGGATTTTATATGGGTTACATCATACATGGTGTCCATTTGGGATTTAAGAACCTACACCCCTCTAATATTTATTTTAAACTTTCACTCAACATGAATGAGCCCTATTTGTTTTATCATGAAAAATTGGTCAATTTCCTTATGCATGTAATTAAAGAAGATAGATATAACTAGAATAATGAAGGGGAAAAGTAAATAATGTTAGCTATAAATTATAATTCTTTTTGTGGTTTTTATTAGAGTGATAAATTAAAAAAATGATATTTGAGGGAGAACCATAATTCTATAATTAATAGGGTGTATTTATCAAACCATGACATGTAGGATTTGATCTATTGGGTGATCTTCTAGCTAATATTCTTATATTATATCACCTTCATTGGATTATAATGGATTTATAGAGATAAGGTATCCTACAATCAATCATAGTAGTTATTAAGAAAACCTTTGGTCCTTTTCACTATACATTATATACAAAAGTAGATACTTTTACAGACTTATGTGTTAAAATTAGCTTGAATAATATTATTCTCAATTATTTGGAGATTAAATTTGGTACTATGTGTGAAATTAAATAAATATAATACGAAGAAGTCCCCTTTCAATGTTGTGCATGTCAAAAATATGGATATATTCAATGAAACTATTCAAAGATGTATCCTAGAAGTCCTTAATACTCTCCAAAGATATAAATAGTTAATTGAAAGGAAAAAGGGAAGGCCCCAATCCCTGGGTTATCCCATAATACTAGGTCCCACTTTTTGACCAAAGTGGGAAATTGAAATCAATATTTTTAATCATATTTTCACTTTCTACCACCTATAGAAACTAAAGCATTAAGAATTTGAAGATGATGCGAACTAGTGATTTTTGAGAAATTTTATGAAGATTGTAAATGCATTAAAAAAATTAAAAGATGATTTGTGAAAATTTTAATTAATTTTTAATTACTTATTTTTATAGTTAACAACATTTTTAAAAAGTGGCATTTATTCAAAATCACATGTTATTTATTACTAAAAGATATTAAATTATTTATTCTTGAACATAGATTCGTAACACCAATATCTAGTGCGCAAATTTTTTATTAATTTTTGAAGATTAATCATAATTTATACATAGGTTTATTCAATATCAAATAGTTTTTCAATATATATTCAATTTTAAAAAAAAAAATTGTGGAAATAAGGGCATCAATACCTAGTGCATAATTATTTTTTTATTTTTACAAGTGTGTGTAATAAATACCTTAATATTTGGTAAAAAAAATAACATTCGTAAGATATAAAAAGTAAATATAATAATCAAATTAAATATTTTCAAAATTATAACCTTAAAAATATTATAATAAGGTCTACATACTTACAAAATAGAATTTCTAAATGACTTCATTTGAGCCACCAAAAGATGAAGCAAATGTGATTTTTTGTGAATTTTTTGACAAGTGCCAAGGAGAATCCATTAAGGGTTTGATTTATTATTTAGGGGTTCTATCTAATGGTGTTTTCTCTAATGGGTCTGATCTAACCCTAATCAATTAAAATCTTTTAGATCAAACCCCTCAAGCCATAACAGATTAAATTATCTAAAAATTATGTGATTTCAAGAAAAAATGAGGATGTCCCATAAGTGAGAAAAACTATTATGTCAGTAATTTGGATTCATAAGAGATAGATGTAAATGGATTCCTTCCTATGAAATATAATTCTAAGGGGAAGTTTACAAATCATTAATAGGACATTCCTAAAGATATGTTTAATAACAAATTTGAAGATTTGCAAGCAATGGAGCATGATAAGATCCCAATTAGCCAAGTAGTACATTCCAAGGGTTCAATTAATTTATCTAATTTGTTTGATAAAAATGTAAATTTAGAAAATTAATTGTTACCAAGATAAGGGGATGTTCTTACTAGAAGGTATATGGAGCAAATTAAAACCCCAAAAAGGGTTTTCCCTACATAAATCACTATGTTGTGGTATGAATGATACTAATATTTATTTCTAATTATTTTCTATAACTGTTGAAAATATCTAAAAAATATTTACATAACCCTCCTCTAAAAATTAATGTAGGAAGTTGTTCCACTCCCTTGGCTTCCTTATTTTGGTTTAAGTTGTGAGTTGGGTTTTTTGAACTAATATGAATTGAGTAGGATATTATGAAAAAAATAATTGTGATATTTTGTAATAATTTTTATATGGAAAGCACATTAGAGAGAATAGTTGTAGAAAAGTTTAAAAGTAATAATTTGGAGATGTGGAAGATGAAGAGTCAACATTTGTTAACTGATTGAGATCTATGGGATGCTATTGATGATAATGTTTCAAGGCCTACAAATGCTAATATGGCTTCTCAATATGATTTTGTGGACTATAAAGCCAATGATCTAATCAAATTGTTCCTGATATAATGTTTTATTCAATGTCCATGAAGAGTCCACTATGAATAAACTATAGAGGAAACTTGATGAGATACATCAAGCCAAATCATTAGTGAACAAGATTTTCTTGAGGAATAAATTATACTCCTCGATAATGAGGTAGGGTGGATGAATTATAGACCACCTAGAAGTATTCAATATGTTGGTGGCTATATTGTATTACCTAGTGTAAAAACAGATGAGGATGGAGATGTCAGATATTTCTTTGTTCTTTGCCTAATTTGTCGAAATCACTCATTATGAGTATCTATTGTACTAGATTGTCTTGAAAGTTCAAGATGTTGTGGGTTGTTTTCTTTATGAATAGATGAGGAGGAAGTTATCCATAGGTACCAAGGAGGCCCTAAATTTTTATGGAAGACCTAAGGAAAAAGGAAAGAAAATAAGAAATCATGATAAATCTAAGTCCAAAGGGAGATTCAAATCTTGTAGAAAGTCCAAATCTATTTGTTGGAATTGTGGTAAGCCTAGACAATTTTGTAAGGAGTGCAAAAAAGAAAATAAAAAGAGAAACTTGACTTTGATTATGGCTTTCATAAAAAATATGATGATGTGTTCATTGCAGCTTTAGTGACTCATGTAGATAATGATGTATGGTTAATTGAGTTAGATGCATCATTCGATATGATCTATAATAGATATTAATTTTTTGAATATGAAGAATTTGTTAGAGTTAAGGTGTATTTGAGTGATTATTCTTATCTAAATATTTTTGGTCATAATAAAGTTAGATTCAAGTTTCCTAATAGTAGAATAAAATGGATTAATGGTGTGTTGCATATCCTTATATTAACATGAAATTTATTATCTATGAGAAAAATATTATATGCAAGTATGCAAGTAGTCTTTTCTGATGTAGGATACAATATGGTTAGAGGTGTTATGTTGATCACTGGGGGTGTTAGATTTGTCACACTGTATAATATTGACTTATATACTATTGAGTGCATTAGTAATTCTATGAAAATAAAGTATGTTGCTACTTCATTGGAAAAAATGAAGGTTTCATATTCAATGGATGGTAATGGCTTCTAGGTAGCCAAGGGTGCTCTTTCTTCTTAATTAAAATTATCTATAGAGAAGACTATATTATGGCACTACAGACTTGGCCATATTGGAGAAAAAGTTCTTAGGACCTTGAAAAATAAAAACCTTGTTGAAGGATTTATTGATTGTAATCTTTATTTTGATTTCTATAAGAATTTTACTTATGGTAAGAACAACTATTACATTCTAATCAAGTTCTCATAAATATTGTGGTGTATTGGATCTTCATTCTAACATGTTTGGTCTTATAGACATTATTTTCATTGGAAAATACACATATTGTGTTTTATTTATTAATGATTATTTTTGAAGGACATGGGTATATTTTTAATGAGTAAATATAAATTTTTGAATTGATTTAAATAATTTAAAGAAATGGTCAAGTTGCTGAGTACAAAGAAAATTAAATATTTGAGGAATAACAATGGTCGTGAATTTTTTTCTAATGACATTGATAAATTATTTAAAGATTGTGATATTTATAAATAAAATACAAATTCATATTCTCCACACTAGAATGGATTTGTAAAAAAACTGAATGCAAAATTGATGTAGAAGGCTAGGAGTATGCTTAGTGGTGTTGGTATAGAAAAAGGTTTGGGATGAATTTGGTGTCATTTCTTACTACCTAATTATCAAGTATCCTACATCAAATCTTGTCCATAAAACACCTATGTAGGCATGGTTGGGTCACAAGCCTTCACTAAGACATCTTAGAGTGTTTGGTTTCAAGGCATAGGCACATGCACCCAAGGAGAACTGAACAAATTTTGAGAACAAGGTTGTGAAATATATCTTTAATAGGCAGATTTTTTGTGTGGGATATTGTTGCACATAAGGTAATATATAGTATTAGTGTGAATTTTAGAGATACAAAGCCTTCTTTTGTTACATTGCAACTAGAACAAAGTAAATATAATGATGTGATTCAACTTCCTTCTATACCTAAGAAATTTGAATCAAGACCCCTAGATAGGTAGGATTGAGGAGAGATCATCTAGCTTTAAATCTTTAGAAGAGGAGGAAGTACCTTCAATTTAGCTTGTTAAAAGTTCCATAGGGTATAAAAAATCACATGAAAGGTATTCACCTAATGATTAGCGATGTATTTTTTCTTTGAACCTAGATCTATAGAAGATGCATTAGGTATGAATGATGCAGAATCCTAAAAGATATATATGGATGAAGAAATGATAAATTTGACAAAAAATGATGCATGGAATCTAGTACCTTTACCTAAAGGATAAAAACATATTTGTTACAAATGGGTGTTGAAGAAAAAGATATCTTCAAATGGAGGGATTGAGAAGTACAAAACATGATTGGTGCAAAATATTACTTTTAGGTTGAGGGTGTTGATTATAGTGAGATATTTTTTCCCAATGAAAAAAGAAATCAATTAGATTATTATTTATATTTATACTCCTTATGATATATAGGTTGATTAAATGGATGTGAAAATGACTTTCCTTTGTGGGGATTTGGAGGAGGATATTTATATGACATAGACAAAGAACTATGTGGTGAAAAGTAAAAGTAATTTGAATTGGAAATTAAAGAAACCTTTGTATGGCCTTACATAAACTCTTAGGATGTGGTACCATAAATTTTATCTAGAATACATATTGATTTTTGGATTCAAGTTTTTTAAATTAGATTAATTTATTTACTATAAATATGATGGTGATCATTTCCTATATATCGTGTTATATCCTAATGATACGATATTTACTAGTAAAGGGAAATGAATGATTTAAAGACTAAATTCTCAACTTGTAGCTAAATTTTGAAATGAAATATCTTGGTGTATCTAGACACATTCTTGGGATGGAAATAAGAAGAGATAGAGTGAACATAAAACTATGGTTTGGACAAAGTAATTATGTCAACTCAATTTTATAGAGGTTTAAATGTAAGATTGTAGAACATTGTTTGTCCATTTTATAGTTGGAATGAAGTTATGTGCTTCACATTGTACAAAAACCCCATCAAAGATAGAATACATGAGAAATTTTCCTTACTATAGTTTAATCCATTTTTTTTATGTATTTTATGGTTTGCACTATACTAGACATTTCCCAGGCATTGGGAGTTCTTTCCAAATATATGTATAATCTTGGTACAATTAATTAGGATGAAATTAAAAGTTTCTATAGATATTTGTGATGTACCTCAAAGTATTCCTTGTGTTATCATTGTAATTTGATAGGAGATATAAATTCCCTTGATATTCATGGTTATGTGGATTTATACTAGGTAGGTGATGTTGATAGTAGATAATCTAGCAATGCTTATGTGATAACTTTATTTACTAGTGCAATCAACTAGATGAGTAAGCATAATGTTATGGTTTATTTGTCAACTATTGAAGTTGAGTATGTGGAAGCTACTCACACTTGTAAAGAAGCCATTTGGCTTAAGAGACTATGTTTAGATGTAAAAATTAAACAAGGTGCAATGATAGTTAGAGTGTGATCTACCTAACTAAGAGCCTGACATGTCATGCCAAGACCAAGCACATTGATGTATAATATTATTTTTTCAGAGATATGGTCAAGGATTCTAGGGTGAAGAAAGTTAAGGTAGATACTTTGATGAATTTTAAAGATTCTTTAATTAAGCCTATAAGCACATAGAATTTTATATGGTGGTTGGAACCTATGGGACTCTCAAACCCTAGAAATTAAATCATGGTATTAATACTCCCTATGTTTCTCTTACAAGGTGTTTGAAAAATGGGAGAATGTTAGGAAAATGGTGTCTCAACATTGCAATTATAAAAAGTTACTATATAAAGTAAGTTTACATTTGAGAATAAATGGCATCATAATTTTCCCCAAAGCTATATAATAATCAAATAAACATGTTGGAATTTTTTTGACCCAAGATCATTTTAAGATTTCAATATATATATATTTTTTAAAGTTTTAAAGTCAATTTTGGTGAACTTAAAGGTTATTTTGGGCCTGAAAGTTATTTTAATTGAAATTTTTAATTATTTCTTCATAGAGAATTTTATGATATTTTCATCCATTCAAACATGGTTCATCAATCAGAATCTCAAATCAAAAGTTATAGCCTCTAGAAGTTGGCTCTCCTAAACTGGGAAATGTGAAAGCATGTTGGATGTAGAAAATTGTTGTATGGGGGATTTACACATGTTGGTGTGTGTTTGGACACATCATAGGTCATATTTTTTTAGTGATAAGCTGAGTACTATTTTTGGGTTGTTTTATTTCATGGTTTTGTAAATACCTCTTAACATTTCCATGTATTGTATCTCTTATATATTAGGTCCTTAAGATGGATTTTGATCATGAGATTCTTATAGATGTTGATTTACCTCTAGATATTTGGTTGGTGATACTCCTAAGAGAGATTTATTTGCAAGTATATTACAATCTTGTCGATTTTTTAATAATATATTGGGTATCTTTTGGAGTGTGGGTTTTTTCTCCCAAAAGGGAATTTTCCTACATAAGTCACCATGTTGTGGTAAGAATGATATTTATGTTTAGTTTATATAACTATTATAATGATCTAATTTTTATTACATATCTCTCCTCTCAAGATCAATGTAGGAAGTTGTTATGTTATCCTAGCTTCCTTACATTAGGGTGAGGTTTGTTGAACAAGACAACTAAGAGGGGGGCTGAAATAACTGTAACAAATTTTAACCTTTAATAACTTCCACCAAAGATTAGATCAATTATCATTCACAATTCACAAATCCTTTACTCTACTAAAATGATTAATCATTAATTGTAAATTCAAGAACTGAAAGAAGCAAAAACCATACAAACAACAACACTAGATTTACATGGAAAACCCAATAAGAGAAAAACCACGATGAGGATTAGCTCACAATATAGAGAATATCAAAACTGAATACAAAGGCTCATTACCAGAAAAAGGATCTCTACAAAAATAAGACTTATTGTCTGAAACAAGACTCACCTTCCAATAAGGGTTAACCACCTAGAGGGCTCACTACTACACATGTACAAAGAGAAAAAAATCTCAATGCAACAAATATTTCTACCACAATTCACTCACACACTTGTAGAAATGCTTGAATGATATACACCTTCAACTCACTACTTCCAAAAACTCAACAAATTAGATTCCACGTTGACATTCTCAACCAAAAATTTTATTTCACATCTATCTTTCTCTTTTACATGTACTCTCTTTTCACAAACATGTCGCCTCTTATTTATAATAACAACTTTGAAACTCATCCAAAGTCGGCCATACACCATTTTCATTTACAAATTCAAATTAGGTTGGCACCAAAATATTCTACGATGGAATTAGAATGAGGGAGACCCAAACACATATGTAATCAACATGCCTCAGCATGCTTCCATGTACTTTGCAAGTAGTTTTTAACATAAGGTCAATCAAAACTAGTGTAAAACACATAAATCAATTAAGCACATTCAACCTTAACGTGATACAATATTTTTGGATAACAAAATTAACTTGAACATGACCTAATCAACTTATCCTGAGAACTGCAAGTCATAAGACTCAAACAAGAAGAAATACGGAGCAACAAAATTTCTCTTAGACCTTAGCCAGATACATAAAAAATCTCAATTCACAACTGGTGAACAAATAGCACACTGTACAATGATCCAAAAACCCAAGATCTAGACATAGCAACTTCCAACAACCATAATCTATACCTCAGATCCTTACTAGCATAACAAAAAATTCCTAGAGAAAAATCTAGAGCAAACACTGAATACCAACAACCTCTCTTTATTATAGTTTTCTCAATATCCTCGACATATACAACCAATAACCAACATAAATGATATTAATGAAAACAACAACCAGTTGACAACTACTTAACCAATTGACATCAATGACAACACCTTCATACTTGCAACAATCTCCCCCTTTTTTATTGATGGAAACACATGATGTGAAAAACAATCAAAGACAACACAAAAGCTGTGAAAACACTTTCTCATGATTTTTCTTTCTCCCCCTCAATAGATAACCTTTTCACATGATACTTTCTCCCCCTTTGACATCAATGGCAAAGGAAAAATAATTTTCCATTGATTTCCCCTTTTACATTAAGAACCTTACCAGTACTAAATATTCCTTCAATGACAACACAAGATACTACCTACTCCCCTTGAGAGGTATCCACCAGACATCAATCCAGAAGAAAGATAGATCCATAGATCCACTAGACTGATGCATCTCCATATGCATCTAGCTCAAAAAAGGAGGGGCAATGACCCCTAACTTCTCTCAGAGATACTCAAAATTATCTTTAGTAAGATCCTTCATAAATATGTCAGCAACCTGATCCTTCATAGGTACATACTCAGCTTTTACTTCATTTTCCACAACCTTTTCTCTCAAAAAGTGATACCTTATAGATATATTATTTTTCCTTGAGTGCATCACTGGATTATTTGAAATGTTAATAACACTTGTATTAATGTAGAAAATAGAAATGGGGTTATCATACATTACTCTTATATCTTTCAATTTCTATTTCACCCACAAATCTTGTGTACAATAAGATGTTGCAACAATATACTTATCATCTATAGTGGATAAGGAAATTGAATCTTCCTTTTTACTCAACCATGATACCAACCTACAACCAAGAAAGAATGCACCACCACTTGTACTTTTTTTGTCATCTACACATCCTTCCCAATATCCATCTATATAAGAACTTAGTGTAAAATCAATATCCCTAGGATACCATAAGCCATAATCTAGAGTGCCATTAAAATATTTGAATATCCTCTTAACAACAACATGTGTTTCTCTAGGGTCTTCTTGAAATCTAGCCACAAGACAAGCTGCATGCAGGATATCCGGTCTAGTAGAAATTAAATACAAAAGTCCTCCAATCATCAATTTGTACTACTCTCATCAACCATAGGTGAGTCATCATCTTTACTCAATTTTCAGCCAATCACCGTAGGAGTGCATGCCAGTTTGGAACCATCCATCCCAAAATTCTTCAACATCTCTTTTACGTACTTAGACTGTGAAATGAAAATCTCTTTCTCTATTTGATTGATTTGAAGCCCAAGAAATAAATTCATCTCACCAAACATAGACATATCAAATTCTTTTTTCATCTCTTCAGCAAACATTTTGCCCATTGTTTCATTTCCTCCAAATATAATATCATCAACATATACTACTATCAAGATCTTGTCATTTTCAATTTTAAAGTAGAAATTACTATATACTCTACCTTTATTGAAACCTTGTTGAATCAAGTATCTATCCAACCTTGCATACCAGGCTCTAGGAGATTGCTTCAATCCATATAAATCTTTCTTTAACCTACAAACCATATTTGGTTGATCTGATAATTGAAATCCTTCCAGTTGTTTTATGTAGACTTCTTCTTCTAACTCACCATTTATAAATGTAGACTTTACATCCATTTGATAAACTTTGAAATCTTTATGTGCAAAAAATGCCAAAAATATTCTAATATCTTCCATCCTAGCCACCAAAGAAAAATTCTCTTGAAAATCTATGCCTTCTACTTGTGAGTAACCCTTACACACAAGCCTTGCTTTATTTCTAACCACTTCTCCATTCTCATTCAACTTGTTTTTGAATACCCATTTTGATCCAATTATGTTTTTATTTGTCAGTCTAGGGACCAATTCCCAAGTTTGATTCTTCTCAATGTGCATAAGCTCTCACAAGCTTCACTTATTGTCTTAGGTTCAACTTTAGAAAGTAGACACAGATTTACTTTAGCAACAACTCTGCTTCTTATCAATACTCCTTTTCTCTTGTCTCTAATGATTTGATTTTCTGAATGATTCTTTTGCACATATTTAGGTGTTTTTGGGGACACCACTATATCTTCTTATTCCTCATTTTTCTTCTCTTTTTCTTCAACCACTTCTCAACTTCTATGCAATCGGATTCATTAGATACATATCCATCAACTTTAATTGAATTCTTCAATGCTTCATCCACCTTGACATTTGTGCTCTCTACGTTCTTTCTCAGTATTTTATTGAAACATTTGTAAGCATTTCTTGTAGTAGAGTTTACAAGGAAGATACCCTATTCACATATAGCATCAAAATTTCCTAATTTTTCTTCATCCCTTATGATATAACATTTTCTTCCAAATACCTAGAAATACTTGACGTTAGGAATTCTTCCACACCATAGCTCATAGGGGGTCTTAGTATTGTTTTATTTTGATTGAACTCGATTGAACACCTAAAAAATAGTATGAATATCTTCTTTCTAGTAAAATTTTCATAGACCTACCTTTGTAGTCATTGATCTAGCAGCTTCTTGAATCATCCAATTCTTTCTTTCAGTAACTCCATTCCGCTGAGGAGTTCTAGGAGTAGATAACTATCTTTTTATTTTTTCAGTTGTTTATACTGTAACTAGGTTGATCTTCTAATCTACCTATGGAATTGCCAATTCCAATCAAAGGCAACTCGAAGGACTTGGACCAACTGACAAGGATTTTAACAAAACCTCCTACACTTTGGGCTCTGCAAGACTTGGGAAGGTGATCCTTTTAATGTGTTTACAACCTCTGCACCAATATTATAAAAAACATAAACAAAAATAGATACTCTCATTTAATAGCTCAACACAACAGGATAATACCAAATAGAATTGGTTGTTCATCAATAATATCAACTATTTGGAGCATGAGATAACTACAACACTTCACAGTATAAAATAGTCATTGATTTGCAATTTTTAGCAAGATCTAAACAAAGATGAACAAATATTGAACCTCACAAACAAGTACAACCTAGATCAGTGTCATATACTATTGGAGGAGTCAAATTCATAAGCATTTAAAGGTTTATGATAGATTTTACACATAACAAGTAAGATATCTGATAATATTGCCTTACAATATCATCATAATGTATTCTAACCCAATACTTCTTATCAAATCCCTATATAAAACATACCCATCTATGATTCCATTCAAGCACTTTAATTAATTCTTTGAATTAAAGCTAAATTGAGAATCACACACACCACAATAGTGAGATGAACGAAACAAGCCTTGATTATTTTATTCAAAATTTTGATATGCTTATACAATGGAGAGACATGTGTTTGAAATAGATTCTTTTAATTCAACTGCCAGTACTATCACGAAACATCAAACTCCCATGAATCCAAAACCTACTACAGAATGACACAAAACCTAAATTGTATTTTTGCTAAAACTATCAGGCTATACAATTTTCTCTGCAAATTTTCCTAGACTCGACCCAAAATTATCTAACTTGCTAAACCACATTTCTGGCCTTGAAATCCTTCTTATAGAGAATGAAGGAGAAGACATGCATTGGGCCAGAAATACACCTGTCACCGGTCACTTGGACCGCCCTATGATATTTAATTTTTTTTTACAACAGTTGAGTCCCTGGAGAATCTTCTTGTTCATCCCATCCGTTGGAAAATAGTTGTTGCATTGGCCAAACTTCAAGAAACCTATGCCAAACCTTCCATCAAGACATAATCGAAATATGTTATAACTACAATGGCTGAGCTGTTAACTGCCAGTAGTCAACTATGTCTTATTCTTCCTCAGTTAAGTATTTATCCACCCATCTATGATATTATTCATCTGTTGGCCAATCAAAACTTACCACCTCATTCACCTTAGCATTATAATGTGTGTATTTCACCGCTACCTAATTTTCCTCTCTTTCAAAAGATTCAAAAAATGTGTTGGTGTTAATGATCTTATCCATGCTACTCACCAAAAAATCATAGTCTAAGTCATCACAAATCAATTTGATTTGTGCGTTGATGACCTCATCTAATCTATCCTACCACTCTTGCAGTGATTTTACATTTCCTTGTCCATCCATTATGTCTGGAAAATATGTATCACTCCAATCATCAAAACTCTTTACCAATTCCTTAATCCTCCTACTCAAATCATCTCGTAAGGCTTGAAAACCTTGCAATGACTTTACAAAAATTTGAGGAATTAATGATTGGGGCTTGTTATCTGCATCAAATCTAGAGGCCTTATACATAATATCTAAGTCATTGGCCCTAGGGATCCACTTCTTAGCTAAGGGAAAAACTATTTCCTGATCCCTAGTAATGTTTTTTATTGCATCCAAGAATAAAGAATATAAAGAATATACTGATGGTAATCTACCATCAACCCTCTCATTTAGGTGCCTCAAAACTGTATCAATAATTTCATTATGCTTGGAAATTTCTCCCTCCTCACTTGCTTTTAAAGCTACCTGTAAGTCTTTAATCTTATTTAGCATCTGCTTCTTAGTGGGATCCACAGAGTATTCAACCTCTTCTTCAACTAGCTCTAATGTAGGACTAAGAGAAGGAACCAAGATGGGGGATCCCAAAGTAGAAACAATTGGAGAAGTAGGAGGTACTGATCCTGATGTAGAAGGTAGTTTCATGATACCGGGAGCACTGGAAGACTCCCCCACTTGTCTATACTTCAACCTATCTACCTCAGTTTGCAGCTCAACATTCCTTTCTTGCATCTTACTGTACTCTCCAATTATAATATTATACTTCTCCACCAAGATCTACTTTTCAGCTTCTTCTCTCTCAGTTATCTTCTGGGTCAATTTGGCCACATTTACAGTCAATTTTGTAGCTTCTATAGTTGAAGTTTCAAAATCTCTCTTGCTAATTAACCCTCCCCTTAGGTTTGGGCTAATATCAGTAACATTGGGCTTTCTACCTTGGGGTGCCAATGCCCAAATTGCCATAGTCTCATATTCCTCACTAAAGGAAGAATCTTGTAGTGCTACCTTGACCTCTTCCTTAGTTTTTTGCATGGGATGCTTGGACTTTAAAATAGCATTGAATTCTACCACATCTGCTATGTCCCACTTAGGTAAAATTAGAACATTAGCCTGAGTCACTAATTTCCTTCCCTCCTCAGGAGTGATTCTTTAAATTTCCTCCATCAAATCAACCTTTACCTCATCATCATTCTCTTGACTAGACCTATCAGGCCTTAATTCTCTTATCTTCTTGCATTTGTCTGGGTATTCTTCTAATTCCATCCTCCACACTAGTTGCAAGAAAACTGGAGTTTACACAAATGCATCATCATCCAAGAATTTCTTGCATGCCTCCATTCTGGCATCTTGCACACATTGTCCCTTCACATCCATATCAAATAGTACTAACTAATTTGGTCTAGGAGGGGATGGAATACCAACCTACATTTCTTGATCTATGACAATTATTTCATCCATCAGAGTCTCTTGTGCTTCCTCAACTCTTTCCTTCTTAGGTCTTGGCTCTGATGGTGGTAATGCAGGATCACCTTCTGGTGGTGAGTCCAAATCAATGATTTTTATTCCTCAAGGTTCTCTGATCTTCGGACCCAGCTGTGTTGATGTCTTCATTATTTGTTTCCCTTTCTTATCTCCTTCCTCCTCATTACTATTGTCATTCCTCTTTCTCTTATAAAGAGGCCAATTCACTATGGGTTGACAAGTTGGCCTTGTTTCTGCAGGCCTCACCTCTCCTCTTTGTATGCAGAAATTTAATTCCAAGTTGACCTTCTTGGTCATCAAAGTACCCACGATCTCTCTGAATCTGTCCATCAAGAAATCAATTTTCTTGTGGAATGGAGTGAATTCCATTAATGGATCATATTTTGGATCCATTTTATGCAGTATAGCCAATAGCTTCTCATATGAAATCCATTTCTCCTTGTTGAATTCATGTGTGTTTAAATCAAATTCATTCCTAATTAGGTCCTTAGGAAAATTGAACTCATGTGCAAAACTGCCACCCTTAATTTGTTGCCTAATAAGGGCAAAGAAACCCTTAGGGTCATACTGCCACCTAGGACCACATCTCAAATGAAAATAATCAAAAAATATTCCAAAGTGGACCCATCCTCCCTTGGAGAAAATAAAATTAGACACAATAGTATAATTAGGGAAAAGAGTCCCTTTTCTCTTCCCTGTCAGATTGTCTTCATGAATACAACCTATTTGCCACATGACCTCAGCAAACCCCATTCTTGATGGCACATTGAATGGGAGGATATGTGGGGCTCCCTAGAAGCCATACACCCTTAGAATAGTGTTGACTGGGTACAAGATGATGTCACCCCAGTTGTGAGAAAATTTTTAATTAGGCTTCCTCCCCTTTGGTTTGAGAAAGTCATGTAGATCCTCATGGATCCTTGGCATATTTACTATCAACCGAGCCTGAGTCTAGAAGCAAAGCAATTGTCAAATTGCACAAAACTAACACTTCCTTTGTTGTATGATATATCTACAATCCAAACCTGCATCGGTAACCTTTCTCCATTTACATCCTGCCTCAACTCCATCTTCTCTGAGAAGAAGTTAGAATTCTTGTACAAGAACATGCACATTAACAAGGAATACAAAAGGAAAGGAGTGCCAGTATCCCCTACCTACAAATTCAGTAGTCCCTCATGTATTGTTTCTGCTAGAAAAGATGAAAAGTCATGGATCATAGAGAAATTGGGGTGTTGTATTTGGGCCCCCATGAACATGTAGGCGATTGGGATTACAGTGTTAGGGTTAAAACCCAAAATATGGCATAGTGAATAGAATGTGGCCAAAAAGTGATTGGAAAAATAACTTAGCCTGAAAGGCTCTTGGTCACTTGGGCTGATATAAATTGTTGAACTGCTTGTCTTAGCTAGATGAAGAGGAAGCAACATTAATCAGAAAAGTGGCTTTGATCTTGCATACTCCTATTTCATCTCCTCAAGATCAATTTGAACCAAAAACAAACTAGATTCACTCAATTCAAACACTTGTTGAATTTCTTCCTTGCTTACACTTAACAAAATCCCAACATCATTATCCCTTATCACTCTCATAACAGGGTCATAACATGTTGCCACCGCCCTGAGCAGGTCCACACCAGGGAACACATTTGGTACTACTAGCTTCCCCATGTCATATGTCCAACCATTAGAGAAAGTTGAGGTAAATTTCGCTATCCATACCACAACCTAAACATTTTCAAACTGGCCATAGGAACCCTAGCATCTGCAATGTTGTAATTCTTGCACACTAGTCCTTCACCTAGGGTTCTTCCATTCATCAAAACTAAACCCCTCCTCCTATCATTTATTGACAATGGGAGTTGATCCATGAAATCATCATAGAAATTCCTCTATAAATAATCAACATGGCCAGAATGCTACTTTGGTGGTGCCATCTCAAATAAACTAGGGCTTCCTTAAAATCTCAAACTTTGAATAGACTAGGGCTACTTAGAAAATGAAATTACAACAAAACCTTGCGATTTCTGACAATTCAACAAACCAGTAACCCTACGACAACAATCAACAATCCTTCTGACAAGCACACCACAATTCTTCACAAATTCATAGTCAAATTAACCAAGTAGTACATAAAACAACTCAAGGGGTTTACACTTTGTAGAAGACCAAATTCTTGATTTGATTGCTTGAAACTTCATCTCTGGCTCTCAAACTGCTTCACAAAGGTGCTTGAATACTTTGTGGTAAAAAAGAATTAAGAACAATTACTTTATGTCGATCAAAATGAGCCAATAAAAGTCTCATCCACCATTAAAACTCACTTACATACCGTGCCAATGACTCCAATTGCATTTGATGTGAATTCAAAATTCCAATCGTCAATCCTTCATTTTTGTCAAATCATCGAACGACTGCCTTCAAAAAAGCTGACGTAACCTCCATCTAAGCACCAAGGGCCCACCACATTATGCATTTCCCAGGAAGTAAACGTGGCACTCACTCATGATATCACAATAAATAAAGACCTTACATCTTCAAATCATGCGATGGCGGCAGCCGTTGATCTCCACCATCAACAATCGTGTTCATTCAAAATAGTCACCAGCGTTGAACATAACTGTCAAGAAAATTTTCCTCAAGATTATAACATCTCCATTAATTTTGAGCATGTGCATCTCGCAACCGCTTTAGTAACCCACTATATTTTTGGCATCGCTTACTGAGACACATGGCACTCACTCGTGATATCGTAATCGGCTGAGACTAAGTGGTGGGATCATCACGGGATTGCGGGGAACAGTTGAGATCAACCAATGGTTGATCAACGGTCATTAAAATTACTCCTTGAAAAATATAAAACAATTATTAAAGGGACAAGGGGACAACACCTAGGCCAATGATAAACGATGGCTTAAAGTTGTTTTCAAACATGGGGCACGAGCCAACCTAGACTTAGGAAATAATAAAGTTAGGAAAAATATTCAACTCTGTTTATTAGAAGGCGTCGGGCCTAGATGAAGCAATAGGACATAAGTCATTTTAAAACCCACTCCAAAAAGATAACTTCCAAATAGATCTCACCTAAGGTATTACATAGAACATTAGGATTTTCATGAAGGAAACAATAAAAAACCCCAACCTTAGGTTTATTCGAAATAATATGATAGGCCAGGACAAGGGAAAAACATAAATGAAATTCAAAAAATAAAATTTGAGGCTCCATTAGTGGCTCCAGTTGGGGATGTTCATTCCACTGGAATGAAGCGAGAATTCAGAATCTCAGGTAGAGAAAACCAATTGTAGAGACGACCAAAGGGGATTGTTTAGACAAAACAACCCAATAGGAAAGAAACCTACAACTAACATATCTACAAACCTACACTATTGTTCATGGAAAACAATACTTCAAGTGAAGTATAATTTCAAGAACTGTCCATGAACTGGCAGTTCAAGAATGTCACCTGCCATATCTTGGAGTAAATATGAATCTTCCCCCCACTTACTATTTACCAAGAATGGAACCAACCAGATTGCATCAAATTTTCCATGTTTTCATTTATCTTCCAATCTGGCATTCCACATCAGGACCAAATCTCCATCTTGGAAGCTCCTAGCAGTTGCTCTTTTTTCATATAGGTTCTTCACTTGCAACTGCAATTTAGCATTTTTCATTTGAGCCTCCCTCCTAGTCTCATCCAACTCTATGAGATCTTCCACCCTCAATTGCATTTCATCATCTATTTCATTATCATACATCTAGACAAACTTATACATTTCCATCAGGTTATTCTAGGGCAACCTTGGATTAATCCCATAGACTAAGTCAAATGGGGCACAACCTATTGCCTTTTTCATAGTTACCCTATCTGCCCAAACTGCTAATCTCAATTTAGAATCCCATGCCTTATTATTTTGATCTAGGATTCTCTTAATAATCTTCATCAAGATTTTATTGCTTGATTCTGCTTGTCCATTTCCTTGTGGGTGGGAAGGTGATGAGTAAGATATTTGGATGCCATGCTTTTCACAGAATTCCATGTATTCCTTAGATCTGAAACACATTGCATTATCTGACACAATCCTTTCTGGACATCCGAACCTAGTCACTATATTACTCATTAGAAAATCAATTACCACCTTGCTAGTTGCCTTCTTCATTGGGATTGCTTCCACCCACTTAGTAAAGTAATCAGTGGCCACCAATATCCATGAATGGCATCCACTAGATTTGCATGCTATTTCTCCTACAAAATCAATACCCCATTGTTGGAATGGAGATTGTACTGCAACTGGTTTTAGGGAGGGGCAAGTTACCAGAAAATTTCAACTTACCAGAGAAACATTGAAAAGAATCACATGTCTTCACTAATTGGTGTGCATCCTTAAAAATAGTAGGCCACCAAAATCCATCTCTCATTACCTTGTGTGCAGTTGTTTTGGCCATATAGTGTCCTCCAAAAACTCTGTTATGCATCTCATTCAATATCCCATGTGCTTGATCTTGGTTAACACACTTCAACATGACACCTTCTCCATTTCTCCACCAGAGCTTTCTATTTATGATAACATACTTAATATCATGTAACTTCAATGTCCTCTTTTCATTTTCATTCAAATTTTTTAGGATATTTCATCTTTTACAAATAATAGATCACATCCTTATACCATTTAGAATTCTCCATATCACATATACGTGATCTATTCTCTTCTTCAAGAAAATTTATCTGATTTTCTTCCAAATTACTTTGGCCCATAAGCTTGGACAATCCTTGTCCTCTCACCATCTTAGTAATATAGATTTCAATGTTGAATTCTTAGATCCTATTGATCCATCTACATCTTCTTCCTGACACTTTTTGCTGTGTGAAAATCTCCTTCACAACAACATTGGGTACGTAGGAAATTACAGTAGCTCCCATAAAGTATGTCTTGAAAGCTTTTACTACTTTTACTAATGTATATGCCTTTTTTTCATTTATGCCATATTTGAGTTATGTAGCCTACAAGGATTTGCTGAAAAAGGTTATAGGTTGTTAAAAGCCTTCTAGATTCTTTTGTAACAACATAGTTGCAATTGTGTGGAACGAAGCAAATGAAAAAATCTAGAGGGGTTTGGAAAAATCAGGGGTTCTTAGCATAGGGGCCTCCTTTATAGATTGCTTGATGGCCTGAAAAGCCTGTACATAATCCTCTTCCCATTCAACCTTGGCTCCCTTCTTGAGCATTTTAGAAATAGGGTGAACTATTTAAACAAAATTTGTCATAAAAATCCTCAGGAAGTTTAACTGCCCAAAGAAAGATTGTATTCCTTTAACATTGCAGGTTTGTGGGATTTTATCTATTGCAATTACCCTTTCTGGATCAATCTTGACCCCATCTTTGGAAACTATATGTCCTAATAGTTTTCCTTCTCTTACCCCAAAAGCACACATCTTCAGATTCAAGGAAATACCATACTCAATTGCCATGCTAAATACCTTCTCCAGATGTTCACAATGGTCATCTTATTTCTTGGAATAAGGAGTCAAATCATCGTAGTAAATCTCCAAAAACAAATTAATGAAATATGAGAATGCCACATCCATAGCTCTTTGAAAAGTAGCCCCTACATTTGTTAGACCAAAAGGCATTCTCACATAGACATAATTTCCCCAAGGTGTAGTGAAAGCTATCTTAAACTTCTCAGAATCCTTAACCATGACTTGGTTGTAGCCAGAAAACCCATCCATCATAGACATTAATTCACAACCTATCACCCTCTACAACATGGCTTCCATGTTTGGTAATGGATTGTTGTCTTTAAATGAAGACAAATTCAAGTTTTTGAAATCCACACATAACCTAATGTCTTTGTTTTTCTTTCTCACAGGCAGAAAATTTGACACCCAAGATGAATATTTGATTGGCTTGATGATCCTTGCATCTCTTAACTTCATTAGTTCTTCTTGCATTTTAGGCACTAGGGTAGGATTAATAGGCCCTTTATTTTGCCTAAATGGCTTAGCACCATCACTCAAAGGAATTTCATGTTGAAACAAATGCTCCCTATAAGCCTTAAGATCATCATAAGAGCAAGCAAACACATGTCTAAATTTCCTTAACAAATCAATTAACATCCTTCTCACCCTTGGTGATAATTTCTTTCCAATATACACCTTTTTCGGTGATGCCTCTGTTCCAAGGTTTATTTCCTCCAAGTCATCAGGATGGGAAGCAACACAATTAGCCTTTGTCCTAGCTTAGTTGTCAAACACTCTTTCAAGAACAACTAAATATTTAGGAATTATATTGGTCTTTAACTGGATAACTTCATTACCAAATACAATATCCTTACCATCAATTTTTTCAACAAAAGCTCCAAAGTCAATTTCTTGACTTTCATACTCATCCACACAATTTAAGAACCTCAATATGTCATCATCACTATAAAAAAATTGCTAGTTTTTTATATTATCAAGAATGGATGGCCTTCCTTGCACTTCAACCTTTGAAATTCCAACATAAGTCATGTCATCTAGTTTTAATGCAATATTTGCTAGTAAATCTGCCACCTTATTATGGCCTCTCTCCATCCAATTTATACCAAAAGCATCAAATTTTTCCAATTCATCCCAAACAACATTTCTATACTATTTCAACCTTTTATTCTTTGACACATATCTGGATCTGACTTGGGAAATCACAAGCTCAGAATCTCCAATCACCTTGAGCTTCTTGATCCCATGTTTTTCAGCCAATCTCAGCCCTCATAACAAGGCTTCATATTTGGCCACATTATTGGTGCACTCAAATAACAGAGTGAAAGAGAACCTAAATGTCTTTCCACTCTGAGACCTTAACAACACACCTGCACCAGATCCTTCCTTTGAACTTGCACCATCAAAGTACATAGTCCACAAGTCATTAGACTCTAACGACAATTTTACTTATGTATCAATTGATGCAATAGGTTTATCATAATTACTAGGGGATTCCTCAACCCTGAATTCATTTATGCCACTGTCAGTAAAACATGTCATATTCTTAGTCAGATCGTGCTCAATAATATGAGGCACTTTAGACTCTCTTTCAATCTTGACATTTTTAACATCAATGTAGAAAGTAGAAAATGATAGATCACACTGCATGTTACCTCCCATTGATGCACTCCACTTTCTTGACAAAAGCATCCCAAAATGAGGTGGGATGTCTGCAACTAAAATAGTCATGGCTAAAACCTTCTCAGGGTATTGGGTCAGTTTATAAGGCAATTCTTTAATAGTCCCAATAACTGGCACTTCTCTTGAATCTAATGCATAGCATTTACCTTGAGTAGTGTCTATTGTCAAGCCCATTACCTCCATAATTTTGACTGGCATAACATTATTTGACGCCCCTGAATCTACCATACAATTTCTCAAAGTTTTGCCATTTATATCAATACTCAAGAAAAAGGGATTTATATTCTCAAGGCACATATTGATAGAATTCCATAAATACACAGGGGGAATCTATGACACAATTCCCTCCACTTCCTTCTCTTTTCTTTCTTCTTTGTCCTTTTCTTCTTTACAATTGCCTTGTTCAATCTTACTACTAGCAACACTTGTAATTAAGGCTATTGTTTTTTACTTGTGCTTAGTTATTCTCATCATTTATAGCAAAGGTACATAAAATTTAACCTGGGAAAGTACTTGAAACATGTCTAAGAGTGTATATTTAGGCATGTAAAAAATCATGCCTTCATCATTTTCTTTCCTTTCTAGCTACTGATTTCCTTCAAGTTTATTTTGCTTCTTCTCTTCTAGAGCAGATTCAGCAGACTTGGTAATCACTTTGGTCTTTACCAATGATGAAGTAACATCTTCTTGAGGCTTTGGGGTTTCAGTCTTTTTTGCACAAATCTTGTCATTCTTAACCTCCTTGATTCTAACAACATCCTTTTTGTTATCCACTTTAACACCCTTGTTTTAATCCTTTTGTTATTTGATAAAAAGGCTAGTAGGTTTACCCTGTTCACCACCCACAACTCTATTTCTCAGCTGAAGTGTACTTCTCATTTGAGCAGCCATCTCCTCAGTCAACTAGGAAATATCATCTTCTGATGGTCTCCTTAGAGACACTGAATCTTTGGCTTGCTCCATATTGCAAGAATGGTGGTCAAAATCACCTTCTTCATTAGAAAAGACCTGTTGATGATACACCTCACTTCTTTGTCATTGATTATCCACATTAGCTTCTTGTAGCTCATCATCAGAAGAATATTCAACCTCATCAATATATGATCGAGCCATACAAACATTTACATCACCCTACTCATAATTAGGAGTCTGGTCATGAGTATCCTCCTCTATTCCTTCAACAACAAGAAGCTGAGGAATTCCACAATAATTTTGATCATGTGTATTTTCACACATCTCACACCATTGTCTATCTTGTACCAAATTCACAGAATGATTCTACAAAGGGTCTGGTGTATGTTGATCAGTTTTAGGCTTCTGGGCTAGTAATATTGGTTTTCCATCCTTCTAATTTGTGTTGTAAGGATACTTTTGCAGCCTAGGAGGTCTATCATTTTTATTATTATACTACTTATTTTCAATTCCAAGACCCTTCTCTTGTTTAGCAATAGTATACTTTATGTCCTTCAAAGTGCTGAAGAATTTATCCCACTTCTCATCATCCTTAGGGTTTGGAGTAGAGACCTTCTCAGTCTTATCCCTAGGATTTTTCAAAAGAGTAGGTTCCTCCCTCCTACCATATTTTCTAGAATATTTCCTATTACTTTCAATATTAATGGCCACTCTGAAAGCATCCCTCATGGTCCAAGGGTCCTTATCTCTGAGGAGATATGCCATTTTAGCATCATAAGCATTAAAATATGTAGTTAAACAAACATTTTCACCAAGCCTCAAAACCTAAAACAACTTATATATTTCCTTTTGAAATCTAAGGTTAAATTTTGTCATAGGTTCATTCAATGACTTCTTGATGTTATTGAATTCATTTAGAATGAAACTAGCACTAGTTTGATCACCTATTTTTCTTTGAAGCACTTTTCAAACTCTTCCCATGAGCCAATACTAGCATTTGGTAAGCCTCTATACTAGTCCTTTGCATCTTCCACTAGATATTGTACAAACAAATTCATTACTACATCTTCATGCTCTACCTCATAGTCATTTAACATATCCATGAAGGCTTTCAAATTTTCCTCTACTGAAAAAGCATTATTTTCGGAAAACTTATTGATCTTTTCTCTCAGCTCATTAGGGATGGGGTTCAGATAACCTAGAATACCATCAAAGAATACCTTCCTATAACTTTCCAATTGTATAGGTCTCCTTTGAAATAGTCCCTCAGTCTTCTGAGAGTCATCACCAGACTGTGTATTCTGTAACCTAGGGCCATCCTGATTCAGATTTACAAATTTGGTTGCATGAACCTTTAGGCTAGAATTATTTGTGGTATTTTCCAAACTAGTTTTAGGACCATTTTTCAAAGCATCTTGGTGACTTGATGAATTTTGAGCTTGCGTAACCTCATCCACACTTTCCATTCTTAGGAAACTTATTTTCCTTTTCTTTTGTGCATTTGTAGCTTCAATCTCAGTCCTCTCTAACTCCTTTGCTAGAGCTTCACCCTCCCTTCTAACCTTTTCTAAGGCACTCTAATTTTGTACAAACACATGTGGTGGGGAATCTCTTTGAGGGGAATGAGAAGTCACCCTCTCATTTATTTTAATTCCCTCATCCTTTTGTTTCCCTTTATCTAAAACAGGCTTAGGGTTTTGATTACTTGGTTGAGGCTTAATAGGGTTTGAGGGTTTTGGGTCTATAGGTTTTGGTTGGGCATCAACTTGACCTATAGGACTCACCTTAGATGATTGTTTTACCCCCTTATCAACAATTTCTTGTACAACAAGACCTTCCTCTTTTGGCTCAGGTCTATCTTGGTTTAGGAGCTTCATTGTTGCCAACTGTCTAATTAATCTACCCCTCTCAATTACAACATGCATCATTTTTGTTTCTCTCTCTCTTTATCCTATTTCATCCTAATCTCAACTTGTTTTTGGATCTACCATCTTAAGGAATCAATATATCCAAAAACATCATCAGGGTTAGGCAAAGTCATATCATAACTAGATGTATCACTTAAGTTTATCAGATTTACTTCTTCAAGAACATACTTAGAAAATAAAGGTGTCCCATCATCTTCAAAAGGAGGAGGAGGCACATCACTGGTGATTTCTTTGTGATGGATTTGACTTCTACTCCTAATTCCTCTTTTTTCAACATATTGGACACTAACAAGTCCTTTATTATGACATGCTACATCCTCTTGAATAGTTGTATTAAATAATGCATCAAAAAAACCACAACTATCTTATTCTGAATGTCTAGACACTTGTTCAAAAGTCTCAGGGATAGGATGTAGAGGCTTACATGTGCCTTGGTGTACAAGATTCTGTGATGCGGGAGCAACATTGCTAGATTTTGGTTTCGTCTTTATCCAATCCTTATTCTTCATTTTAGGAAGTTCACCTTCCAATTTATGTTCTGGGTGATTCTTTACGAACGACCTGGTGTTCTTCATTCTCCGTGCTTGTCCAAAGATATTTTAATTAATATTAAATCTTCAAATAAAATGCACACTAGTGCAGAGACTTTAGAATCACCACCCAATTATCTTGGGAATACCAACTGTTCAGAAACACTTGGTGGAATTTTAAAGATCTTTAGAAATTCTTATACCAACAATGTACAAAGAATAATTCACGGGATAACACGAAACTTTTGAATGAAAAAATAAATGGACAGACGAAACACCAAACCACGGGCTCAACCTTAAAATCACATAAATACTTTTTTGAAAACTCTATGCAAAATGGACAATCGACCACTGACAAGAAATATTCAGATTAACATCCCTAGTAGAGTCACCATTTTGCTGGTTGTTTTTACTGTAACCAAGTTGATCTTCTAATCTACCTATGGAATTTCCAATTCCAATCAAAGGCAACTCGAAGGACCTAGACCAACTGACGAAGATTTTAACAAAACCTCCTACACTTTGGGCTCTGCAAGACCTAGGACGGTGATCCTTTTAATGTGTTTACAACCTCGGCACCAATATTATAAACAACATTAACAAAAATAGATAATCTCATTTAATAGCTCAACACAACAGGATAATATTGAATAGAATTGGTTTTTCATCAATAATATCAACTATTTGGAGCATGAGATAACTAAAACACTTCACACTTTAAAATAGTCATTGATTTTCAATTTTTAGCAAGCTCTAAACAAAGACAAACAAATATTGAACCTCACAAACAAGTACAACCTAGATTAGTGCCATATACCATTGGAGGAGTCAAATTCATAAGCATTTAAAGGTTTATGATAGATTTAGCACATAACAAGGAAAATATTTGATAATATTGCCTTACAATATCATCATAATGTACTCTAACCCAATACTTCTTATCAAATCCTTATATTAAACATACCCTCTATGATCCCATTCAAGCACTCTAATTAATTCTTTGAATTAAAGCTAAACTGAGAATCACACACACCACAATAGTGAGATGAACGAAACAACCCTTGATTATATTATTCAAAATTCTAATATGCTTATACAATGGAGAGACATGAGTTTGAAATAGATTCTTTTAATTCAACTGCCAGTACTGTCACAAAACATCAAACTCCCATGAATCAAAAACCTACCAGAGAATGACAAAAAATCTAAATTACATTTTTTCTAAAAATATCAGGCTATACAATCTGTTCTGCAACTTCGCCTAGACTCGACTAAAAATTATCTAACTTGCTAACTTGTATTTCTGGCCTTGAAATCCTTCTTATCAAGCATGAAGGAGTAGACAAGCATTGGGCCATAAATACACCTATCACCGGTTACTTGGACCACCCTATGATATTTAAAAATTTGTTACAATAGCTGAGTCCCTAGAGAATCTTCTTGTTCATCCCATCCACTGGAAAATGGCTACTGCATTAGCTAAACTTCAAGAAACCTACACCAAAACTACCGTCAAGACATAATTGGAATCTGTTATAACTTCAACGGCTGAGCTACTAACCACCAGTAGTCAACTCTATCTTATTCTTCCTCGGTTAAGTATTTATCCACCCATCTCTGATATTCTTCATTTGTCAGCCAATGAAAACTTACCACCTAATTCACCTTAGCATTATAAGGTGTGTATTTCACCACTACCTGATTTGCCTCTCTTTCAAAAGATTCCAAAAATGTGTTGGTGTTAATGATCTTATCCATGCTACTCACCAACAAATCATAGTCTAAGTCATCACAAATCAATTTGATTTATGCATTGATGACCTCATCTGATCTATCCTGCCACTGTTCTAGTGATTTAACATTTCCATGTGCATCAATTATGTCTGGCAAAGATGTATCACTCCAATCATGAAAAATCTTTACCAATTCATTAATCCTCCTACTCAAATAATCTAGTAAGGCTTGAAAACCTTGCAGTGACTTTACAAAAAATTAAGTAGGCCTTAATGATTGGGGCATGTTATTTGCATCAAATCTAGAGGCCTTATACATAATATCTAAGTCATTGGCCCTATATATCCACTTCTTAGCTAAGGGTAAAACTATTTCTTGATCCTCAGTAATGTTTTTTATTGCATCCAAGAATAAAGAATATAAACAATATATTGATGGTAATCTACCATCAAACCTCTCATTTAGGTGCCTTAAAACTATATCAGGAACTTCATTCTGCTTGGTAACTACTCCCTCCCCACTTGCTTTTAAAGTTTCCTATAACTCTATAATCTTATTTAGCATATGTATCTTAGTGGGATCCATAGAGTATTCAACCTCTTCTTCAACTAGATCTAATGTAGAACTGAGAGTAGGAACCTGGATGGGGGATCCCATAGTAGAAACAATTGGAGAAGTAGGAGGTACTAATCCTGATGTAGAAGGTAGTGTCATGATATCAAGACTACTGGAAGACTCCCCCACTTGTCTATACTTCAACCTATCTACCTTAGTTTGCAGCTCAACATTCCTTTGCTACATCTTACTGTACTCTCCAATTATAATATTATACTTCTCCATCAAAAGATCTTCTTTTCAACTTCATCTCTCTCAGCTGTCTTCTGGGCCAATTTGGCCACATTTATAGTTAAATTTGTAACTTCTGTAATTGAAGTTTCAGAAGCTCTCTTGATTATTAACCCTCCCCTTAGGTTTGGGCTAATGTCAGTAACATTGGGCTTTTTGCCCTGGTGTGCCAATGCCCAAATTGTCAGGGTCTCATATTCCTCACTAAAGGAAAAATCTTGTAGTGTTGCCTTGACCTCTTCCTCAGTGTTTGGCATGGGATGCTTGGACTTTAAAATACCATTAAATGCTACTGCATCTTCTATGTCGCACTCAAGAAAAATTAGAACACCAGCCTAAGTCACTAATTTCCTTCCCTCCTCAGGAGTGATGCTTTTAAATTTTTCCATCAATTTAGCCTTTACCTCATCATCATTCTCCTGATTAGACCTATCGGGCCTTAATTCTCTTCTCTTCTCTTCTTGCATTTTTCTTGGTATTCTTCTAATTTAATCCTCCACACCAATTGTAAGAAAATTGGATTTTTCACAAATGCATCATCATCCAAGAATGCCTTGCATGCCTCCATTCTAGCATCTTGCACACATTGTCCCTTCACATCCATATCAGACAATACTAACTGAGTTGATCTAGGAGGGGAATGAATACCAACCTGCCTGTCTTGATATGTGACAATTTTCATCCATCAGAGTCTCTTGTGCTTCCTCAACTCTTTCCTTCTTAGGTCTTGGCTCTGATGGTGGTAATGCAGGATCACCTTCTAGTGGTGAGTCCAAATCAATGATTTTTATTCCTCGAGGTTCTCTGATCTTCGGACCCGGCTATGTTGATGTCTTCATTATTTGTTTCCCTTTCTTATCTCCTTCCTTCTCATTACTATTGCCATTCCTATTTGTCTTATAAAGAGGCCAATTCACTGTGGTTTGACAAGTTGGCCTTGTTTTTGTAGGCCTCACCTCTCCTCTTTGTATGCCAAAATATAATTCCAAGTTGACCTTCTTGGTCATCAAAGTACCCATGATCTCTCTGAATTTATCCATCAAGAAATCAATTTTCATGTGGAATGGAGTGAATTCCATTAATGGATCCTATTTTGGATCCATTTTATACACTATAGCCAATAGCTTATCATATGCAATCTATTTTTCCTTGTTCAATTCATGTCTATTTAAATCAAATTCATTCCTAATTAGGTCCTCAGGAAAATTGAACTCATGTGCAAACTTGCCACCCTTAATATGTTGCCTAAAAAGGGTAAAGAAACCCTCAAGGTCATGTTGCCGCCTGGGACCACATCTGAACTGAAAATCATCAAAAAATCTTCCAAAGTGGACCAATCCTCCCTTGGAGAAAACAAAATCAGACACAACAGTATAAGCAGGGAAAAGAGTCCCTTTTCCCTTCCCTATCAGGTTGTCTTCATGAATACAACCTATTTGCCACATGACCTCAACAAACCCCATTCTTGATGGCACATTGAATGGGAGGATATGTGGGGCTCCCTGGAAGCCATACACCCTTAGAACAATGTTGATCGGCTACAAGATGATGTCACCCTAGTTGTGACAAACTTTTAAATTAGGCTTCCTCCCCTTTGGTCTCGGAAAGTCATCTAGATCCTCAGGGATCTTAGGCATATTTACTATAAACCAAGCCATGAGTTTGGAAGCAAAGAAATTGTAAATTGGACAAAACGGGCACTTTCTCTGTTGTATGATAGATCAGGAGTCTAAATCTGCATCGATAACCTTTTCTCCATTTACATCCTGCCTCAATTCCATCTTCTCTGAGAACAAGTCGACATTATTTTACAAGAACATGTACATTAATAGGGAATACCAAAAGAAAGGAGTGTTAGTATCCCGTACTTGCAAATTCAGTAGTCCCTCAGGTATCTTTTCTGCCAAAAAAGATGCAAAGTCATAGATCATAGAGAAATTGGGGTGTTGTATTTGGGTCCCCATGAACATGTAGGAAATTTGCATTACAGTGTTAGGGTTAAAACCCGAAATCTAGCATAGTAAATAGAATGTGGCCAAAAAGTGAGTTGCAAAGTAACCTAGCCTTAAAGGCTCCTGGTCACTTGGGTTGATATAAATTTTTGAACTACCTACCTTAGCCAGATGAGGAGGAAGCAACTTCAATATGAAAAGTGGATTTGATCTTGCATACTCCTGCTTCATCTCCTCAAGATCAATTTGAACCAAAAATGAACTAGGTTCACTCAAGTCAACCACTTGTTTAATTTCCTTCCTACTTACACTTACCAAAATCCCACCATCAGTATCCCTTATGACTCTCATAATAGGGTCATAACGTCCTACCATTGCCCTCATCAGGTCCACATCGAGGAACACATTTGGCACTACTAGCTTCCCCATGTTGTATCTCCAACAATTAGAGAAAGGGTGAGGTAAATTTCATTGTCCATACCATAGCCTAAACATTTCCAAACCAGTCATAGGAACCCTAGCATCTACAATGTTGTAATTCTTTCACACTAGTCCTTCACCTAGGGTTCTTCCATTCATCAGAACTAAACCCCTCCTCCTATCATTTGTTGACAATGGGAGTTGATCCATGAAATCATCATAAAAATTCCTTTGTAAATAATCAGTGTGGCTGGAATGCTTCTTTGTTTGTGCCATCTCAAATAAACTAGGGCTTCCTTAAAATCTCAAACTTCGAACAAACTAGGGCTACTCAGAGAACGAAATTACATCAAAACCTTGCAATTTCTCACAATTCAACAAACCAGTAATCCTACAACAACAATCAATAAGCCTTCTAATAAGCACACCACAATTCTTCATAAAATCATAGTCAAATTAACCAAGCAATAATGAAAACAATTCACAGGGTTTATGCTTTGTAGAAGACCAAATTCTTGCTGTGATTGCTCGAAACTTCATCTCGGGCTTTGAAATTGCTTTGAAAAGGTGATTGAATGCTTTGTGGTAACATAGAATGAAGGAAAATTACTTTATGTTGATCGAAATGAGGTAGTAATCATCTCATCCACCATTAAAGCTCACTTACATAGCGTGAGAATGGCTCTAATCACATTTGATGCGAATTCAAATTCCAACCGTCGATCCTTCATTTTTGTCAGATCATCGAACGACTGCCTTCAAAAAAGCTAGCGTGACCTCCATCTAAGCACCAAGGGCCCACCACATTATGCATCACCTAGGAAGTACACATGGCACTCACCCATGATATCACAATCAATAAACACCTTGCATCTTCGAATAATGCCATGGCGCGCAGCTGTTGATCTCCACCATTGACAATTGTGTTCATTCAAAGCAGTCACCAATGTTGAACATAACTGTCGAGCAAATTTTCATTAGGATTATAACATCTCTGTTAATTTTGAGCACGTGCATCTCACAACTGCTTGAGTAACCCACTATATAGCATAATAAAACCCGACAAAAATATTAAATCATTTTGAAAATAATTTTGATATCATTGGCTAAGAGACATGGCACTCACCTATGATATCACAATTGACTGAGACTTAGTGGTGGGGTCATCATAGGACTGTAGGGAATGGCTGAGATCAACTGATGGTTGATCGACGGTCATTAAAATTGCTCCTTGCAAAATATAAAACAATTATTAAAGGGACAAGGGGACAACGCCTAGGCCGATGACAAGCAATGGCTTAAAGTTATTTTTCAACATGGGTCACGGGCCAACCTAGACTTAGGAAATAATAAAGTTAGGAAAAATATTCAACTTTATTTATTAAAAGGGGCCAAGCCTAGATGAAGAAATAGGACATAAGTCATTTTAAAACCCACTCCAAAAAGGTAAGAACCAAATAGATCTCACCCAAGGTATTACATAGAACTTAGGATTTTCATGAAGGCAAAAATAAAAAACCCCAACCTTAGGTTTCTTCCAAATAATATGACAGACCAGGACAAGGGAAAAACATAAATGAAATTCAAAAAACAAAATTTGAAGCTCCGTCATATTCCATGAACCTCACAAAACATGTTAAACTCATTGGAGGTCAACTCACCACCTCTTTCAGACCTCAAACATTTTACTCAAATTTTCTTCATTCTCAACCATATCCTTAAATACCTTGAATCTTTCTAATGCATCAAATTTCTCTCTAAGAAAAGTAACCCATGTATATCTAGAGTAATCATCAATCAAAATTATAAAATACCTTTCACCTTGTAGACTTCTCACCCTCATAGGACCATAGAGATATGTGTGAATCATATCCAGCAGTTCGATAGTAGATTGTTCCTTTGATCTAAAGTTATTTCTAGCTTGCTTTCCAAACAGACAGTTATTGCAAATAGCATTAACAAGCTTTACAATCCTCGATAAATCTCTCAAGATTTTATTGCACTAATCCTTGCCAAGTTCTCAAAATTCATATGACACATCCTCCAATTCCATAACCAACTATCAATAATCTAAGTCATAAAGCAATATCCATTAGCACCCTTAAGTTGATAAATATTTCCTTTAGACTTCTTTCTAGCAACAATCATTGTTTTGGATTCTTTCCTAATTTCACATCTCTCATCCTCAAAAACAAGATTATATCCTTTACTACACATCTATCCAACACTCAAGAGATTATGTCTTAAAACCTTAACATAGTAGACATCATTAGCATTATGCTTGCCATCAAAACTTACTGAACCTATCCCATAAATCTTAGCACCAGTATCATCTTTGAATTTAACTAAGCCTCCATCATAATTTTAAAGTTTAAAAAACTTACTCTTATCACCATTCATGTGATGTGAATCACCACTATCAACAACCCAGTAGTTCTTTTCTTGTTTAGCATGAAGGGAAGATATCATAATATCTTCAACTTTATCTGGAGGACTTTCCTTTACTTGTCTCTCAGTATTAGCAGAAGTAGATTCATAATTTATAGCTAATAAAAATCATTCATCATCATCAAAATCTCCATAATCAGACTCTTCATTAGAAATGCCAGTTGTAGACACTCAAATTATCAATTTCTACTAATAATCAAATAAAGCAATTTATTAGATTAATTCACTAATGTTCATATGATTTAATTAAATAAATAAAATTATTTAATTAATTCCCCTATGTCCTCTCATTTGTTTAAATAAAACTAATTATTTAACAAATTTCATAAAACCCCTAATCTCCATTACCCAGTTCCCTAGCCTTTAACCCCACCCTTGGTTAAGTCAACCCTTGGTCAACTAACCAAGTTGCACAAGAAAATTAATTCTTTTAAATAAGTAATTACCTTATTTATCCTCACAAAGGCATATTCTAGGGAATATTCCCTTAAAGCCCCTTTTGTTGACTTTCACTTCCAAAGGCATTTAAAATTATTACAAGGTTTTCAATGCTTCTTCCAAAGGAATTTAAGCCTCTTACAAAGCCCTTGATTCCCCTTACAAAATCATTAGTTTCTCTTACATCCTCATTAACATGCCTTCAATTCTCTTACATCCCCCTCACCCCTTCACCTACATGCATTAATTCTTCACATTTTTTAAAATGTGCTCCACAAATATCTCATTAGGCTTTCATTAGCCTTGTGGAAAGTGTCACAAGGCTATTGTTCCTATTTGTAATCCCACATATGGGGGATTCTCTACACAATATGGATCCACTCTTTTATGCATTAACATTATACATAGTTTCATCAACAATCTTAGAGCTTATCAAAGGGATTGGGAAAGGGCTTTCTTTCCACACCAATGAGCACCAATTCCACTACGGGATAGAGTTTGAATATGATTTGATTAGTTACTTTTGTTTCTTATTGTCTTGTTTACATATTTAGCATGTTCAAGTATCTCATAGGAATGCTTTATTTCATTTTCTAAATTCACTAATATGCCAATATATTTCAATGTTTGAGCAAGTGCAGATTTAGCTTTCGCATTTTGGCACCCACCGTGTTTATTTGATCAAGGTTGAGTTATTATCATGCATTAATTTTGTGGTAACTCTTGCCTTCAAATTCCAATTTAGGCACTTTTCATGCTATTATTTTTAATCATATTTAAAATAGAGGGTGCATTTTGCAATGATAAGATTTATGTCATTGGGGCAAGTAAAGTTGTAGATGCATGAATGTGTCACTTTGGTGGGCATGTGAGCCATCAAAATGTAATTCCAAGTGATCATTTATTATTATATTTTCAATAACCTCACCCACATTGTTTTCATTGTCCTTATCTTTAGCATTAGATGAGGAAGTCGTTGGGGAAGCATATTTAAGTCTGGGAGAAGTCCTCAACATTATCTCCTTGTCCCCCTTTTTATGGCATTTCTCAAATTGTTGTTGTTTCTTATCTCTAGGAGTTACTAAACTCACTCCATATTATTCATGTTGTATAAGGAGGGTAAATCTATAATTTGTTTGTATGCAGTTGGTTGTGGTAGTTTGTTATCTTCCAAAACTTGCTAGTGTGTAATCTGCATTTCAATATTGTTCATTATTTATATGCATATATTTTGTTAGATCGAATACCTAAGCCTCAAGAAAAATATAAACCTCTATATTTTTTGTTCTTAGGTCCCTATCACACATAGGAATTTGAGTTTACATATAAATCATGATTCGATCAAACTTACATGGAGTATATATAAATCCCATGCATTGAAAGCATAACAAGGTATCTGATAAGAAAGCAATGACTTAGTCAAGTATATTGATATATTTAAAATAATTAAAGTATTCTAAGTTATGTGCATTAAATGAACCAGATAAACATTAAAGCAATAAGCATTGCTCAGTTCCTAATGAGTAGCATGTTTTCATAAAACACAAGTTAAACCTTTGATTGAGGAAAGTAAAAAAGTCAAATGAACATAAATTCCTCTCATTGAGTGTAACGTTCCTCTCTGACCAACTGCATTTTGCATAGACCCATGCATTATTTATTATTCTTGTCTACTTAAAGTCTCCAATGATTTTTTTTGGAGGCATCTATGTCATTGACTTTACATAGTGGCAAAACTGAGTGGATACTTTACACAATGGTATATTTGGCATATTTGATTTTGATTTATGCATGTGTGAGGATATTGATCAATTAAATTTGCAAATACCCATTGCTTAATTTGTTCTAAGTATTGCAATATCTTGGCTTTTGTTTTCATTATAGGTTCATGACGATCCAGGAGGGTGCAAAGATTGAGTTTATGTTTTCTTTGTTTTGGATTACATTTTCCTTACAATCAGATATCTTGATTTGTCTAAAATTGATCTGTGAATTTCTACTACTAAATCAAAGCTCTATTTGCATATAATTTGGTTGAAATTTTAGAAATATTTTAGCTAAGAAGATTTGAAATATCTACAGATTTGCATAGTTACTCAAATATTTTAGAAAGATACTTTGCATGACAATTTTATTTTTTATGATAGTGTTGTATGCTTCATTGATTCCTCGAAATAAATCTTATTTGTGATAACTTGGTAATGTTTTCAATTTTCATACAAAATCAATGAAGGCCTCTTTCACATTGGGATCACTAATATGATGGTGTAGCAAGGTGGAGATCCAAAAAACTAAAAAGAAGATTTGAGTTGGAGAATCAGGTATTAGAATTGAAAAATTATTTTTAAATGATCATTGTAATAGCTTAAGGAATCCATTTGTTGCTTTCATTTTCTATTTTAGGACAACTAGCTTCATTTTGGGTTTAAGATTGATTATTGATTTAATCTTTTTCAAATTGGTTAAAATTGAACTTAGAAATTTACTAGACATTGCTATGTCAGATAAAAATTCAACAAGGAAAATTCACACTTAATTTGGTGCTTAAAATGAACTTACCTTTGCTTTGAAGGTTAAAATTAACAATTTTTTGACATGTCTTATGGTTTTCATTTTCGTCATTGAATTCGTATGATATTCTCTTGCACCACTCAGTGATCTTGAGAATCAAAAGAATTCCTTTGAAATTTTATATAACCACCCACATATTTTGATTTGGATTTAAAATGAACCCCATGTGAGTGTGAAGAAGAGGCATTGTGTATGCTCTCTCCTTGTGCTTCGTGTGATCTAGGAGATCAAATACAACATACTTCCTTGACTTTTTATACCTTTAGAGGGCCTTTCACCCCACCTTGAAATGTGGGAATGACCCAAGCAGTAATGAGCTAAATCCAAGCTCTTTTGAACTACTATATTAAAAATGTGTTTGTGATGAAAGTCATAAGCAACAGGTGTGGATGTTTCATATCGAGAAGTTCCAACCCTAGTGTCTACATGACACATCAAAGTTATTTTTTAAGAATGGATTGGGAGGCCTCTTGATTGAAATAATCTTGAGCTAATCTTGCCACATGTATGGTCACCTTGAATGAAATACCTTATTAAGAACCAATTGTTTTAGAAGCTAAAAAACCATTATGCTTGTTGGTGTAGGAAGTTTGATCATTCTAAAGCCACCCCACATTCCACTATTCATAGTTGAAACAAAAATATCCTTTGGGGTTTGAGATTTGGTACGCTCGAGAAGTGTGTGTCGTGCAAGGGGGAGCCAGTGCCACCAAATCTCTAGTTTTTCACTTTGTCTTAGTGTTTGGAGCAATCCTAGTGGGGACTCAACAAGTAGTATCTCTTCAACCTAGGATTGCGCATTTTGAGAGTCAGTTGAGCACATTGCTTGATTCCAAAACATTGAAACAAATATTTAACAATCATCAAAATTTTAAACCCTTTGGAAAGAGTGAATACGTTTGTAGTGTTAGAGTAATAAGTAATTACAATTAATTAATTATATCATATTGGTTAATTAATTAAGTCACTTATTCCTTTAGTTACTTGAGCTAAACTTAGGCACATTAATAATTGATTAATTATTAAGTGTGCACACTAGGGTTTCCCTTTTAGGTTTCCTTTAGGGTTTCTTGATCTCCTTCATAAGGATTGATCTCTTTGTGATAATTCATTCTCAATAATTCATGTTTACTTTGAGGTTTACAAAACATCTTCTTTGGTTCTGAATGTCTTTTGTATGTGATAGGTATTTGCATGCAAGTGATTCTTGGGGACTGTGAAGTTGGATTTCTCACCTTCTACATGAAGACTCCAATTATTACTGCTTGTCCCTAAGGATTTTATCCTTAGAGGCTTCTAAATACTTAGGCTCGTATCTTAATTTACTCTCTTTAAAGTCAATTTAGGGAAACTATGGTTTTGATTCTTTTAATTTCACATAATGGACCTTGTGGAATGAAAGAGAGCTAAGAAATAGACATTTAGTTTGAAATTTAAACAAGAAAAGTTGATGTGGTAAAAAATAATTCATTTAATGAAGATAGAAAGACAATTGAACCCCACACATGTTCTTGTCTTCAGGATTTCTTGCAAAGTTAAAATTCCAAAATCAAGGTCTACTTGTCACCATTTCAAACTTAGACATCATAGTTCAAATTACATTAGAATACATATCCTAAGACAATACCAAAACAAGAACAAGTTGGTAACAAGGTTTTATAGACTTATTCCATTGAATAATCCAGACATGTATGCTCAATATGAACCTCTCATTTAAGTCAAAATACTTGGTCATAGGATTTGAAAACTTTAGAGGTATAGCATGTTCTTCAACACCTTGGTCTTGTAAATAAAGTCTTTCTAGGTTCATCTAGGATCAAAAGAAACACCTTATTTTATCAAAACATTTATCAAAAACCATCTCACAAACAACTTTTAGAACTTTAGAAAAATTATCTATGCTATACTTTTGGTAAAATCCTTAGACCAAAATCAAAGTCATCTTGTTTAGCTAGGTCTATGGGAATGAATCCTTTCTCACAGTTAAATTAACACCTCTTTTGGGCAAGTTCATCCTAAGATCACATCTAACATCTTGAGATCTACAAGTTCATCATCCAATTGAAACCAATCAAAAATAAAAAAAATCCTAAGGTCTAGCATTTATCCAAAGTTCTCAAAAGTTCAAACATTCATATCACTCACCCCTCATTTATCACATCATCATCATTTGATCCTACCATATCCTAGAATTTATTTTTTTACCTAAATTTTAGATCAACCAAAGGAGTTAAAGTTTCATCCCACACATTCCTAAAATTTGATCCCAAGTTTATGGTCCAAACAAGGTCACAACACAAGAAGACCAAGGAGAAAAACAAAGAAACATCAACCAAAAGTGATTTGAGCCAAACAGACTTCAAACCTAGGGTATCTATCAACCCTCCACTTAATCCCCCTCATCTACCTTAAGATCCTTAAGAGGGAGGTTTCCAAGTGGAGGATGTCACAACCAATTACAAAGAAATGTCCCAAGATGAAATACTTGAACTAATCATAAATACTGAGACTCACAAAATTTTCAACATAGTCATGAGACTAAATCCCAACCAATACATGTTGGTATTGGCAAAAGAAGGGGCTAAACTCCCTTCCTATTTTGATGTAAGCACCAATGTTGAACAACATTTTTGGAAAGTACTACAAACATCATTCACACCTTCATTCCCAGGCATCATCCAACAAATAATTAAACCATCATCATCTCATGCCCCGAGTAAACCTATGATAAAAAAAGGGGAGTTCACTAATCCAAGCCCTTCAAGGTTATCCACTTATCAATAACCAAAATCTGGTAGCCAACACAATATTGTGTAAGAAAAACACTATTCCAAAATACCCTAAGAAACCATATGTTCCACTTATCTTCCATGATACAAATAAGTCATCCACTTTTCATTCTACCCCTACATACTCCATCAATACACAAGGCTACAATCCTAACATCTCCTAAGGACAAGTGGACTTATTTGGAAAAATGGGTACCTTCAATGATTCATCCTAACTTCCACAAGGGAACATATCACAATCATACCCACCATTACCTATCTTGACATCATCATCTACACAAATTTAAGGTATAGGGAAAATCACTTCATTAAATACATCAATCCAAAGTCAACCCCCCAAACATAAATCAAATCAACACATCTATCACACCAAATCCTTCGAACATGCCACTAATATCACAAGACCAAGTGGAATCATCCAAAATATCACAACCACTAATCACATCATCTACAACACCTCAAACATCCAAAATCTAGTCTCACAAGGTCTTGGTACATAAAATATGATTTTGAATCCACCATCCACCACTCAACCCCTTGTCACCACTCAACAAACACCTCAAAAACCACCCCAACAACCTATTGTCACATCATCTCACACCATCCCTTGAAATCCCCCACCTCCACCTCCAAATCCAAATGTAGTAAATCAATATAGTATCACATTACAAGTAGCTCGACAAGCTTACCAAAAATCCTTGTAGCAATTGCAAGCCCAAAATTCTCAAGCACAAGATAAAGCACAAGCGCAAGCACAATCACAAGATTTTCTAAAACAACAAAAAGGTGCATAGTAGGCACAAAAACAAGCCCAAGCACAACCTCACACATAGGCCAAAGTGAAAGCTCATGCACAAGCCCAAGCACAAGCTCAAGTACAGGCTCAATACCAAGAACAACAAGTGCAAGCGCAAGCCTTGTTACAATAGCAAGCATATCGACAAGCCCTACAAAAACACACACAACAACAAGCGTTGATAGCACAACAAAAACAAACAATTCAACAACATGCCCAATAGCAAGTGTTATTGGCATAATAACAACAATAACAATAGCAAAATGCCCAACAACAAGTGTTGTTAGTGCAACAACAACATCAGGCATACCAACAAAAATTTCTCTTATTACAAAGTTTCTAGCAACCTTTGATGAATGTGCAACAAAATGCCTTGAACCTTAACACTCAAGCAAACCCATCCTTCACCTAAAAAACCATACCATCCCAAAATATGCACATTCCACCACCCAATCCACAAACATATCTTTTCACACAAGTCACATTGCTCTCATAGAAAATAGAGGACACCTAATTTGGAAAAGAAAACAAAATATACACCTAAAGGGAATTTTTACCCTATCCATTTGATAGGAACATCACTATGGTTCCATTCCCACTAGGATTCAAAATACCAAAATTTGAAAAATATCATGAAAAAGAAAATACTGATGCCCATATTAGAGAATTTCATGTACATTGCATGGAAGTAGCTTATGATGATTCCTATCTGGTGCGACTCTTGGCTAGACTAGCAATGGAATGGTTCTCTCGCTTACCTCCTAGAATAAAAAATTTCTAAGCAATTTTCGACCTATTCAAAGAAAAATACTCATTTAACCTCGACATGGATGTGACCCTAGAAGAATTATCTGACCTTAAATAGGCTAAGGGAGAAACATTTGTGCTTTCTTACAATGATGGAGATCTAGAGCCAACAAGAGAAAGTGGCCCATGCCAAAGTAACAACAAATTGGAACCATTATCTCTAACCTCGAAGGGGATTTCTCCTTCCATCTAAAAATGCAATGCATCATGACATATGACTAGCTCATCCCCAAGGATCTCAACATTGAAAGATCCCTTATATTACAAGGGCGCACACCCATATATCAAGATAATAGACCATCGACTAGCTACAATGATAAACCTCGCACATGGTCCAAGAACAAAAATTTCACCAATGATGGTGTAGTTGATTCCAAAGTTGTTATTAGTGCTCCAAGGAAAAACATGCAACAATAAGCATACCCACACCAACAAATCAACACATAACAACTTATTCACCAAAACACCCCACAAACAAACCCATCACAACAACAACTGAATAATAAAATAATCAACAATGTGAATGCTCGAGGAGGACCACCCCCAAGGAAAAAACACCCACCAAAACACAAGTATACACCACTAGGGGAACCAATTGAATCCTTCATGCAACAACTATTGTAAGAAAACCTCATCACACTCCCCATCAATGAAATTTACCAAGAACCTCAAGTCAAATCACCTTGGTATAATGGGAAGCACCTTTGTGATTTTCACAAGATCAAGGGACACACAATAGCTAGTTGTATGAGACTCAAAAATCTTATCCAATATCTCATCAATGATAAACTTATAACCATCGACCAACTAACAAGAAACCAAGATCTCAAGATATACACAAATCTTATGTCAGATCACAACAAAGGAAAATGGAAGAATTAGACCAATGTAAACCATGTCTATGACCATTTTCTAGCATCATTGTATGAGTTTGTAAGGGTCATAAACATCATGGGACCTAGAGTAAAGGGTGGAGTCACCACACGTAGTGGCAAGATCTCTATCCTAGGACCATCTCCACCACCTAGGGGACCACTGACCAGTTTTAAATCTTACCCTAGTGGCTATAGTGTCTTGGACCAACTAAAAAATATCCCCACCCAAATCTCCATCATGGAGTTGTTTAAAATATTTCCTACACTTAGGGATATTCTAGAGAAATCCTTTTCCGCGTCCTCTGTTCCCACAAATATTGATGTCGACCAATTTCAAGATATGGTCGGACACATCACTATTCCACATCTTCTTACATTTTTTGAGCATGACCTACCAACCCAATGATCATGTAACTGTGCAATCCATATTGAGTTCTTGGTCCATAATAACAAAGTCAAACGAGTCTTGGTGGATGGGGGTGCAAGATAAAATATTTGTACTTTGCAACTAATCAAGAATCTAAGATTTTTAGAGGATGTCTTTGAAAAAGGAAAAGATATCACCATCATGGCCTATGATGACCAAGAATGGGTATCCCATGGCATCTTTCAACTCCCCATCCAAGTTGGGTTGACCATAATGGAAACCACTTTTCAATTACTTGACCTTGAGCTTCCATATAATATTCTCCTAGGGCGTCCATGTATCCATGGGATGCAAGTTGTCACATCTAATTTTCATCAATGTGTAAACTTACCATATCAAAATCAAGAGGTTACAATTGATGGTGACCTCAAACCTTTCTATTATTGTAATAATATGGAAGCCAAATATTACAAGATCCCCCAAGTTCCTAAAAATGATGAGGTACCCATATCCTTCTATGTTGACCCATCCACTTTGGCCTCCACTTCTGAGATAGAGACACCCATCATCCAGAACATCCCATATATCAAAGTTGTAATCAAAGACAATGGTTTTGGGGACTATAACTTAAAGAAAGGTGCATATATGGTAGGAGAGTTACCTCAATCTCCTAAGTCTCATGGAAGACCACAACCTAGTGAAGGTGCATCCTAGGCATTCACATAATCTCCTACCACCTTCAAAAAGTGGGGGGATTTCAACAAAGAAGTTGTGGATGAATAAGATGTCTCTAGTCTCCTATATCAAGATAACTAAGCTACTACCATTCTCTCGATGAACAAGGAAAACAAGGGTCTATAGTTAATGTTTGGTTGTGGTTAAAAAATAAATGAAAATCTTAGGAAAAATGACAACAACCTATTAGAACCTATCATTCTTGAGAAGTTCCCTAAGAATCTTGGTCTTGGATGTACCCCTATAAAGATAACCATACTTGGCAAAGGTTCTCTTGTTAAAATGGTCAAAGATTCCTCTTCGATCCCTATCTCACTTAGTAGTCCCTTTGAGGATCCTATATCTAACCTAACTATGCTATTTGAGAATTACTCTCTTTTCATGATCACCACCATTTCATTTGAGTCAAGTAACCAAGTCACTGAACTAAAGCTCATTTACCTCCAACTCATCGACTGTGACTAGCAAGGACCACCGATCTTAGATACATTAAAAAATGATGAGGCTCTCTTGGAAGTCATGGGACTAAGGGATAATATACCGTATGGAGATCACAAAGCAAGGTTTGAAATAGATTTGGATATGCATGTGTACTATGGGGAAACGATTGAATCTCTTAGTCACAAAATTGAAAATCTAAGAGTAGCATCTAGATCCTTAGGTGAATACCACATTGTGGCACTTTTTGATCCCAAAATAGTAAAAATAAAGGATGGATCCAATGGTGAAAACCTATTTGAGGCCCCAAAGGATTATGGATTCAATCTTCCCCTTAGTGCCATCCATCAACATAAATCAATAGTTTTGGAAGAAAAATGCAACCCAGTAAATTTGGGAACCAAAGAGACCCTGCACATCACTTTCTATGCCAAGTCACTTTTGATTGAGGAGAAATAAAATCTAGCAACATTTCTAAAGGAAATGAAAGTGAACTTTGCATGCACATATGCCGGCATGCCAAGTCTTGGTCTAGAAGTAGTGGTCCATCATCTAGCAGTCTATCCAGAGGAAAAATCTATGAGAAAAAAATTGAGAAAGATGCATCCGTAAATTGCCTTGTTGGTCAAAATTGAGCTATAGAAAATCCTTGACATGGGCTTCATATGACCCATTGATTATCTAGAATGGGTTTCCAACCTGTACCTATTTCAAAGCCTAATGGGAGCATCTGAATCTGCATCAACTTCAGAGACCTAAACAAGGCATGTCCTAAAGATAATTTCCTCCTCCCCAACATATTTATGATTGTAGATTTGACATCAGGGCATGAAATTCTATCATTAATGGATGGATTTTTCAGCATACAACTAGATTATGATTGTAAAGGAAGACCAACATAAAAAAACCTTCACTTGTCCATGGGGCACCTACTGTTAGAATATTATGCCATTTTAGCTTAAAAATTCCAAAGCTACATATCAAAGGGCCATGACCTTGATCTTTCATGACATGATCCACAAGACTATGGAAGACTATGTGATGATATCCTTTCCAAATCAAGGAAAAACCTAGACCACATAGAAACATTGGGCCCAATTTTTGATAGACTAAAAGAGTATAACGTACAACTCAATCCCAAGAAATGTGTCTTTTGTGTAACTTCAGGAAAGGTATTGGGATATACTATGTCGATGAGAGGAATCGAAATAGATCCAACAAAATTCAAGGAAATATTAGACATGGAGGCTCCACAAACACTAAAATAGCTAAGAGGTTTGAAAGGAAGGCTTCAATCAATTTGGAGATTCATAGAGTAGTTGGCAAATAAAACCTTCCCATACTCTCATCTCCTTAATAAGGGGGTAACATATAAGTGGGATGAGAAATGTGATTAGGTGTTTAATCAAATAAAAGAATACTTGTTAACACCACTAGTCCTCATGCCACCAATCCAGAACAAACCACTAATTCTTTACATTTCAGCTATGGCAGTAGCTCTCGGTGCACTTCAGGCTCAACATGATGAAATAGGGAAAGAGAGAGATATCTACTACATCAGTAGAACCTTGGTGGGACATGAGATAAACTATAAATTTATTAAGAAGGATTTTCTTGCAGTATTGTTTTTCTCACAAAAATTTAGGCACTACATAATGGCTCATCAGATTAAGCTCATCACCAAGATTGATCCCATCAAGTATCTCTTATCCAAAGCAACTCTTATAGGAAAAATGGCCAAGTGGGTGATGGAATTAATAGAGTATGGCATTGAATATGTGGAACAAAAATCTATCAAAGGAAAATTTATTATAGATTAATTAGCCCAAGCTCCCATATCTGTAGAAAATACATTGGTATCAGAGTTCTCAGATGAGTCAATCTTCAACCTAAATGTCACAAACCATTAGAAGGTATAATTTGATGGATCATACACACAACATGGATTAGAAGCATGAATCCTCTTCATCACACCACAAGGGGGTTGTATCACAAAATCATACAGGCTGTATTTCCCTTGCACCAATAACATTACAAAGTATGAAGCTCTTGTCATAGGACTTAGAATGATAGTATAATTTAGAAAATCATGGCATTTAAGGTTTATGGGGATTCACAGCTGATCATTATCAATTAGGTCAATGATGAATACTAAACCAAGGATGACAAACTTCCTCGTACACAAAGCTAGTGGAGGATCTCAAGGAGTTCTTCATCGACATAACATTTGAGTAGATATCAAGGGTAAACAATAGAGCAGCTAATGCTATGGCTATTATCAGATCTTTGCTAGATATCCCAAGCAATGTCCATAAACATGAATTTCTTGTAGAGTAGCTTCTCGTGCCAAATTTTGAGGTACCATAATTTGAGTTCATGTGCGAAATCATTGGTCTCAGTGATCCTTGGTACCATGATATATTCACCAACTTAAAAATAGGAGTCCTTCCCACTGACATTACTCCAAATCTCAAGAAAACCTTCATTTAAAATTCATCCCACATCATCATCTTAGGCGACACCCTCTATCATAGGAGTATCAAAGGAACCTTATTATGATGAATTAATTGCCTTAATAGAGGTACACAATGGAATTTGTGGTTCACACTCGAGTGGTATGACCTTGGACAAGAAACTTATGAAGACTGGGTACTACTGGCCTACTATGGAGAAAGAAGGTCATGACTATGTCCAAAAATGTATGCAATTCCAACAACACAGGGACCTCATCCATGCACCAGCTTAGGGTCTCCAACCAATCACCACACCTTGTCCCTTCTCATAGTGGGGACTCGTCCTCATTGAGAAAATCACAACTACCTCATCTAATTGGACATAATTTCATTATCACTGCCACATAATACTTCATAAAATGGGTAGAAGCCATCCTAATGACCTATATCATAGGGAAGCAGATCTTTAAATTCATCTTGAATAACCTCATTTTTCATTAGGGTGTTCCATAAGCCCTTATCTTTGATAATGGAACACCCTTCAAAAACTAGGATTTTTGTGAGCTATGCCAACTATTTAATATCCAACATCACTTCTCCACCTCATATTAGCCCCAGGGTAATGACCAAGTTGGGGCATCCAACAAGACCATTCTAAAAATATTGAAGAAAATGGTCAATGAAGTTGGTCATGACTGGCACCTATAGGTAACCCTTTCCTTATGGGCCTACCAAACTAGAATCTACACACCTACAGGTGCAACCCCTTTCTCCTTGGTCTACAAATCAAAATCCATCCTACCCATTGAGGTTGAGCTCCCATCCTTGAGAATATCATTTTAGAATCTTGTCACTAATGAGGAGTATCAAGTGTCATGATTGAATGAGCTGGAATTACTAGATGAGTGACACATGGATGCTTTGAACCACCTATAGGTTTATCAGAACCATCTCAAAAGGAGTTATAATAAGAAGATCAAGAGTTGGTCCTTCCAAGTCAGAGAGCTCATGTTGAAAGAAAATTAGAAGAATGTACCAAATCCAAACAACAAGGTAAATTTTGAACCCAATTGATTGGGACCCTTCATCATCATGACAAGTTACAAATAAGGAGCATATCATTTATCCACTCCAGAAGGTGAGCATCTACAATATCCCATCAATAGCTCCCATCTCAAAAAAAATATGCCTATGCTTGCAAGGTATAAATCCAAAAATACAAAAAAATAAAAAAATGATAAAATCAAAAAAATATAAGAAAAAGGATTAAAACAATAAAGAAAAAAAATCGTCCTCTAGTGAAAACTACTTTGGTGGAACTTTGGGAAAGTACCTTGGTGAAAACTTGGAAATAAGGCACCTTCTATAAATAAACACTTTCCATCCACCATGGATTTTTCAGGTTGTTTCACATCACCTTCCATGGCATTCACCCATTTCATTTCCATCATTCTTTGCATCACCTACCCACGTCTGCATCACAGCTTGATCCTGTGTTGGTATCATGTTCCCTCATTTTAGTACTACTTGGCACATTCCTCAAGCTAGTTTTCCCTGTCTATATTGAGGAATTCTATCACATCATGCTGGGGGAATGTTCATGTACCTGCATTGGACTAAATTCATGTATACCCTTGACATCTTCCATAACATCGAAAAATACAAAAAAAATTCATAAAACTAAAAAATCCAAAAATAGGTCAAAAATAGAAAAAAATCAAAAACATAGTTGTCATGTCAAACTATGAGGCTTCTAAATATATAATGTAGGCATGACTAATCTTTGATCAGCCCCCGAGGCCCCTAGGATAGGTCCTTTAGGTTTCCACCATAATAAATTGACATTACATACAAGTTCATAACTCTCATCAATAAACGAGTTTTTGTCAGTCAAACTATGGGCTCTCTGAGTGTATAATGTAGGAAAGGATAATATTTGATCAGCCCTTGAGGCCCCTAAGATAGGTCCTTAGGTTAGGTTCTTGGTCAATTTTTTTTGAAAAACACAAAAAACAGTAGAAAATTGGAAAATCAAAACATTTGTAAAACATCTTAAAATCCCAAAACAACCTCAAAACATTTCAAAAATAACCAAAAACATTCAAAAAACCCAAAATCACTCATTGCATCTCACGTTCACCTGCAATAAAGATCCACTCACAATAAATCAATTGTCATCTTGGACCTTTGGAAAAAATAAGCAGAAACAATTATGAAAAATGCATAAAGTGTAAACCTAAGTGTCAAGGGCTTAAGTATAGGTCAATAGGTAAAAAAATTGGTTAACTCTTGGTATCAATAACCCATCATCCCATTAGTCTCACAGTCATCTCATAACATTATGTCCTAGGATACGTCTTTCCTACAATGGACATCAACATCAGGCATCACCGTAGTTTTATTCTTGGTTGGAGGTACGAAGAACATTAGCTTGTTTGTTTTCTTGATATTTTTTTTTAATTTATATTATTTATCTCATTCTAATGACCTCTCGATGATGTCTAATCAAAGTGATTTAGAGAAAAGGGAATGGGGCATTGATCATTATCTTTCATTTTTCATTCTTATTGGATTTTTGTATAATATAGCTTGACGAATACTTGCTTTGGTAGGTGTGTATGGAAGGGGTTTTGAAAAAGATTGTTGACTATTACATTGTTAGGTTATGCATTTTCATGTTTTGGTTGGATATGTTTTTAAATTTCTGAAATACATCCTAGTGAGGTTTCCATATGTTAGGTGTGAACAAGAATAATCCTATCTATTTGTCAAGTCAAAGTCCATGACACTCGATACATCACCATCCTGGTTGTCTATACCTTGATGCATTGTATCTATGTTTTCTATCAAATATGAGAAAAGTCATGTCATTTGTGTCCCAATATCTTGATAAGAAAATCATCATCACTCATCATCATATCTAATAAATTCTTGACGACTCATAGATTTGTTGGACTTTTGCATCTTCTCAGATTCAAGGGTTGATCCCTCTCATTCTTCTATCCTCTTTCATGCTAACATGGTATCATGGCATTCAAAAAAAAATCAATGCATCCATCCTGCATTCACAAATCGTCAACATCCTGTATAATCATGACATATCATCATTATAAGAAATATCATCCATCTCACATGCATTGCATGAAGATTTAAGTTGTTTAGGATAATATTGATTTGTTATTCTAAGCATCTTAATTCATCTCATTTGTAGCATCATTATCATAATATAGATCTATTAGTCTAACCATCTCATTTCAATATCTTGAGCTTATTTTTGTGAGCTCACCTATTTTCTGCACACAAACCATTGTTGAAACTTTATCACGAGCTTGACCCAAAAAATGGAATTTTTGCATGATCTGTTGAGGGGGTAGTGTACTAGTGTAATTCTTTCCACTGGGACAATAGTGGGGCATCCGAAAAATATCAGATTTTTTTTTTGAATTTTGATCTCACCAGTGTTATTCTTTGAACCAATGCAGTTGGTACATTGCTTCAAAGGGGAAAAATATGGACACTCAAATTGTCAATTTCTACTATTAATCAAATAAAGAAATTTATTAAATTAATTCACTAATGTTCAAATGATTTAATTAAGTCCCCTATGTCCTTTTATTTGTTGAAATAAAACTAATTATTTAATAAATGTCATAAAACCCTAATCCCACTTAGATTAATTAATTTTAAATTAATTAACCAATTACCCCCTAATCTCCATTACCCATTTCCCTAGCCTTTAACCCCACCCTTGGTTAACTCAACCCTTGGTCAACTAACCAAGTTCCACAAGAAAATCAATTATTTTAAATAAGTAATTACCTTATTTATCCTCACAAAGGCATATTCTAGGGAATATTCCCTTAAAGCCCCTTTTGTTGACTTTCCCTCACAAAGGCATTTAAACTTCTTACAAGGTTTTCAATGCTTCTTCCAAAGGAATTTATGCCTCTTACAAAGCCCTTAATGGCCATTACAAATGCATTAACCTCTCTTACATCCTCATTAACATGCCTTCAATTCTCTTACATCCCCCTCACCCCTTCACCTACATGCATTAATTCTTCATATTTTTCAAAATATGCTCCACAAATATCTCCTTAGGCTTTCATTAGCCTTGTGACAAGTGCCACAAGGCTATTGGTCCTATGTTTAATCCCACATTCCTTCAATATCTTCATTCTTCAACCCTTCAACCCTATTTATATGGGGATTCTCTACACAATATGGATCCATTCTTTTATGCATTAACATTATACACAATTTCATCAACAATCTTAGAGCTTATCAAAGGGATTGGGAAAGGGATTTCTTTCCACATCAAGGAGCACCAATCCCACTATGGGAAATAGTTTGAATATGCTTTTATATGCTTTCATTAGTTACTTTCATTGCTTATTATCTTGTTTACATATTTAGCATGTTCAAGTATCTCATAGGAATGCTTTATTTCATTTTTTAAAATTAAATAATATGCCAATATTTGTCAATGTTTGAGAAAGTGCAGATTTAGCTTTCACACTAGTATTTTCATTCACATAATATGCTCTCTTAATAATCTTCCCTTTTTTTCTTTTCTTTATCTATGTTTATTCTTCTTATCTCTTTTCAAACATCTCAAAGCATAATGACCAATTCCTCCACAACTAAAGCATTTAAAAGGTATCTTACCTTCATACTTTTCAGAGCCCTTTCTAATCCTTCTTACAAAATTATATTCCACTTCATCAAGGTTTTCTTTATCTAGATCTTCAATACTTGTAGCTTTAAAAGAAGTTTTTGATCTGGATCCATTTTTGAAACTAGGTGTTCTCATTTTAAATGACGCTAGAGTACCCAACAACTGATCTTTAGTATAAGTCTTATAATCTACAAATTCTTAAATAGTAGATACCTTTTCACTATATGTATCAGGGAGAGTTCTAAGAATCTTCTTCACAATCTTGAATTCATCTACTATAGCACCAATTCCTTTCATTCCACCTACTGACTCATCCACTCTTTGTAAATAGGATTTAATGTTCTCATCTTCAGACATGTGCAAGATCTTGAATTGTGCTTCCAAGTTCTGTAACTTTGCTTCTTTGACCTTTTCATCTCCTTAATACATCTTTTCAAAGGAATCCTAGACCTCTTTAGCAATCTTCAGATTTGCAACTTTAATTAACTTAGATTGCAATAGACTATTCTTCAGAATAAAATTTTCCTTATTGTTAGCTTCATGCACCTTGATCTCATCAGTTGAACTCGGACCATTAACCAGAGAAATATATGTAGTCTTGTAGGCTTTCTGAACATCATATCCAAAATATTCCAAATATCCTTCTATGAACCCCTAAACTTGCAAATGTACAAGAGAAACAAACGTGTTAAGTTGTTAGATCAAATGCATGCAAACAAGTATGAGACATTCCCCATGAAATCCATCTATTCAACCTAAAATTAGGAAATAAATAACACAATACAAGAAATGAAGTTAAATCCTAATTAAGCTAATAAATTAGTGATCCCATGGGGGAATTGGTGCAAATGAAGTGTTGCAATTGGCCCTTTCCAAATTCTTAAGTTGCAATGTTGAATGATTTGAGAAATGGTCAAATCTCCAAAGAGATTTGAACATAACTTTTTTACAAATTGTGAAAATGGTGATAGGTTGAGTGAAATGGGAAAAATTACCTCTCAATGTGAAGAGAGTAACTTTGCATGCAATTGTGGATGAGAAATGAGGAGAGAAGCCTCCAATTTATAACTTTTAATTTGGAAGAGAAAGCGAGTTTTGAGAAATGTGGGACTAACTTTCAATCCAATGGTTGAATGCCACATGTCATGATGTGAATGGTTAGTGGTTGTGCACATTTTGGCCAAAGTGCCAATAAATGCATTTAGTTTGAATTTGAATTTGTGAAATGAATTGTTGAAGAGGGAAGAGAAATGAATATAATGTCACTTGGATCAAGGCCAAGGACATGTAAGAGGCCTTAAATGCCTTGTTGGAAGGACCAAGTCCATTTGGCCTTTTTGAATTCAAATGGGGGAATATTCCCTTTTCATGCCATGTGAGGGAAAATAGATAATTAAATAAATCAAAGTAATTGATTTATTGTGCAACTTACATTCTCTAGAGGATTTTAATGAGAGGGATTAACTTAATCATGTTTTTGATTAATTTAATGAAGAATTAGATGATGTGACAATTTAAACTTAAATTTATGAATTGATTTAAGTCAAGAATTGAGAGGAAATGATTTATTAAATAAATGATTTCTTTTATTTAACTCAAAGAGGAATATGTTAGATTAAATCAAATAAGGTTTAATTTATTTAATTTAATAAGAGGACTTCAGAGATTTTAAACAAATAAAATGATTTATTTAATTAAACAAAAATGTAAGGTTAATTAAATTAAATTGATTAATTTAATCATAGGAGGAGGAAGACTTAATTAAATGAACAATGATTCATTAGATTAAGAGACAGGATTATGATGAAATGCTGAGAGTATGATTTATGAAGAATTGTTGTCAGTAATCGAGATCAAGCATGCCAAAATGAAATTGTACATTTTCCATGTTTACATTTTCCCCCTCTTTGAAGCAATGTACTTGTTCCATTGATTCAAATAATAAACTGTTGTGATCAAAGTTCAAAATTTTCTCAAATTTTTTAGATGCTCCACTACTACCCCTATGGAAGGATAATGCTGGATATTGCCCCCTCGAGAGATCAGACGAAAATTTTGATTTTTTGGATGATCTCGCAAAAAAATATGACAAGGTGTTCAATAGGCCAGAAATGCCCTAGAATGCCTAAAACTAGGTTAAGATGCCAAAAAAAGATGTAACACGGCCCTTGATTGGGTGAAAACGAGATCAGGGGACCAAAACCTTAATTGGAAGGTCAAATTAGGTCAAAAAACCTTAATTTTCAAGCTTAAATAGACCTCAAGGGGTCACTTTCAATACATTTGCAATCTTAAACCTTGAAAAATTTGACACCTAGAGTTCTGAGACTTGGTCAAGATGGCACAACGATAGCTTCCTCTGCATGAGTTGGAGTGGGTATGAGTACATCAATGACCAGTCACCGCAAGACCCATGGTATGTACCCCTATCCAGCTTTTTATTTTCTCGTTATTTGTGCATTAATTAGGGTTTAGGTCTGTCTAGGTGGCACAACGCGATATAGCACCATAGAAACTACATAGTTAGGGCCACATAGTCCTGTATAGAACCACTTGTGCATAGAGCGTCATGCGGTGTAGTTTAGGATTTTAGGGTTTTGGTCACCAAACTCGGTCGATTGCACAAATAGCACCGCGTGACGCAGTTTGTCAAAATGGGGTGCCAAAGTCCACCGTGCGGCTTAGTTTGGAACATTACAAACTGCGCCGCTTTTGAGAACAGTGTCTCTTTTGTTGTTTCAAAGGCAAAATGTGATACAGATAGCAGATTTTCCTTAGGTAAACTGACGTAATTTCTTTCCTTGTGCAGGAGAGTCATGAGGTCATTCATTCAAGGGAGCACTGATGGCGAGTACTTGAGAGATTACATGATATGCACATATATCTCTAGGAGTAGCTTCGGATGCTTGGTCTATGGCACGTTGCATATGTCCATCCTATTTGAGCACACCTAGGTATGATGCATGCCCTGGACAAGCAGTGGCACAACGAGATGTCATCCTTTCATCTTCCTATTGGTGAGGCCACCATTACTCTTGAGTATATTTGGTGCATCCTTTGACTACCCATTCATGGAGCCTGGGTGATCTATGATCTAGAGGAGGGTAGGGATGCCTGATTTGATGTTATGGGCATTACTGAGCTTTTCCTTTGTGATGGTCGGATAGACTTGGAGTGGTAACGAGGTATATCCCTACTTACAGACTGATTATGGCTCCTATCATCTCTGGTCTTGTAGCTCTTGATCAGCATGGCCGATATTTCAGTCCAAGTTGGGGATTGGTGTGGTAGTGGATGTGCATTTACTGAGAGTGATTTTCCTGGGGACCAGTACTGCTAGCCTCTTTGTACCTAGATTTGCACGAGTCTACCTATTTGGATGGTTGGGCTCTTGGGGTTGGGTTGACTCTTCTACATATTTGGGCATGGGAGTGGATCCCAGTGCTTCACCCACTTGTGACACTAGTTATTATAGATATTGATGACCCCATGGTGTGGCGATATGGTAGGGTCGAGATTCACTTTACCCACATGGCTACAGATGGTATAGCCCACTAGCGGAGAATTTT